>PVKB01000009.1:800325-931350 GCA_004027205.1 Ctenodactylus gundi | reverse complement strand
GCTTTCAAATTATTACACATTTTTTCAAAGAAAATAGTTCTTTTTAAAACAAGAACAGAGGAATAAAAGCTTCTGCTAGTCAGAAAATATCCTGAACAGAGTTGCCTCCATTTACACCTTTAAAAAAAAAAAAGAGGAAATCTCGGGGATTACAATGTGCATTTCTTCTCTTAGGACATTTACTTCGCATTACTTCTTTCCCATGCCAAACATGGTGTAGGAACACCCTTACCAGTTCAACCTCATTTACCCCTTTCTTACCCTCTGAGCTCTTGCTTTAGTATGTTTTACTTCTATGTGTGTTACACACTCTATAAGACATTATTATTTTAAATATCCAATATTTATTTATATTTATTCAGATGTTTATCCTTTCCGGGGTTCTTTATATTCCTGTCCTCCATCCAAGATCATCTTCACTTTTTACTTAGAGAAATTCCTTTTCTAGTTCTTGTGATGCCATATAGTACAGCAGAGATCATGACAAGCATCTTAATCTCACCTGTGTGGTTTGAGGATACTTTCGCTGGATATAAAATTCTTAAACCATTGATTGATTAAAAACATTTTTTACGCCTGGCTTTGTTTTTCTTTTCTTGTTAATGGGTTTCTATGTTCTGAAAGCAGCTATGGATATAAACTCTGTTTCCACCTGCTGTGTTCATTGTGTCTTTGTATTTCTGTTGATGGCAGCTGCTGCTTCTGTTTATCTTTCCACTTCCTCCCCTTTCTCCCCCTCTTCTTTCTTTGCCCCAGCCCTGGGGTTTGTATCCAGAATCTTCACACTGAACCACATTTTTAGCAACCCCCGTTTTTTAAGATAGAGTCACTATATGGCCTCAGTCTCCAGGGTGTTGGGATTATATGTAAGAGCCACAACATCTGGCTGTTTCTGCCTTCTTTTAAGAAGTTTTCTTCATCTTTGGTTTTTAGCACTTTGACTGTGATGTACTTTTCTTGCGTTTATTCTTCTTTGGGCTACCAGGATCGTTGAATCTATAGGTTGTGTGCCACTGTATTTATAGAATTCTTGGCTATTTTTTCTGTCCCACATGTTTTCATCTCTGGAACTCCTGTTACATGAATGAAAATTTTGCCTTTGACTGTACCACTGAGATTTCTTACGTCTTTGCTCGAGTTTGTCCACTTTTCCCTCTTTGTCCCTCATTATGTTTATTGACCTGACTTTCAGTTCCCAATTCCCATTTTCTGTCATATCCAGTCTGCTATGAAGACTCTCCAGGTGATCTTAATTTCAGTACTGTACACTTTTTGATAGGGAGTCGGTGTGGTTCTTGCACATTGTTTCTAAATCCCAGTTGATATTTTTCCTTCTTTAATGTTTTGTCCGCCATTCCCTCTAGTCTGACCATCTTTTTCTTTTTGAATATATCAGTTATAGTTGTTTTAAAGGCCTTCTCTGATAACTCCAATATCAGAATCATCTGTAAGCCATAACTGTGATCTGCATTTTTTTTCTCTTTGATTTCAGTGTTCAGTAACACTAAGAGTTCTGTATACTATGGGCACAAAGTTGGAGAGCCTTTTATTGGGAGATGATCAGTTTCTTTAACGAATGTTAAGTTTGTTCTGTCAGGCACGCAGAGACCCAGCAGGTCTCCTTGATAATTTCAATCTTTGGTCAGGCCCAGTCTGCTTCAGTTTTGTCTGCACTACAAGGCTACTGCCTTTATTCTCAGGGCTTGGTCTTTCTGGGACCACAGCTGAATTCTGAGGGATTCACCAAATTCTCAATACCTTGACCCATTTTAAACTCCAACCTTTACTAATCCATGACTGGAGCATTAGCCTCCAGCTGCGACTCAAGCTCCTAGTTTCTCATTCTCTGCATGCACAGCTCAAGAGGGGGCTAGTGACTTAGGGGGAATTCACAGGTTAGTGGCTGTCTCCTTTGCAGGTGGTTGGCTCCTGTGTAGCTTCCTTCTTTTGAGAATTTTGCTTTTTGGAGCTTAGCTAGTCCGTCATCGTTGAACTGACTCCAGTGTCCTTAGCTCAATAGGCCGCACTCTGCTTGGCTCTATTTCCAGTGCAGCAACTTGGAAGGGTCTTCGGGGCAAACCAAGGTGAATGCGAAGGTTACTTCCTGCACTTCCTTTCTCTCAAAGCACATAGCTCCTGCAATCCTGTCTGTACTGATTGCTTCTTAGTGGTTCCAAGCGACTGTTTACATATTTGTTTTTACTTATCTAGCTCTTGACAATCATTGTTAAAGTCATTTAATCCAGTGGAAGCTACTTTGTTATGGAGAGAAGTGGATCCACAACTTTTAGCCCAAGGTCCTTTGACCTAGAGAAGTGAAGTGACTTTCTAAGATCATACAGGAAGTGAGTGCCAGTGCTAGATCTAAAATGTGAGCCTCTCAATTCTTGTCTGGATGAAAGAAGAAGGAAATTCTGTTTTCACATTACATTTCAAAAATGTGTCATTCAACTGTGAAACCTCTGTGTGCATATTTGGAGACAATATGAAGAAATAAATAGTTGCCTTTGATTCCACTACATAGAGATAATCATACTTCTGTGTTTTCTTTTAGTCTTGTTTTCTAAGAATACATATGTTAACATTTTACATATGTGTAAGTTTACCATATATGTGCCATTTATAAAGCTATGAGAAGTGTTCTAATTCCATAATCATATTCAATTTTGCAATAGTCTTAGGAAGTAGGTTCTTATTAAAAGCTTTAGTTTACCCATCCAGAAACTGAAGCCTTTAAAGGGGTTAAGTAATGTGCCCAAAGTCACAGATCTGGTAAGTGAAGAGATGGAGCTGGCCTAGGCCTGTGTGTGTCTGCTTTGCACTAGCCTGCCTCTCAGAAAACAGTGGACACACGTGTTTCAAAGGCTTACCATTGAGGCTCTCGTCATTAGTCTGTAGGAATAGTAAGAGTAAGGAGGCTGCTTGTCCCTTTCCAGAGGCTGACTTGATATATCAATATCTGCTTTTGCTTTGTCTCCACTTTTACTAGACTGCTCGCCCCATGAAGGCAGGAATGTTGACTGATTATCGTGGCAACAGCACCTGGTGCAGAAAATGATTAAAATTCTAAAACTTAATTGAAAAATACAAAAGCCTCTCAGAGTCAGGGCCCAGTAGCACAAGCCTGTAATCTGAGCACACTGGGAGACTGAGGCAGGAAGATGGCAAATTTGAGTCCAGGCTGGGCAACTTAGTAAGACCCTGTCTCTAAATCAAAAATTTAAAATACGGGCTGAGGATATATCTCATTGTGAAGGCCTGGGATGGTACCAAACACACACACACACACACACACACACACACACACACACACACACACACGAATGCTTTGTATTGTTGCAGGTAGAAACCTGACCCTGGTTTACAACGTATGTAGTTGTTATTTAACTGAAGATGTGAGGTAGGAGGCTCCAAGATATGTTTGCTAAATAACTCACTATCATCAGGGACTCAGGCTCAATTGGCTTTATGTTTGTACCCTGTACTGTTGATGTTTTTGTCTGTTGTTGGTCCCTCATAATTACAAGATGTGTTGCAGGTCCAGGTAACAGCTCCACATTCAAGACCTGAAAACAGAGCAAAGCAAGGGACTAGATAGCTTTCTTCTTGTGTGTCTTCCTTTCATCAGAAACAATAGTCATTCCTAGAAGTTCCTGGCAGACTGATTTTACTTTGCTTATTTTTGTCTTTGTTGTTGTTGTTCAGAACTCTTTTTCACTTGTGCGTGGGAAAAAAAAAGATAAAAGAATGCATATTTAGCAAAAGCATAGGGTTGTCATGGTTGGACCATCCACAGGCCAAATTCAGCTTGTGGCCAGTCTTTATATATCTTATGATCTAAATTTTGTTTTAAGATGAAAAAGAAAATTTAAAAAGAAAAGGAATGGATTGTATATAGCCCAAGTGCCTGAAATATTACTATTTGATCCTTTGTAGAAGAAGTTTGCCAACTCTTGTTTTAAAAAAAAAAAATCAGACTGACTTGTGGGATGCCACATTATCACCTTGAATAAATCTGGGGTTTAATTATTAAGTAGAAAAAAAAGGAAGGTTGACTATTGGGTTGTCAGCTAAATGATTTGCTATAATTTCTGGACCAGGCCAAACAGGTAAAAGTGACTTCTCAGGATGATTTGAGAGAAGTCAATGTTCCCCCTAATAAAAGTACTGGTACCAGTCCCAGGGAGCCCTGATTAAAATGAAAATATGTGGTTTGCAGTAGAAAAATATTTAGCTTGTCAGCCAACAATCAAAAACTATGAGATCTTATTAACCATTGGCCCACTTTACTGCTTTACAGATAAGCAAACTGACATCAGACAGGGAAAATGATTTGTTCAAGATCACACTCCTATGTGGTGGCAGAACCAGAACTATTACCCAGGTCTTCTGATTTCTGTCCCATATTCTTCCATTATGTCCATTTTAGCAACCCAGAAAATATTGGCTTACCTGATTAGCTAGAGATTCAGTGAACAGAAGGAAATAAGATATTGTTGATGGAATGCAGTTGGGAAGAGAGCCTTGGGCCAGTGGGCTGAAGTTTTAAATGTCTAGTGGGTAGAACCCAAGGGTAGATGGGGTACTTAGCGTAATTCAGGTCTTGTAAATTCTTACTTCCCACCTGAACAAATTGTGTTTTCTCCTTGCAAAATTTTGGTGGATCTTCATGCTTCTAGGAGCAGCCTCATGAACAAACAGAGGGAGTGTGACAGTGTAAGGGTGTTATAGTCCGTTGATGGTTGGGGCACCGTATCTAGAGAGGAAAGTTCAACAGGGGAATGGCAGAACTGCCTCGGTAGAAATGATGTCCTTGCAGAAATTGCTCCAGAAGATTCCCTGAGTACCTCCTACCTTCAGATTCTGTAGGTAAACTCAAAGACATAGACAGAAGGAAAGAGCAAGGAGCCAAAATTAAAATATATTCAGCATCAGGCAGTTTGCTAGACGTGATCACAACTACTGTTTCTTTTAATCCTTCAGAAAAGAGGCATTATTCAGTCCTTTCTTACAGTTGAGGAAACTGAAATTCAGACATTATGTGATAAATGCCACAACAAATAAGTGGTAGAGTGAAGGCTGGAACTGAAAGCTGTATGATTTTATCACTTGTTCTTTCTACTACATAAACAGTGTCTTCTGTAGGTCCTGACTCTAAAAGAATCTTTACTCTAGGAGGGAAGCCGAATCACACACTTTAATATCAATAACACAAGGCCGCATCTGATTGATTTCATCCCTGTGGTGCAAGGGGTTCTGAGCCTTTGCCACGTGGTGTGGTCTGGGTCTCTAGCACAGACCTTCCGGGAAGCTTGTTAGAAATGCAGCATCTTGGGCCACCTGAAACTCACTGGGACGCACTCTGTTTTCACAAAACCTCTAGGTAGTTTACTAATCTGGGAGCTGTCAAGGTTGGAAGGTACCTAGGGAGAGCATGTGAGAGGAGGTGACGTTTGCATAGGCCACCGGGCTTTAAAGAAACTGCGTGGTTCCTGCGGTGATTGATGCTCAGGCAGTGGAAGGGAGAAAGCCATCAGCCAGACTTTGAGCCTGGGGAGTTTTCAGATGGCTCTGAGCAGCGAAGTGGGAAGAATCATGGGAACCAGGCCTAGAAATGAGAGTCTGGGCCATAGCACTAATGGGCTTGAATTTCAAATGAGGAGCTTAGAGTTCCATGCCTAAGATGCTGCTGAAAGAGCCGGCTGGAAGAGTGACAGATGAGAGTGGCATTTTCATGAAGATCATGGAGGTAGTTTTGTGCAAGGTGGCAAGAGCCAGGAGGGATATTGGGGATTTCCCTGATCTAGGTTTGAAGAGATCAAGTTGTTGACTAATCTGTGATGGGGGAGGGAGGGCAGTGAGTGAGAAAAATCTGGGTGATAAGATGAGACCAAAGAGCAGGAATTCAGTGGGATTCTTTAAGATTCCTGCTTCCCTCCTTGGGAAATAGTCTTGCCAAATCTGACCCAGAGGTGTCCAAGTCTCCTTGCTTTCCGTTTACCATTTCCCTTATATCTAGTGTATGTATTGCCAGAGCAAGCATATTTCCCTGATATCTGAGGAAAATGATCCCAGTCCTGTTAAACAGGACTCCAGACCCTTCCTTTCTCTGTATGTCGGGCTAAGTGTGTGCACGTGTTTGTGCATGGAAGTGAATGTTTGTCAACAATGTGTGGGGACTGAGTCCGTTTCCCGAGTCTGTCCACGCTGTGCCCTATTCTATCCACTCTTTCCTACTTCCTAACATCTGCCTTATCTTTTCCCTCACCCTGAATGTACACTCCTTCTGTTCCCTCCCATCCTTCTTCAACTCATCCTCGCCGTTGCTGCCTGGTGGTGACAGGGGCTGTGTATAGCAGAGGAAAGGGAAAAGTTCGATTTCATTTGGCATAATGGCCTAGAAAACCTGGGTCACAGTGGATTCCAAGGAAGTGTGACTCATAATTATCATATTAAAATAGCGTCACATTTCAATTTTATACAAGTGAAAGTTACATGTCCCTCTCCATTCAGCTCACTTAGCACCTCTTAGTTTCTTATCCAGCGTGGGGTCTTGTGCCTTTCCAGAGAAGAGGAATGTAGTTACTAGAAAATTATTTACAGAAAAAATAGAACAATGTGGCCTCTGCCACTGGGAGAGGAAAAGGCTGTGGTGAGATGGACTGTCTCACGCGTGAAAAGGAAGTTCAGAGTGGTGAGGAGCTGATGTCCTATTTTCACTGAGGGCGGTGAAGTCTTTCAGCCGGCTGGTGTTCAGACAGCTCCTTGAGGTAGGCTACGGTTGAGTCCAGGACAAATATCTATAGGGGAGTCCTCTTATTACTTTAATAAACTTCATTTGTTTATTTACTTTTGCAGAGCTGGGGGTCAAATCCAGGGCCTGGCACCTACTAGGCAAGTGTTCTACTGCTGAGCTTAACCCTGAGGGCTAGAAACAGAATGCCTTCCTGTCGTGCCTGCTGTGGGGCTAATCCTGACTAGGGTAGACTGGCTGATGAGGCCCCTGGGTTTAAGGTATGATTTAAGACCCCTCCGAGGCTCTATCCTTCCTCAGTTCCATCCTCACCTGTGCACTGCTAACAGAGGCCACCCTGTCTGCTCCAAGGGCCCATTCTGACTGTCCTTCCCTCTCCAGTGGGCTTTCTTCACTGGGTAAAGGTGATGCTCACCAGCCTTGCCAGGCCCTCTCTGTTCCTTTATGTTCTGCATGGAGCCATCCTTCCCCGAGGGGAAGGGACTATCATCTGGCTGTGTCTTTCCTGAACTTTTTATAATAGAGGCTAGTAGGTGTTCAGAAAGTAAAGGAAGCATATGGTATCAGGAAATCAGAGCAGGCTGGAGGCCACGCGGGATGCTTGGCATTCACGTTTGGATTTGGACACTCCAGTACCACTTAAGCACTTGAGCAGATTGTTTCTTTAGATATCCCCTCGCAAGTAAGGTCCTTTAATATGTTCAGATTGCATTAATATTTTTAATAGCTAATATGTTCATATGGTTCAAAGTGCTTTAGAGAGGGCTCATTAAGAAGACTTGTTGAAGGCACACTCTTGTGTGTTTTTCCAGTATTTCCTCACATAAATGTAAACATTTTCATACATTTTATGTACATAAATAAAAATGTAACTATATTTTCTTTATTCTGCTTTCTTATACAAGAAGCAGCACATTATATGCATTGTACTGTAACATTTTTCACTTAATGTTTTATATAAGAAAGAATGTAGGAAACACTCTCATTCTTCCATGTATTTTAATATCTTTCTAGAGTTGCATAGTATTCCATTATGAGGATGTAGCATAATTTAATTATCACATGAATACCGGGGCTGTTTCCAAACTCTCACCATTACAGGCAAGCTCACTGATTACCCTTGTGTGGGTATCATTTCCAGTCCACAAAGGTGTAGTTGTAGGATCTCTTCCCAGACATGAGGCTTTGGGGTAAAGGACCTTCAGGATTTCAGGAGAGTGTGTCAAATTGCTTCCCATGTGGGGAGCACAGTTGTGTACCCATCCCACTGCCAGGCCACGGGGCGCCCATTTCCCACAACTTCACAACAGAGGGGTGTGGTTGAAGTTTAGATTTTTGCCAGTTTGGTGAGTAAGAAATGGTAGCTCGGTATAGTTTCTCTTTTCCTTGAAGAAAACTGAACATTTTTTTTCACCTCCTGGGAGCACTTATATTTTTTCCATCACTTTCCATGTACTTTGCCTAGTTTTCCCTCTAGGTTCACTGTCTCTTTCCTCCTGGGTCCATGGAGCCTTTATTCTGTGGTGAGCTGATGAGAACTTTGCCTGCGCATGATTACAGCGTTCCCAAACGAATCATTATTTTCATGCTTATGTTGTGTATTCTTGTCCCCTACATTAAAATTTTGGGATTTTTTGCAGTGAGATTTGTCCATCTCTTACGATTTCTGGGTTTTGTCTCCTGGCCCTTCCTATGCCAAGGTTCTGAAGGAATTCACCCGGAGGAGGGAAAGGAAGCAGGTGCACCTCTCGGAGCAGGGCTGCCAACATCACAGTTTTGTTTGGGCTTTAGTCCTGTTCCCACGGGGAGAAGGGTTTGCTGCCAGCGGCTGGTGCCCACTGCCAAAGGCTGGGGTGCCAGGCACCCTGATCCTCAGCTGGTGCTCTTTGCAGAGGCAGCAAGGAGGTGGACGTGGGGAAATGAAGCATTTGGCAGCTCCTGGTTCCCAACAGGTGAGGTCTGGCCAGGTGCAACCAGGTCAGTATAATGAGAGGAAATAGAATTAGAACTTTAAAGTGAAACTCAAGACTCACATGAACTTCAGTCTTTCCTGGGATTTGAAAAGAGGTAATTAATTTAGAAATGCTCTCCCTTGATATCAAACCCTGCCAGACTGGCTCAAGGCAGAGCATATTCTAGAATAACTCCTGAATATTGTGAGTTCAGTCAGCATGGAGACTGAATCTTTCAGAGGAAATGATGAGGTAGACGATACGTGTGCTAAAACCTCCATCCATGTGAAGAGAGAGCCATTAAGTATCTGGGTCTGGAGAGGGTGACGTCAAGGGCACTTGATCCTAGTCTTCATTCTACCACTAACTCTGGGACCTCGGACACATTGCTTCACTTCTCTGAGCCTCAGTTTCTTTCACTGTTAAAGGGGAAAATAGGAACAATTAGCTCTGGCACTGATAATGTGCTAAATCCACTTCTGGGGCTGTATTTGGTGTCTCACGTGCATTAAATTGTTCACCTTCTATGGAGGCTCTGACAGTCAGACACAGAGCGTGAAGAGCTTTGAGCCGTGCTTGGCACCTTGCAAGTCTTCAGGAAATGTTCCCTAGTGTCTTGCTGTTCCATACGCTTGATGAAATCAGAAAGGCTCAGCATCCAGTTGCAATATTATTTTAATCATTCATTCACTCTTCAGATATGTCTTGAGCCTCTGTCACATGTGGCTGCTGGAGACACAACAGCCTACAGAGCTTACGGACTGACAAGGCAGATGTGTTGGTCAGTGTTGTAGGCTGAATGTCCTTTCAAAATTTCTATGTTGCAATTTAACTCCCAAGGTGATGGTGTTTGGAGGTGAGGCCTTTAGAGGTGATAAAGTCACAAGAAGGGGAGCCTCATAGGTGGAATCAGTGTCCTCATAAGGGATCCCCAAGGGCTGTTTCACCCATCTGTCACGTAGGAGCAGAAAGCTGAGTATAAATCAGAAAGAGTCCACAAAACGTGGAATCTTCTGACACCTTGATCTTAGATGTCTCAGCCTCCAGAATTATTAGAAATAAATTTCTATAGTTTGTAAGTCATCTAGTCTATAACATTTCATTATAGCAGCCCGAACAGGCTAGGACAATAGAACCATGGCCACGCTGTGAGGAGGGTTTTCCCAGGGAGCAGCCAGGGTGCTGCTGGACAGCGCACCAAAACTCCCTGTCCCGGTACAGGGCGGGACCCTGTTGTCATCACAGGGACAGCTGCTGTAGCATGTACCTGGTACTAGGGCACTCGCTTCATCCTCACAGCAGGTTTTGCAAATAAGAAAGCTGAGGAACACGAAGGTTGTCCTTGGTCACGCTGCTAGTAATTGGTGGAGTCAAGATCTGAGCCTGAAAGTTCGGCCCCAGAGTTTACATTGGGAGACAGAGGCAGAAAGAGCCGAGGCTCCCTGCAGGGAACTGGACTGAGATTCCTGGGATGTGTTGGAAATTGTAGCTGTAAAGTGAAAGCAAACAGGGTAAAAAGACCAGGTACAAGGCATCACCTTGGCAGGGAAGTTCACTGGCTTTGGCAGGACCGATGGGTGGGCACTGGAGGTCTCTGGCTCTGGCTGTGCTGTGAAGAGCTCCAGGAATCCTGCTAGCCTAAAATTGCACTAGACTAGATGAATCTTATTGGGTTTGATATACTTCTGCCTATTCAAATGAAAAGGCATTTGGCAGAATCAACTCCTGAACTATCAGCTGGGGCTGTTTACATCCACTTAAAATATTCTTTCCTGACCCTTTACATAGATGATTCTGCTCCCAAGCTAGACCCGTGTCTCCACTTGATGTTGCCATCATTCCTGGACCTCCCTCCTGTAGTGCCTGCCCAGGACTTGAACTTCATTTTCTGATGATTTGACTTGAGCTCAAGAGAGCAGTCTGTGTCTGTGTTTGTTGTTGTTGCAGATGTTGCTGATGTTCTTCTTTCATTCTCTTTTTTTCTCAGTGTTTTCCTATCTGCAACAGGCCCAGGGTGTAGTAACCCAATGGGTGTCTAGCATTCAGCTTGCCTGGGTCACGTGGAGGGAAGAAGAATTCTCTCTGACCACATATAAAATGCCTATAATAGTTAATGTATGCAAGTACCCAAGTTTCCTTTTTTATTATTACACTGAGTAAAAAAGGACCATATAAGCATGAAACTAGTGGGATATTTGACCTTATTTTTGTGAAACTAATGCATCAAAAATGCATGCTAAAAAATACCAAGATGTTTAAGAAAGTTCACGAATTTGTGTTGGGCCACATTCAAAGCTGCCCTTATTGTTAGTTCAGTAGGATCGTTTTGGTGACAGGAAGAGAATACCCAATGTAAAGACATTTCATTAGCTGAGGAAATCGATTATCTTACAAAACAAAGAGGCAGCTCTTTTTAGGGCTGGTTAATCAGTGGCGTAACATGACAATCAGGACCCCTGGTCTTTTCCCATTTCTCTCTGCCTTCCTTGGTGGATTTTGTCCTGACTTCAGACTTCGCAATTGCAAGTTTGCCGCCTAACTCCTATTACTGTGTTCCCTTAAAGCCACATTCACGGTGGCCAGGGTCTCCCAGCCGTTCCATGTAATTAGGGAAAAAAGATGTTTCCTAGAGATACCCAGAGGGCTTTCCTTAAGTAGGGTAAAGCAGCCTGTATCACATTCACCATTTAATCCAATTAATGGCTAGAGGACATAAAAGTAATTATCATGATTGGCTTAAATTGATCCAAATTCACCCATCTCTCCAGGATTTGAGAGGGGATCACTCCTGAACTCAGGGTCCCTTTCCAGTTGGAATTGTATTAATAAGGAGGAAGGTGAGTAGTATGGTTAGTTAATGAGAAGTAATAATTCTTGCATTAGTGTTTATGAGCATACAGTCAAAATTGTACCCACACTGATAAATTTTCATCAATAAAATATATTCTGGACTCAAATTGATTGAGCTAATTTAAATTTTTAGGAGATTTTCCTAAATAGTGTGTACCATATTCATTCTCCTCTCTTTCCCTTTCTGTTTTCCTTAAACTATTTTCATGAGTACCAATTCTTTCCCATATAAATCTTAGCATAGATAGGGACTATGACATTAATTTTTAATATGTGTATATTAAATCTTGTTTGTCACATTTTATAGATTTTGGCATGATTCATTTCTTTTGAGACTATTTATCCTAATTGGACCAAATTATGTGAATCAAGAAATTTTGTGTTAACTATTTCTATTAATTATCTTTATCAGAAATTGGATGAGTCTGATTCTATGTATTTCTTAGTTACTGTAATGAAAATTGTGAGCAATTCCTCATAGATAGGCAGAAATTAATCTGTTGTTCAGATTGTTGGGAGGGGTCAAAACTAGGTCACATATCTAGACTGATGCCTGCTTCCATAGGCTGAAAGCTAAGAATAGCTTTTACAAATAAAACTGTAGTCTGTTTCATGATAAAAACACTTGCTGAGTCTTAACTAAGAGAGATGTTACTCACATCCAAGATAACTTAATTGTCCTCATTAATAGACCTAAATTATAAAAATTATATTCAGTGATTATTACTATTGTTATATTTGCATTTTGTCAATTAAATTTTTGTGGTAATGTGTTTCTTGTGTTCTCATATAAATTCCACATAACCTTGATTTTGCCTCCTGGCCCACAAATCCTAAAATTTTACTATCTAATCTTCGAAGGAAAAAAAATGTTTATTGATCCATTCCCTATACATTGCTAACCTAATTCTTCTGAATACTTACACCCTGTCACTGTCTATACTAACTATCTACTCCATTAGGGCCACAAAGGACACATGATGAATCTCATAGTCTACTCAGTTTCCTTAAACAAAATGCCATAAGAGGGACGAGTTATAAAGACAGAATTTTGTTTCATACAGTTCTGGAGGCTGAGAAATCCAAGATCGGTCATGGGCAGATGTGATGTCTGTTCGGGACTCACTTTCTGATTCACAGGTGGTATTCTCTTACTGTGTTCTCCCCTAGTAGAAGGGTAAGGGAGCTCTCTGAGGCACTTTAAAAAAATAAGGATACTAATCCCATTCACAAGGGCTCCACCCTTACTACCTATTACATATCAAAAGTCCTACCTCCAAATAACATCACCTTGGGGACTAAGTGCAACATATGAACTCTGGAGGAGTGGACTTCAGTTCACTGCAGAGAGAGAGGTCAGTATGTTCTTGAAACCAAAACCATGGAGTCCAGTGTCCTGCTTCCTTTGAGAAAACAGCCAGCAGTTGAGTGTGTTCCTATTGTTCAATGATGAAGGAAGATGCTCTTCAGGGTAATACGTTATGGCAAATAAAAATAAAATCAACTTAAGAGTTTTCTATAAAAGTTTTCTTTTTGCATTAAAATATGAGTCTAACATGTTGGAAAAAGTGAAACATCATTGTTTGAAGCACCTCCATTTGAGGGAACTGTTGTCTTTTTAAACTTGGGAGACCTGAGCAGCCTTTGCCTTTTTCCTTCTGTTTCCTACTGAAGTTAGCTCCGTTTTCTTTCCTTTAACAGATGAGGAAAAAGAAAATAATAGAGCATCTAAGCCCCACTCCACTCCTGCCACTCTGCAATGGTAAGTGTCCATTCATAGCAAATGCAACGAGATGCTCAGACCTTCCCAAGAGAGGCCAGGAAATCACTTGGATGTCTTGACCTTGTCATGATAACTTATCATGCAGTAATTCACACAAAATCTATTGAATTTGCAGGTATATGTAAAATACTCAACTTAGATCTAGCCTGGGTAATTTGATCTTTCATGTTTATTGTATGTAGAGGTAGATTTTTTTCCCCAGCCACATGGAAGTTATTAATTGGCTTTAATAGAATTCACTATTAAATTTAGTGATGTTGCAATGAATTATAGAAACAGAAGTCTGATCACTCTTACCAATGAGCCTTGAAGGAATTAATAACTTATAACAACTATGCTGCAGTTATTTGAACTTTAATAGCGTTAACAAAAGGAATCTAGTAGAATGATATTAATATTTGAAGTTTTTTAGACTTGGTGAAATATTTAATTATGCTTGCTGGTTGCACTTATGCTTAGTATTTACAGATGAATTCTTTCCAAAAGGCTTTACTTGAATTTATTTTGTAGATTTGCACACCAGGGTTACCCGTACCTCATGCTCACCCCTGAGAAGTCCTTGCCAATCACCGAAGTCCTTGCTAATCCCCCACACCAAAGCTCAGCAGAATTAAAGGAATTGAGAAATGAAGGGGAGGGAAAGGCACTAGAAGACAAGAAAGGAAGTAAAAACTGTCTCAGTTACTTTTTCCTTGCTATTACAGACTACCCGACATCCACAACTTAAGAGGAAAGATTTATTTAGCTCGCAGTTTCAGAAGGTCTCAGTCCATTCATGGGCAGCTGGCAATGGGAGGAGTACATAGTGGTGGGCTAGCTAGAGGCAACCGTTCGTGGCATAGCAGACAAGAAGCCAAGTGAGCAAGGAAGGGCAGAGCCGGCATATGTCTTCCAGGTCATGTCCCAGTGATCCACACTTCCAGGTCAAGCCCCAGTGCTCTGCCCCTACTGTCCAGGCTCCACCTCTCAACAGCACATGGCTCCATAGACATTCTGCAACATCAGAATATGAGAGGCTCTTGGGAGACAGACTAGGTCCAAACCATAACAAGCTGTCGTGTGCCAGCCATTGTGTTAGGCACCTTGCACACATGCCTTATTTCATTCTGTGAATGAAGTGACACTGATATTGTTATGCTCATTTTACAGAAGAGGAAAATAAAACTGAGGCAGTTAAGTCATTTGTTGTAAGTGTGTCCTCAACCATTAGGTGGTGGACATAAGAATCTGGCTAGGTCTCCTTAACTGCAAATCCCATGCTTGGGAGGAAACAAAAGGAGGAAATCCAGGAAGGATTGAGAAGGAGAACTGATCAGAAAAGGAAGTAGATGGGCTTCAGTGAACAATCAGATTCCATAGCCCGGTCTGATCCAGGCCCAGGTGAGAGAGAGAACATGTGGAGAAAGCACTCAGGAGCACAACTCAATCTTCTCCTACCAGAGTCTCGGCTTCAGCTTGTTTGCCTCAAGAATATCAAAATTTGTTTCCAAGAGATGCATCTCCAGCTCTGGGCATGCCCCCGTCATTTGACTCTTCATGCCTTTTCTTACCTACATTTACTGCTCTTCACTTTACTTAAAATTTGGCTCTGCTTCTTAGATCAGACATTCCACTGCAGCCTTCCCCAAATATTATGTCTACCCCTCATACCAGGACACAAAATGACACAGTGTAAAGGACTTTGGGAGGGCAAGCTTCTAGAAGTGCAAGAAATTGATAGACACTCTTGTTATACTACGCTAAATGTGTTGTGCATTTCAGTAACATTTGAAAGAGACTAGAGCAAAGTCACCTTGCTCATGTCTATTTTTCTGTGATTCTCTGGCAACAGCAAGGTTGGGATGGCCCAGTCTCTGGAATCACACTGCCAGGGCTTGACTTCCAGCTCTTTCATTTATCAACTGTGAAACCCTGGGCAAGGCTCTTAACCTCTTTATGCCTCAGTTAACTCACCTGTGAAATGGGGGTAATCCTGAAGACAAAGTGAGATGTTAAGGACAGGAGTAGAGTCTGGCATTGGCTGGGTGCTCAGTCAACTCCTCAGCATGCTCCTCCCTTCCCCAGCAGATGACCTGGAGAGGGACTGAACTCTCTCCTAGCATTTACACAGCCAGTTCTCCTCTTAGACCAAACTCTGGACCAATTATCTGTTCTTCTAAGAAAAGTTTCACATAGATCATCCCAGAATAAATTTCAGAAGAGGTCAGGCAGTGAACTTATTTTAATGACACATTTGTTCTCAAGGGCAAGTCAGACTGGAAAAATGTATACTTTCTAGCCTTATTGTTACCAACAGGCATCAGTTATTGAAAGAACAACTGTCTCCCTTTGTGTTACATGTTTAAGATAATGAGGGCACAGGATATCAGCTGATCAGAAGGCAGACACAGGAAGATCACAAGCCTGAGTCCAGCACTGGCAACTTAACAATTTAGTGAAACCCTGTCTTGAAATTAAAAACTTAAGAAGGAGCTAGAGATAGAGCTCAGTGTGAAGGCCTTGGGTTCAATTGCTAGAACAAACAATCAACAAACAAATAAAATAACAGCATTTGTTTAATCATTAACTAATTCAAGAAGTTCTCACAGAGCCCCTACTATTTGCCAGTTGTCAACTCTGAGGATGCAACAGTAATTCAATAGGCAGAGAATGGGCTGACGAGGGAGGAGAGAATGGGAATAGTTTGTTTTAAAATAAATGACAAAGAATGTATGAGCCAGTGATGACAGGATAGTGTCACAGTGGCTATTTCAGGGAAGCTTCTCCGAAGAGGTGACATTTTGATGAATAGAAGGATGTATGACAAAAAGTCCTCACTGACACTAGGACCTTGTGGACCTCAGGGGTGGAGAAACATTCTAGGCAGGGAACAGCTTCTATGAAGGCCCTGCTTTATAGGCTGGACTTCCAGACTCACCAGCAATGTGTGAAGGTAGCTTATTTAACACGAGCCTAGTGTCCATACCCAAGGGGTTATCAGAGTCACTGGAGTGATAAAGATACAGGCAGGCTCTCTGGAGGTTATAATGAGGCTTTTGTTGATCCTCTGGGCAAGTTGTGAGGTTACAGTGGCCCCTGGAGATGAGCCCAATGAGGCAATGGGTCCAAGACTTTATTCCCCTCCACCATCATTAGATGGAGGCTGCCCCAGGGAGGCATGTTGTTTTGAAGGAGGCGGATCTCTTCACGTTCTGCTGAGGATAACTCCCTTTGGAGGGACTCAGCCTCAGCCTCCCAGCAGTAGACAGTGATGTCTTGGTCCTCAGGCATAATCAGGGGACACACCGTAGGTCCCTTGCTTCTTCCCAGGAAGGGAGTAGGCTGAGCTGGTTCAATGAACCACAAGAAGGTGGCCTGAGTCCTGGGAACATAGCATGTAAGCAGGACAGTGGTACAGATAGGGTAGGAGATGTAGGCAGGGGAGAGGGTCTCATCAGCAGTAGGACAATGGAAGACATTTCTCTTACCTTGTAGGAATGGTCATGCTTAAAGGGGACATGGGGCCTCCTCTGTAAATTTTCACATAAGTAATAATTTTTAGAATATGGGTTCAATACAAAAATCTTTGTCTCTGAACAGAACTGTACATACCCCCTATTTTACAAGGAAAAGTGACATAACTTACAGGTCCTTGTTTTTCTTTGTCTGGATGGGAGCTTAGAAGGAAACCTGAACTATCTGCTGTATCTACGTAAATTCAGTGATGTTTACATACTTTTTCAGTCTTTGTCTAATTTTCTTCTTTCTTTAAGCCAGGAAATAAGCAAACTCAGTAAACATATATTTTTGTTTTTCTTTTATTTACACAGTTAATACATTTCCTTGTTTAAAAATTAGAGCATAGTATATAAGTGTATTCTACATAAGTCATTGCTGATTTTTGCCTCATGATGGTTGTATGCATGTGTGTTTACAGAGCTTTCCTGTGCCTTTACCTGATTATGCACCTGTAAATGTTTTTGAATTAAAATTTTCTTAGTATGGTATTCTTTATAAAAAAAATAAGGATGAATATGTGTTACACTAAATATATTGAGCCAGGAGTGGTGCTACATACCTGTAATCCCAGTCCTCTGTGAGGCAGGAGGGTTGAAATTTCAAGCCCAGTCTGGCCAACTTAGTGGTGTACAGAGGCCCTGTCTCAAGAGAATTAAAAAAAAAAAAAAAGAAGAAGAAAGAAAGGCTGAAGATGTAGCTCAGTGTGAAAACTCTGGGTTCAGTCCCCATTACTGAAAAAAAAGAGAGAAGTTCCACAGTTTGTGATACTTGATCTGTTCACAACTTGCTTTCTTCCTTAGGAGAATGTCTTGAGGTTACACATGTTAGTACACAAGACATGACCTTATTCTAACTGCTATGAGGTACTGCATGTCAGCCAACAGTAGCATTTATTTCGCCCTTTTCCTTAACAGACAAGTTGAATCCAAATTCATCTTTAGCTTTAGATGTAGGACCTCGCAGAACATGTTTACATGTGCCCCTTGCACCTGGGGGAGGTTTCTTCAGGTGAGCATTAGAAAATGGAATTTCTGGTGCACGTGCTTATAGTGCTGATGGGATTGCAAAGCTGCGCAGCAAAAGCTTGGCTAATTTATAGCTTCACCTGCAGCATTTTAGAAAGAAAAACAAAGAGTCTCACTCTACAACAAGATTTTTATTCTGTGAGGCATGTGTGTCCTTAGTGTTGTCACCGTCTCCAGCGGCAGTGTGCTGCCTCTCAAAATGGTGTGGTGGTAGTGGCCGAGCCTAAGAAAGACACTGGCAGCCTGCTAATCTGGGGCTCCCCTGGGACATTTGGCTTGCCTGTGGAATTGGGCTAGGAGTTCTGTGCTTCTCCTTTTTGGCCCACCCCTTGCCATGAAGCCCCTCCTCACCACCCTCGAGACTGGGGCTGCTATTAGAACAAGTAGCTTGGCAGCCAAGCAGGCAAAAATAATCGAGGCCATGTGATCTGGAGGCAGCTCCCAGCAGAAAACAGGCAAATATTGTCAAATGGCTCCTGCCAAACACTTTCCAGCATTCTCAGTCACAAGGGCTAGTAAATCCCAACCCGCTGGAGATGGTGAGCACTGCTGGAATCTGGCCGCACGCACAATAACCTCTGTTCGCGTTGAGAACTTGCAAATGGAAAGCAGCCTTCTGGGCCATCCTGGCCACTTTGCTGTGAAGCCTGTTCCCAGGTGTTGTGTGAATAACTTTTCCTGGGGAGACACTAACACCAACGTCTGTGGCCCCCAGATAGGGTACAGCAGACAGGCCAGAGTAGTAATTGTTCCAAAGTCTGATTTGGTGAACCAGTGAGTTTATTGGGATTACTAACAGGAGCATGGGTGGGGGGCTACCTACTGACAGGTGGATGGGGTGGGAGCTACTTAAAGGGGTGTGGGGAAGGGGTCACCAACAGGCCTATGGGTGTGTCAAAAGGCATTACCCAAAACCCACCCCAGCGTAGGCGACACTTTAAGGAAACCGCTGCCCTTGCCTTGAGCTTGTGTGCGCCTTCAGGGTGGGCAGTCTCCCTGTCAGCAACTTGCAGGTGAAATGGAGCTTTTCCCAAAGTTAGAGGAAAGAAGTTCAACTTGTCACTTTCTTACGGGGGCAGGAGGGAAATTTCTTTTCTTTTGAAAAAATAAAAATGAGGCCCTGGGCCGTTGACAGGCTGTCAGTATTTCAAATTAATATGAAACAAAAATAAATGTAGTATTTCTCTTTCAAATATCCTTGGAGGTCATAGGTAGGAAAGGAAGCTTGTCTCTGTTTCAAAGAAGTAGGTTGCTGGTTTCAACTAGGCCACAGCAACTAGACCAGACTTATTGGATGTAACCAAAAAGACCTGGCATTCTGCGGGCACTTTCTACATGTCTCTCATCAGCTTTGATGCAATGTGAATATGTGTTGGGTCACCCAGTTCCAGAAGGGAAAACTAAACTTTTTTAGTTCTGGATAAAACCGGAGGGGCTGCATCATGACACTAAGTTTGACAGTGTTTTGTGAGAAGCTAGTTATATACAGAGAAGGGCAAACTGAGAAGGACATAGGGAGGGCACCCGTGACTCAGAGAAGGAGGTGATTATTGTAGAGTGAGGTTCCTGTTACAAAAAAAAAAAAAAAAGAAAGAAAACTAGCTAGGTGTGCTTGTAATTCTAGCCCTATGGGATACTGAGGGAGGAGAATTGCAAGTTCCAGCCCAACCTGGACAACTTTGTAATTTGGAGAGACCCCAGGTCAAAATTTAAATATTTAAATACATATATATTATATAGAATTATATAATATATATAATGGGCAGGGATATAGATCAGTACAAAGATCCTGGGTTCAATCCCCAGTGAAAGAATGAAGAAATAAGTGCAAATAGGCCTTTGATGGGCAGCTTTATAATCCCATTGTTGAGTATGTGTACTAGCAGTTGTAGTTTTTGATGCGCATCTGGAGAAGTCTTGCCCCAGGTGTGCAAGGGACACATGTGAAGATGTTCTTGAGAGCCATAATTGCATTTGCAAAGAATAGAGACAGGCAGTGGATGCAAAGAAAAGGCTGAGGGAAATGGTGCCAGACCCACCTGAGTTTTGAGGCCCCCAGAGCTTTGGGTTGCCAGCCCCTAACCTAGGACCTGACAAAAATGTTGGCAACAGCTTGAAACTTGTGACTTTGTGCTTTTAGATAATGCCTTGTTTTTTTTTCCCCAAAACAACAACAACATCAATAATGGATATGAATAACCCAAAACTGAGCAGGATTCCAGAATCTGGCCAATCACATTGCTCCAGGTTCTGAACCAATTTAGTCACTACAGTGGCAGAAGCAAATCTCTGATTCCCTCTTTTGCTCAACAATGGCAAAACCTATAGATGCAGCACACCTGGCTTGTCGGGTGATGTCACTGAAGGGCTCAATACTCATGAAAATCCTGCAGATTAGGCAAGACTGCCACAGTGAGGACAGGGACTTGTTCTGAGAGGTGCATCATCAGGTGGTTGTACCACCGTGCAAACGTCATTCGCTGTACTGACACAAGCATAGATGACGTAGCCTGCTGCCCCCTTAGGCCATGTGGGACACACACATGGCGCAGCCTGTAGCTCTTGGGAACATAATGAACAAAGTGACGTGATGTTAAATCCAACATAAGAGAAAATGCACCAATTAAAAAATGCGGTAGACACAGATGCCTGAAGCTGTTGTTGGTGTCATGTAGCAGATTGTCTTGCAGTCAATTTAACTTAAAAGGAGTACGCTGTAATGATACAAACGTAGTATACTAAATACACAAGCCAGTAGCCCTCACTTGTCATCATCAAGCATCATGTACTGTATATAATTACATATGAAATACTTTTATACCACTAGCAGTGAAGTCTTGTTTACATCAGCCTTGCAACACATGAGTAATGTTGTGCATGACATTGGAAGGGCTACGATATGATAGGTGGTACAGAATTTTCAGTTTTATTATAATATTATAGGACCACCAACCATGTGGTTCATTGTTGATGGAACTTCAGTTGTGTGGTATGTAATTGTACTTCCACTTAAAGAGGAGGAAACAGCCACGGGAGCAAAGCAGAAGGCCACGGCATCACTGTACCCAATGGGGAGGAGCTGCTTGACTCACAGCAAGACACTCAAGAAAGAAGGGGCCAGGCCAGCAGAGGTCCTGGGGCAGTGATGGGGTCTACTGTAAGATGGTTCTAATTGGCTGCCTAACCAGGAGCCAGTCATAGGCTTAACTGTGGTTGTTTGTTAAAATGAGTTGTTGTTGTCTTATTTTCCCATGGACTTTTGTTAAGTCAACCTCAGGCCTAATCAGAGCCCACGTGAGCCAAACCCCACTGTTTCTTTGTATTTATGGGGGAGAAGGCATTATAGCCCTCTTGTCAGCTTCTTAAAGACAGGGGCAGGAGTGGTGTCTTGTTCAAAGCCATATTCTACAGTGCCTAACCTACGATGGATACTGAAAAAAATATATGCTAATTGGCCAGCCCTAGCACACAGTGAGAGCTTTAGGTCACACTTGTGTGCATACTCCAGCCTGTGGCTTTGGGCAAGTCACTTTGTCTCCCTGACCCTCCACCCCTCCTCTATGTTGCAGGGACAGTGTCTCGATCTCATGGGAGTAGTGATAATGATAATGAATATGAACTTCCCTGGCACACAGTAGGTACTTTAAGATGCATATCAAATATGTTTAGATTAACTAGGCTTTTCCTTTAACTCCCTTGATCTTAAGATTAAAACCACCAGAGTTGCTTGCCCTGGGCAGAAAGCTGCCCTTACTCTTTCCAGCCTTCCTTCCTTCCATTCTTCCCTTCCTCCCTCCTTTCCTTCCTTCTTCAGTGTTTGCTGACGGTGCTTAAGGATCAGTACTAGAAGTAAGCTAACAGCAGCAGGAATTCTGTTTGGTTCCTGCCTTTAAAGGATTTTCATTCTAATTTATAAACTATTACCTGAAGAGTCAACAGTGAGTTAGAATCATCCTAATAGTTACAGTTTCTTGAGTGTTCCCCACCTGCTAGCTACAGAGCTCAGACTCTGCATAGATTCTTATCTAGTACTGTAGCAACCTTGGGTAGTGGGCTGTTTTCTTATTTTGCTGAAGAAAGAAATGTGTCAAAGTTCAAGTGATGAGAGTTTGTAAGTGGTAGACGTAGGATTCGATTCTATGGTCCCTAACTCCGAAACCAGTGCTCTTTCTAGATGAAGGCTGCTAGAGCCATAAGAAGATACAAAGAGCTGTGGCTATCCCAGGAAAGCAGCACGAGTTTGATGAGCAGAGAATGTGTGTCCTCTATCAAAATATTCTCCCCTTGAGTCCCAAATTCAGGTCCTGCTGTGTAGACTACTGCAGCACTGTATGTGTCAGCAAATGAGTGGGTGAGAGATTTGGCCAGAATGGAACACAGTGATGAATAAGTGCTTGGCAGATGAAGGTGGATAGGCATTGGACATAGCTCCATGGGGTTAAAAATATGAGTGGACCCTCAAGGGATGAGGATTTGCAGAGGGGTCATCTCTGGTGGGCAGTGCTGTGGAATGTGTATGGATAAAGGGAGACAAGATGTGTTTGAGGAGCAGTAAACACCCCAGTTGTTCAGAGAGACATGGAGGGAGAGTGGCGAGTAAAAATGGAAACATAGTCACAGGTCTCGAATGCACAAGGACAGTGACTTCTGTGAAGAGGTAATGGTGGCCATTGAAGGATTTAGGCTACTGTGCTGTCCCTGTTGCTTAGCAGGCTCTGTCCTTCCCCACCATAGTACATAGCCTCAAATTTCTGTGATACCCTCAGCGATGATATTACACTCCAAATTTTTGAAAAGATCCCTTTGTCTTTTGATAAGAAGGAAGACAAATGGTTTCTGCAAGAATCTGAGAAGTGAGAAATAGATGCTTTGAACTGATAGCCCATGTGTCCATGTAAAAATCACAGGTTAAACGTGACAATGGGGGTAAATTATGCCGGGTGTGGAAACATTCACTCTTCATTGGAAAGTGTTGACACAAAGCTTCCTGCTCACATACCAAGGAGCCAGATCCTGACGCCTCCTGAGGAGGTCTTCTTTAAAAAAAAAAAAAATGTGTGCCTCAGATAATGACTCATGCTAGCTTGCGGGCTGAGTTCATTATTTCTCCATAATAGGATGGACTCAATTCAAATATGGTTAAGTTGTTCAATACACGGTAAGAAAATGGAACAAGTCGGGAATTTTTTGTGTCTGTGATCATTAAAAAAAAAAAAAAAAGAATCCAGGTATAATGGAGCATTGTTCACTATGTCACACTAATGATGCCCTCAAAAAGAGAGGAAGAAAGGGACAATTTCATCATTAGATATGAAGAGAAATAATTAACTGCTTTCTCTCTGCTGTGCCTCAGTCATGGAAGCAGACATTCCAATTAGCAACTTCAGTTCGAAGCCTCTGTGTTTCGGAAGGCAGTTTGGGGAAAGGTGTCCCGAAGCTGCTGCGCCTGTAGAAGCTCATCAAGCTTCAAAGGTGCCCGTTGATGTCAGTTACATCCCCTCGCTCATAGCGCTTATTAAAATGCTTCATAGTCATAAGCCACCTGGCTACTTTGAAGCTCAGAAGCGCCAGTGCACAGAACAAAATAGGTAAAAAACGCAGTTATTTAAAAGACACTAGCCTTTTACAGGTAACTCCTTAATTAGCTCAGCCTGTGTGAACTGTGACTCCCCCCCCCCCCCCATTGAATTCAAATAGTTTGTTGTTGCTATGGGTTTGTTTAACATGGCCAGTATTTTGTATTTTAATCTTGATCTTTTGGCCAGATTTAGTAGAAAACAGTCTAGGAGAATAGCAAATAGAAACACAGGCACAGAGGCCTAAGTAATAAATGAATGGAAAAACCAGAAATTTTCTTGGGAACCCATACTCTTTAACACCACATTTGAAAGCATTGTTTCCCTCCACGGCTTACTCTCTCGGATCATTTCTAATTTGGAGACTAGAGCCCATTCACCCTTTTGGCCCAGTTAGGACCTGAGAGCTTGCCTTGGTTGCCCCCATCCCCATACCTGGCAACAGCAGTCCCTTGAGCCACTACCTCAGTTCATGCCCATAGTTTCTTGCTGAACTAGAATAGTGGCTCCTAACTGGTCTCATTTGTTTGTTCATTTAACTAAGAATAATTAACCAGGCCCCTTTCCTAGACTACCTTGACTACTCACCATATAGGTGCAAGGTGACCTTCCAAAAAATAAATTGACCATGCCATTCCAGTGCTTAAAAAACAATAACTTGGCTCACCGTCATTTTAAAGGATCATAGATTAGATGAGTTCTGAATGGTTTGAAATGCATGTTTGTTAAATATATTTATTGTGGTTTGGATCAGGAATGTCCCCCAAAAGCCTCACGTATTTGGATGTTATGAATTATCTATGGAACCATGTGCTATTGAGAGATTGGGGCCTGGTCTAGAGGGATGGATTATGGGTATGTGGTGGAGACTGGCATGAGGGTTGGATTACAAGCATGGTGGGGGCTTAAACTTGGGAGAGATGGAACTCGGAGGCTGGACCCAGAAGGGGCAGATCACTGGGACTGGATGTGGAAGGACATATGCTGCTCTCTCCCTTCCTACCTTCTTTCCTTCCTTCTTTCCTTCCTTCCTCCCTTCGAGATTTGACTTGGCTTCCTGTTTGCAATACTGTGAGGAGCTGCCCCATATCTGCCTCTGCCATGTCCTCCCACTATTGCTGGCTGCCCATGAACAGACTGTGATCTTCTGAAACTGTGAGCTAAAATAAACTTTTCCTCCTGTAAAATTGTGGATGTCAGGTATTGAGTCACAGCAATGAAAAAGTAACTAAGACAACATTCGTGGATTCTTCTAGCCAAAATAAACCTTTAAAGTAATCATTAGCACAGATAGGCAAAAGGGGGGAGGGGGACACTTTTTTCCACACCGCAGCTTGTTGTGTGCAAAGTTAACAGACTGTTGTTTGCGTCTATGTATTAGAATGGAAAAATATTCCACAATACGATGGTCCAAAGTATTGAAATCATATCTTTAAAAGTAAATCGCTTAATGGAATTCTAAAGTGTCTAAGATAAAACCTATTAAACTGGGACAGTTTGTTGTTTTTGTTGCTTGACATTCTTTTATACTCAATTCATTGCTGAATAGAATATAGTGTTTGAAATTAATTATACTACTTTCCTTTTACTGGAACCAAATGCCAACTTAAAGGAGGAAAGATTTATTTGGCTCAGGGTGGCCAAGGAGCAGAGCAAGGGAACAGCATCAAAGAGAAAGAGGCAAGGGACCAGACACAGATCCTAAGGTTATGCTCTAGTAACCCACTCACATATGCCTAGAAGTGTGCTTTACTAGTGCCCCTGTGGCTACCAAGCAAATCAAGTTGACAATTAACCTTAACCATCACACTAATGTTAGTTATTTTTGTTACTGATGACATTATTATTATTCCTATAGTATCACAGAAACAATTGGGTTTTTCTATCTCTGAGTACTTTTTCAATCTTCTCTGGGCGTTACTTCATTGTCTTCTTTTACAAATAGCATTCGCGTAGTAACTCTTAACCCCAGGGTGTGTAGACCATGTCACAGTTCCTTGCATGGTATTTAAAGATTTTCCATACCCCTGCCCATGGTTCTTCCCTTTTAGAAAAACCCTTTGCAAATCACCCTTCTCATTCAGTGCGATGTCTCTACTACCCAAGGCACATGACATGCTTGTCTCGCATCCTCTTACCTGGAATCTCCGCCAGCTGTCATGACAGAATACCACAGAGGCTTCACATGAGGCACACTCTTCTATTTGTTGGCTGCTTTAGCAAATGACTTACATTCTCTGAGACTCGGCTCCCTAATATAAAAATAGCTACCCAGAGGATCAAATGAGTCAGTTCATGGCTACCCAGTGCCTAGACCCTAGTAAGAACTAAACAAATGCCAATTATTGTCTGTTGCTACAAAATTCCAGTATATATTTTGCTATAAAACCTTAATTAATTTTCTGCTCACATCCACATACTAATCTATAAAGTATAAAAATATAAAATACAATATAAAATTTGTTTGCTGAGGATTAATTAGTCAAAATCGAAGTGAAACTAATGCTATGAGAAAAGTTATTTAAGCACTAAGTTCAATGAATGGGGATCCCAAAGGTCACCATACATAGAAAAAATTAATAAATATTTGGGACACTTGATTTTCTCACCTTCAGCTGCACCTGTGGTCAAGAGTTTATAGTGCTTAAATATTCTTATTTCTTGTGTACAATAGACTACAAAGTGAACTGGGACATAGGTCATATCTTGTGCCAACACAAGTGCCTACTGGAGCCAGACAAGGAATAGAAAATAGACTGAGTGTAAAAAAAAAAATGGGAGTGCAGGGATTCTGGCCAACTCCAGGGTGCATCTAACTCTGGCCAATTGTTGCCGTGCGGGAATATGGGTCCAGTGTTGCCAGAGCTCAGCTTTTTCACAAGAAGCCAGAACTCTAGATTGAAATGTCCTGAACTTCAGAAGTTGGGCGAGCACTGCTCAGCCAAACAAAGCATGCCTGTGAGCCCACGGCTTGTGAAAGCTGTCTTATTCAGATGGCCCTACGTGTTTGTGCCTAGGCTGATTGTTTGGACCTCTGAACTCACTTGCATAGAGAAACAATGCTGTGAGTGGCACATAAGGGTCCAGGCTAACCTCTCAGGCTGATTTTCATTCGTCCTGGACCTGAGACATAGGACAACCCTGAGAAACCTCTTCTGTATGCGAAACAGTTTCCCATAGGGAGACACATTTAGAGGTCTGATTTGTGATATTGGGGACACATGCACTCGAAAGTGAGCCCTTTTGAGGCAGTCTTTGTTTTGTTCACTGCTCTTTTCTTAATGTCAAGACAACTGCCTGACACTACACAAATATTCGTTGAATTCAAGGTTAACCATGCCTTCATCCTTCTATCTACCATTAGTCTGTTTGTTGTTCACAAGCAGTTCGTCTTACTCACCATGATATTCCGGCTTCTGGGAGCTGATACAAGATCAATAAATATTTGCTGAATGAATAATTGACTGAAATAATCTGTCTGTCAACCACTAGCATCTACTGAGTGCCCAGAAATATGCCCGACTTCAGGGATTCAGAAGTGATTCCGACACCATCCTGGCCTCTAGGCATTTGGTCACCTAGCAAGGGTTCTAGTAACCATTTCCTGGAACATTTCTGAGAATCATTAGGAATTACTCAGGGTTTTTCTTCCCAGAAAAGGAGGGAGTGAAAGAAATGCTTGGGACTGCTCAGGACCCAACCTCATCATTTACCCAACTGTCCCCAGGGTTGTATTTGTACATGGCGTTTGAATATGAAATGATTGAACTGGTTTTCTTTTAATCTCATGTTGGAATGAGCTGAATGAGCCCTGGCCTTTCAAGTGGGCACCTCGGGAGGCCGTGTCCTCATTCCACTTGAGTTACGACAGCACTGGACCACTTCTTTGGCAAGTGCTCTCAGAGTCTGAAGCCACTTGAGGACATTTATTTCATTGGTTGAGAATCATTTTTGATACCTCCCTGCATATTTAGGCAAAAAGGGCTAATTGTCACTTTACCTTGCATACTTCCTTCCAAATGGCTTTTGTTTCCTAAAATTTAATTCATGATCAAAGGTGACATGTTTTATGATGGTTGGGTTTATTCTGTAGCTTATGCCCCAGACTCTGGATACAAGGCTCAAAGAAAAGTTCCCACATTGTCACAGTCCACAGCAGTTTTGCTGGAAGAAGTAATGAGCCTTCTAATGCGTCTGTCACAATGGAGGCAGGATTCATTTTGGATGCTTAAGTTCTGGTGTTGCAAAAAAAAAAAAAATCCAAATAGTATCTAGTTTTCTTTTATATCCCCAACATGTAGCACAGCATCTGGATGGATAGATGCCCAAAAATATCTTGTGGAGAAAAAAATGATAATGATGAAGTCTAATCTCTGTTAAATTCTTACCATGCACATGCACGCTGTTGTATGTCACCTGTTTTCTAGTCTGTCTGATAGTTACAGCCAGCTGAAAAGGCAGTTACATGTCACCACTTCCCCAGGGAAACTATGGTTTAAGTGACTCATTCATGTCAGCATGAGCCGGTGACAAGGCTGGGATTTGAACACAGTTCAAGAGCAGGAATTCTCTCTTACAGAAATCACAATCTGTGCTTGTTAAGAAGGTACCGGATATAGAATCATT
Source organism: Ctenodactylus gundi (assembly GCA_004027205.1). Lineage (NCBI taxonomy): Eukaryota > Metazoa > Chordata > Mammalia > Rodentia > Ctenodactylidae > Ctenodactylus > Ctenodactylus gundi. The sequence goes on along the minus strand of PVKB01000009.1, from coordinate 903,286 downwards.
CCTAACACAGCAGAGGAAAAGATGATTTTAAAATCATCAAGAGGTCACCATCCTACTGAGGTCATGAAACCTGCCTCCAGTTAGTGGCTTAGGGGCGCTCTACCTGGACAACCTGTCTTTGGGTATTTGTTTCTCCAGACAGTGCCTCTCCACTGCTTTTATTAAGCCCAGAAACTCCAAGTTGCTGACACCAGTATCCTTTGACTCCTACCTACTATAAATGGCTATACAAATGAATGTGTAGTTCAAAGCCTGGCTTACAGTGAGATACCTGCAAGATCTTGTATAGTTTTTTGAGTCTGGAGACACCTTATCTCATCAGCATATGACCAGGCCAATGTCAGTACAAAGAAGAGGGAATGAGAATTTGGGCTGCAAAGTGGCCTGAGTGCAGATACACAGGGGCAGGATTCTGACCCCTCTAAGTCCCAACTCCGTGCAAGACCTTGGGAAATTTTGTCTTCTGGGATCCCGGTTTCCCCATCTTCAGGAAGAGAGTTAATTCTGAAGTCTAACTCTGGAGAAGGATAGAATGAGTAGACCTTTCTTGCTTGGGGAAGGTAACATATTTTTTTGCTCATTGGGAAATTATTTCCCTAGGCTGGAGGAAAACTATGAGATTGCAGAAGGGGTCTGCATTCCTCGCAGTGCCCTCTACATGCATTACCTGGATTTCTGCGAGAAGAATGATACCCAGCCCGTCAATGCTGCCAGCTTTGGAAAGGTGAGTCCAGATAACCAGGCTAACCCTGGCCCCACCCCACAAACCCCCACCAAATTTAAACAACAGCATTTTTAAAGCATTTTAAAGAGTTCTAGGGCTACTGTAACCACTTTAGTTACATTGCAGTAACACTTTGTCACAATTTTTTTAAAACAATTGTCACAAAGCAATACCAAAACAAGAGTAATACTGAAGTATTTGGTAATACTTTTCACTGCAAAATTTTAAGTGTTATAAAGTAATAACTGTTTATCTTTGTTGATTTCCTCTGTATTTAATTTCTTCGAGTGATAAATTTTGTACTTACAAGTGTTAGATATATGTCATGGAGTCTGAACAGGCAAACTGCTTGGTTTAATAATGTTCATGCCTTAGAGAAATTGGGAAACTGCCCTGTATCGTTAGATTAAAGGTTGGCGGTCCTCAACTGGCAGTGGTGCTATTTGTGGTGTTGCTGCAGGCCTGAGTGTTCTCTGTCTATCTTATGCTTAAAAATATATTCAATACTTATGGCTAAGGATATAAAGGTTTGTTAGCATTGATTATCCTATGGAGCCAACCAAGGAAAGCTGTAGAGCAGGGGTAGGGGACTTTTTTTCTACCAAGGGCCATTTGGGTATTTATGACACCATTCCCGTGCCATATAAAATTATGAAGTTAAAAATGAGCCTGCTATGTTACTGAAAAGTTCCTAGTATCTATTAAATTTCACGACCAGCCTCTGGTTACCTGGGCTGGGTAGACCAAATGATTTTTCAGGCAGTATATGGCCTAAAGGCTGAATCACCCCTGCTGTAGGGTTGTTCTTTAAGACTGATCACCTGTTTACTTATTAGCTGAAATTCTGAAAGTCTAGATTTTTTTTTTGGGGTGCCCAGCTCAGAAATCTTTTTTTAAAAAAGTAATTTATATATATATATATATATATATATATATATATATATATATATATACACACACACACACACACACACACATATATATATATGTATATATATGCATATATATAAATTCCAAATTCTATAACATACTAAAGACATGGAATTTGCAGTATCAATACCCATCCTCACCCTGCCCCAAAAGTCTAGATTTTATACCCCCAAACATCCACTTTAATGTGAGTCAATACATCTAAGCTCTTTTTTTTAATTAGCTTTTGGTTTCTAAGTATAACTTTCACTGTATCTGCGAATAACGAGTAGCCTTGCTCTGCACCCCGACTCTTAGCCAGTTTTCTGAGTACAGCCACACCAAGCAAGGACTGAAATGGTAGGAAGACTTCAGTATGGAAGTTTAGGGATTTCTCTTTTTCAGGTCCCCAACAGAAGAAACTATTAGCAAGAAAAACCAAAATAAAAAAAAAAATTTTAAAGCCTCAGCCAAACAGTGGAGAATCCAAAAGCAGAGTGCTAAAAATGGCCTCCATTTTTGGCATATGAGGTAGATAACCCTATAGTGACTTGGGGAGGGAAAAATTTTTTCGTAATACATTCATGCTATTCCTAAGTGGCAAGGTTTTTTTTTTTTTTTTTTTTGAGGCAATGGAGAAAGTGCCGTTGTTGTTTCATCCATTCTTTCACTTCTTCAGCCCCTTAGCAATGGGCTGAGGCGGCCTGTGTAGCAGGGACCATATTAAGCAGTGCTAATGGGATCAGGAGAGGAGCCTAGCCTGGACTCTGCCCTGGAGGGACCCCTACTTTCGGGTAGAAGGAGGCAGAGCTCACCACGAATTGTGGTACACCAGAGCTGTGTCAGCTGTGATACTGGAATTTTCACCTGTACCTACGTATTCCATCTCAGCAGCCACAATGGAAAGTCTAGACAAGGCCTCTTAGACATGGATGAAGGGGCCAGGTGGTTAAGTCAAAAGATCAGATCAGACCAAAAGTCTGACTGTCGTGGACTTAGCACTTAGCTTCTCCAAACCTTGGCTGTCCCAGCTTCCTCCTGGGGCTGTTATGATATTCAAGTGAAGTGATGTTAGCAAACCATGGAGGTCCTGTTTGCACAGTCACCCAGCAACTCAGATATTGTTAAGCATCTGCCTTGTGCCACCACAGCTTTAAATGTTATGCGTTCTCCATGAAATGTTTGCACACAGCCTCTTCTTAGCTTAGATTCTGAAAATATTTATTCTCAGCTTCAGGTTTCCTTGATCTCATGTTCTAGGTAATGTTGGTTGCAGCCAGTCCTTCCCTCTCAGAATCTCATGTGTGCTCCTATGTTGAGCTTCAAGCCTGCCCCCACATTTCAGCCAATCCCAGGTGCACACAGACGCAGGACCCCTTGACTTGAGATTCTTCCTTCTGCTTATACCTGTATTTCCTGTGTTGTTCAGTACAGTAGGCACTAGCCTCATGTGGCTGTTCAACTTGAAGTTATACACACACCAAAACAAAATCCCTCAGTTCTCTACCAGTTGTACTGGCTGTGTTGCAAATGCAAAATAGCCACGTGTGGCTGGAGGCTGCTGTGATGGACGGGGCTTTGTCATCACAAAAGTTCTGTCAGACAGCCCTGTCCTGTGCCAGGGCAGCCAGAAGTGAAGTACAGCAACCTCTTTACTTTCCACAAGATGGTCCACAGAAAGCTTCTGTGACACAAGTGGATTAAAGTTTTCAGGAGGAGTTTACATGCCACAGGACAGGAACACGTCATGGAGCCTGGAACAGGCAAACTGCTTGCTTTATTAATTGTCCATGCCTTGGAGAAATTGAGAAATGACCCTGTATGATTAGATTAAAGATTGGGGGTCTCAAAATGCTCTTCAGCTCCCACCACAGTGGAGTTCACTGATGCTCAGCTAGTTTCCACAGCTGTCCCCATTCCCTGCTCTTCTCTTTCCTTCCAGTTTGGAAAAACTCCGCCAGCTTTCCTCTCTTCTTGGATTCTTGGTTTCTGTTGATGTCTTTGTCCACATAGTTGTTTCACTCACCCCAGACAACCTTCAAAATAGTTTTCTGAACAATAACTTTCCTCCTTGAAAAGAATTGCAAGGCCAGCTGTTTCTGAAATAGCCGTTTGAGAAAGCATCCAAACTCAGTCTTACCTTCAGTCCCAACGCAAGGACATGCTCTAAGTATTAAAAGCATAAAGGCAGATGCTGTCTGTTGCCATCTTGCACGTTGATCTCAAGTGCACTGAGACTGGGACTGTGCTGCCAGCCGCAGAGGACAGAGGTTCCTGCAGAGGGTTTCCACACTGAGCTTGTCGAATTAAAATCTCAAACAGACTTGCTATTCCTGAGGGCTCCAGCCTACTACAGCTGCCATCTCCTGTAAAGAAAGGGGCTGGTTGTTTTGGGAAACCTTGGGGCACAGTCATAGACAGTTTTCCTTTGAGCAGTGCCATCCAAACTTATGGATCAGCTGAAAAAATTAGACTCAGAGCAGGCAGGGTTCAATATTTCAGCCTAGTTTTTGGAGAAAAAAAAAAAAGCCATCTTGGTAGTAGTTCCCCTCCAGTTCTCCTCTTTGCAGATGGGCTGAGGTGAAGCAGACATCAGTGCTGAAAATGTCTCCCCCGCCACCTCCCTGGGGTGGCCTGACTTAAATACTGTTCTTGACCAAGTACGGCAGGAGTGGCTCTGCTGCAAGTAAGATCTGAAATGTAAATCCTCTTTCCAAGTCTGTGGCCAAGCTCCCTAAGCATTGGCTTCCAGGAAAGTGGTGTTGGCTTTCAGTCCCATAATGAATTTAGGAAGGGTTAGAGAATGCTAACACTCCCAGGGAAACTTGTGTAGTGCCTGCTTTTGCTGTTGACTGGGGTAACAAAAGGTCACCTGGCTTGGAGTCACTTTCCTGAGCTTTCATCACATTTCCTTACCTTTAGATGAGAGTAATCTCTCATCAAATTACTCTAGGGATAAAATGAAATAGTGTTTGTGAGACTATTGCTTGACATTGCCAAGTGTTCTCCTAATGGAGGAAGCCATCAGTATGCAAAATTCATCCCACTTTATACACTTCCTCTGTTTCCCTACCATGGTTTGTGTGTTTGTTTCTAGTACTGCGGATTGAACTCAGTGCCTTCACATTGAACTCTATCTCCATCCTTTTAAAAATTATTTTTGAAAGAGGATCTTGCTAAATTGGCCTGGCTGGGCTCGAACTTGAGTTTCTTCTCTCTCAGCTCGCTGTGGTTTATTAGTCTTTGTAGTCATCTCTCCTTAAACTGTCCCGATCCTTCCCCCACTCTACCAGCAGCTGCCTTTTCCTCTTGCTTTTCTAGACTTGTCAGGTTGACATTACATTATGAGTTTGTTTTGTCATGTTCCCTAGGATGAAGTCCCATGAGGACTTTCTTGGTTATTAGGCATCCCCAACACCTAAAAAGAGGCCTGGCACCTAATAAGCTCTCAGATCATTGTTAGATACTGAATACTTCATAATGACACTCCTTGCCAAAGACCATGTGGCTCATTGCTACATACATAAAGAAGTCTAACCCTCATGGATCTATATGACATTGGTATTTATTTATTTTCCAGTAGCTTATTTATGGAGTAGGAATGAACTGACTGCACTGGAAAGGGAAACTTGCTGTATTTTCAATTATTTTAAGAGCTACCTTCAAAGTGCTGTGTAATCTTGCCTGGTCCTCAGATGACGTGGAGGGAGGGAAATTCCATAGCCTGAGTTCCATAGTCAGCCGCCCATTGGTCTTGGTTGGATAATTACAACTCATTCGCACCAATTATAAAGTCCAGTTCAGTCCAATGTAAAACTTCAACCTCGCGTCTAAAAGTATGAACCTCTCCCTCCTCATGTCTAACAATTTTCTCTGGCTCTGGGAAAGAAAGATGAGACTGTCTCCTTCTCTTTTCTTTCCTGGGAGTTGAGGGTTGGAGACAGTGGAGGAGGGGTAGTTAGAGGACAGGGAACAAGAGTCATTTGATCAGCTGGGACTCTTTGAGGATTCTCCTAGCTGTCAATGCCCTCTGCCGTGACGTACTGTTATGCTGAGGAAAAGGGTCCCTTTGTGTGTTCTGGGGAGACCCTGGACTCTCCGGCCACACTGGACGAAGAGATGAGCTCTCTGGCTGACCCGCACTACCTTCGCTCACGAGCTGCTCTGGCCCCTTGGGTGACCGGGTCACCCTTTAGCTTGGTTTTGTGTTGAGGATTTGGACGTGTTCATTGTACATGTGATGTTACACTTGGCTCTTAGAGACCCTCAGAGGGGCCCCAACTAGTGCAGTTGGCAACAGGAACACGCGGAAGTCAATGAAGTGTAAACAGAAAATAGCTTTGTTTGTTCTATCTTTGCTACACTCCCTTCAGTGACCACTAGTGATCTCATGGCAGATTTAATAGGTTGATTCAGCTTTATTTACTACAGATAGGCCTATTCTAATGGTCTGTTTTGTGTGTATGTGTGAGTTTTGGCAAGTTGTGCCTTTCATGAAATTGGACCATGTCATCTAGGTTACCAAATTTGTGATCATAAAGGTATAAAGCTGTTCATTGATATTCCTTTATTTTTATTTTGATAGAGAATCTGCAGTGATGCGCTCTCTCTCTCTCTTCCTCCTTCCCTGACTGCCTTCTTTTCCTGCTTCCTTTCCCTCCTCCTCTCTCTTTTTTAGCTTCACTAGACATTTATTGATTACTTGGGTATTCTGTCCTGATTATTTTTGTTTTTGGTCCTTGCAGTCTTTCCTTCTCAGTTTTCAGACTTTTTACTGCTGTATCTTCAAGCTCAGGGATACCTTTCTCAACCGTGTCCAGTCATCAGATAAGCTAATCAAAGGCATTCGCCATTTTGTTTGGTGTGTTTTGATGTCTAGAATTTCATTTTGGTTCTTTTGTAGAATACCCACCTATCTGTTTATATTTCCTGTTTGGTCTTGTGTGTTTTCCACTTTGTCCATCAGTGCCCTTAGCAAATTAATCACAGTTGTCTTAAATTTCCAATCTGATGATCCCAACGCCTTTGACTGGCTCGGTTATGATGCTTGCTCCATCTCCTCACATATGGGCCTTCTTTGTCTTTGGCATCTTCTTTTGAGGCATTCAGAAGTGAACACAGAACCGTTGCACTAAGCTACCTTCCCTGGCCTTTACAGATATATGTGTGTAGTGTGTGTGTGTGTGTGTGTGTGTGTGTATACACATATATACATACATGTAGTTTTTGAGGCAGGGTTTCATAAAGTCGCTATGTTGCCTACTTGGACTCAAACTTGCAATTATGCCTCAGCCTTCCAGAGTGCTGGGATTATAGGATTGTGTCACCACATACAGCTCCAAATTGTGTGTGGGTTTTTTTTCCCCTTTTAGTCTGCCTTGATTTTTTGTTTGTTTTGTTTTGTTTTGTTTTGTTTTTTCTTACTGGCTGAACAGGATGTACCAGGTAAGAGGAACTGCAGCACATAAGCTTTTAAAATTGTGGCGGCAACGTGTGACGGGGGATGATCAGGTCATGGCCCTTTAGTGACTTCTTCCTCCAGACTCTGAACCACACAAGCATTTCTTAGTCTCTTTCCCTGTGCCGTCTTACATGGGATAATATGGCTAAAGTTGAGTGTTTCCTTTTTTCTATGTAAAAGCTAGAGTGAGCTGGAGTTGGATTTCTCCTTTCTTCCTGGACCATTTAGACTCTGATAAAACTCCAGTACTTTACTTTATTGTTAACTACCTGAGTCCATATTTCAAAATGGCTCCTTTTCCCCTCCCTCCTGCAAAAGGATGAGATTTTCCCCAGGAGCTCCCTCAGGTAATTTACTTAATAATTACTGTGCAAAATTGATGGAGTCCCTATCACTCCTAGAGCATTTTTAACTCTTAGACTTGTCCATGACGAATCTCCAGAAACTTATCAATTGCATTTTAGGTTTTCTTACTTTGGCCCTGGTTCCTATGGTTGTTTTCACTCATGAGTCTCCTCTTCAGTGATCCTTTGTTTTCATCTTTCTCCCCAATCCTGAAGGCCCTATATCCTCCCCTTTCTTAGAAATCTAAGAAGAGCTGTTAATTTTTCATTTTGGTTAGCATTCTACTTGCTAGGACAGAGTGGCTGGTGTCCAAGTTTCTTACATATGAACACGGAAACCAGAGGTAGAGGTACTGTGTTTATTCTCATTTAGAGATTGGACAGCAGACTCCAGGATCTATGTTGTTTATACCAGAATTCTGGTCAGTGCAAAGGAGCTAAACACTGGAGCATTTCCTTTAGAGGAAACCCTGCCCAGAAACCCTAAAATGTACTAGAGATTGTCCTGGAGCTCTGGGCAAATATTCCTCTTCTGACTCCAAATGGTGGCTGGTGAATCAGTGGACCTTCTTAATCTAAGACCAGGAGAAGATAACCCAGCTCCGTTGGTATAGCCTCATAAAAGCATCTGAGAACTAGGTTCTTCCTGTGTTTATGCATCTGTGGCAGGTGATTCCTCATTTCTGTCACGTTATGGTCCTACTTGGCTGTTGGGCTCCAAAAGTCATACTCCAGGCAAGACGCAGAGAAAAGAGGAAATGGGAAGTACAACTGAGACCTCCAGTCAAATCAGCCCTATTCAGGAACTGTCCCAGAGACCAGCTTGGTGATTTCTTCCTTATCCCTTGTCTGTCCTTGGCTGTCAGGAGAACAAGAAAGTATATAGTCCATTGTCTCCAAGAAAAAAATTATTTATTAGGAAGAGAAAAGGATAGCCATTTTTATTCATCTATGGGCGTTTCAGATACTCACGCATCCTTTCATATGTGACTGTTGGACTGGGACCTAGGATAGTGCAGGAGGGAGGATGCCTTTGAATAACCAGACAACCCATAAGGTGAAAATATTATAAATCCAAACGACATTTACTTATTTATTTTAAAATTTTTTAAATGTTTCTTTTATTTACATGGCACATCCCTTTCCACTTCCCACCCTCTCAAACCCCACTTTCCCTCTCCACAATGAATATCTTCCTATTTTCTTTCATATCTCTTATTTCAGAAACACATTTATTACATCTAAGCTGCCATACATTATAGCTTAACCTAGTGTATCTTACTTAACCATGCTGGAAACACATGAGCCCACAGTTGGGAAATTTCATCTAGCACAAAGCCTATTTAGTAACAAAGTGTTATGTGTCTTGTGTGGCTTATTGAATACTGTGTCCAGAAGAGATTCTGGTAACACAGTGCATTGTAGAGAAGTGGGTTTTCTCAAGGGGAGCTACCACTCATGTTCTTTTGCTACCCAGCATCGCAAGATAGTATCATCTAGCATATCTCTAGCCTGGAAGAGATCGACATTTTCAGTTCAGTTTCTACTTAAAGTGTATGCTTTTATACCATCTTTAAGTCAAAGAAGTATAAATCAAACCAACCTAAATCGGGGACCACCTAAAGCCCATGGGAAGTAGCATCGTAGGTGGCTCAAGTTGGCTTCTTAGGAGTGAGAGTGATATGTGACTATGACCCACAAGTTGCTGAGCTGTTCTGGAAAAGGCGGGTTTTTAAATAGGCACTAGACAGTTATGACAGTGTAATCTGAGTACATAAAGATACCATTTGTTTTCTAAAGGCAGGGCTGGGCCCCAGGCGCTGGATGGGTGGCAGGGTGGGTGGTGGGGTGAGGTAGACAGCTAGAGAAGGGAAGACTAAAGTGACAGATGTTCCGCACGCATATGAATTCAGTTTATTTATATCTTGCCCTGTTCCAGTGAGGACTGAAGTCATTGGCAGGTTGGGCTGTAGGTGGCTCTTTCTTAGATATTTAGCTCCTTCCCTGCCATCCATCTTTGAGGAATGGTGGAAAAGCCAGACATGTGTCGTGGGCCCGTGCTTCAGCAGCTGCTAACACCCAGAACTAAGCTAGGGATAGAAGAGTCCTCTCATGTGACATGATGGTGGCCTGGTTCCTCAACAGTCTCTCCCACCCACCCATCCCTCCTACCTCTCGCTTCAACCTGCGGGGCCACTTGCACACTCCTTGAGTGACACAGCAGAAGATGAGGACATTCCTGAGGTATCTTTAGGATCCTTCAGTGACTATTCCTTTGCATGTTTCAAAGGAAAAATAACAATTCCACAGCTAAAATTTCTACTTTAAGTTCTTGCATATTTATTTCTTAGCCTTTAGAATGTACTGTAGAGTCTCCACCAGTGTGCATATTTTGTTAATGGGGAGTGTGTGTGTGTGTGTGTGTGTGTGTGTGTGTGATATAGTGCAAAAATTCTGAAATCAAAGTGAATCTCAGCTCTGCCACTTACCAGCTGCATGAACCCAGGCAATTTCTTAGTTGCTCTCATCCTCAGTTGCCTCATTTGTAAGATGGAAAAATGATAGCACCCACCTGGAGAGTTGTTGAGATAACATTGCTCCACATGGTGTAAATATAAGCACTCAATGCCTGTTAGTTATATTTACTATGTTGGTTCATTGTAGCAATATTTCTTACCATATTTTGAATGCATCATCAGTAATGCACCAGTGTTCCAAACTTTCTAGGCGTTCTTCCTTCTGAACAATTTTGAGAACAATTGTTCTAAAAATTTTCTCCATCACCCTCACTGCCATCACCACCCGCACCCTCTCTTATCGTCGTTACAGAATTATTCCATTTTTGACTTAACCTGTATCTTATGTAACTTGCCTCGTTCTAGCTAAGTCAGAGTATAATGACTGTCTTTCTGGATGTGCACATAACACACCATCCAGTGAACCTGAGGAGGACACTGAGTTCACATGTGGGTTTTTGGACTTCTTTCCACTGCCACCAATGGTCTCCCACCCCTTCACCTCCAAGGGTAGACAGATCCATTGTTGCCTTTCCAGCTGTGGGGGTTTAAACAGAATTTATCACTTCATACATGTGATTTGAAACTCTACTTCTGTCTTGTTACATTCTATAAATTGTGCATGAACTTCTTAAAGAAATTACGAGTTTTCTCTTGGGGAATTTTCTGTGTAACTTCTGGAAGCATACTACCACTTCCCTCTCCAGTGCTACCCCAGGAACTGATACACAAAGTTGTTAACTAGATAGAGTTATACAGCACGGCAGAATCACTCTGGCAAACACTCCCTTCAGGATGGAAGCTTTGAAGTGGGGTGATTCAAAATCTTCATTTGTACCATGAGGGTTCTTAATTTTTTTTTTGTCCTCCAAAAAAAGAAATTAGTTTGTTGTCAAAAAAAGGAAGAATCCCACTTGCAGACTTAAATTTGTGACAATCAGATCTCTTTTAGCCGACATCTTTCCCTATTATTTCTCTCTTGTTAAAAAAGCTTATTTTTAATAAGAAGCCATAAGATTTTCACAATCCAGAGTTATAAAACAGAAACTTGCCATGGTATTCAATTTATGATTTTTTGCTGCTTGAAAAGCCACTCTTCTCCCAAACACAAATGGCCCCTGAACTGACACCCATACGTCTGATTTTTAACTTGTTTTTAACTTTGTGGACCTGAGTATGTCTTGGCCGATGGGTGGGCAGATTAGTATTTAATCTGTCGCTCTAGAATTTCTTTCAGCTCGCTTAGTGTTGGTGATGAGACTTTGGCCACTGAGGGTGGATTGAATTTGTGGAAACAACCAAAAAAGCCCAGTGACTAAGTCTGCTAATTGAGACAGTGCAACGTGGGTCAAAATGGAAAGATGCCTGTTGAGTACAGGGACTAAGAGGCTGTCTCCTGTGGCTCTGTTGGTGTCCTTTAAGACAGTGCCAACAGAGGACATCAGAGAGTTTGCGTGTTCTTGGTGGACATCTTGGGGGCTCCTAAGTGCGTGTTTCCTCAGCCAACAGAGAGGCAGTTGTTTAGATGTATCCGTTCAGAAACGCTTGCCTACAACTCACGTTTCTTTCAAAGTATGTGAGAGTGTCCTGCCTGTTGGGTTTCCTTCCGCCGCCGTCACCCTCGCCCCAGCTCCAGAGCGCCTCCTCCCCATCCCAGCTCCTGGAGCCCCCAGCCCCGTCTGCCCGGGCTGAAAGAGAGAAGGGTGGGATTCTGGAGTAATTAAAGGGAATTTGGAAGGCTGGGATGTTGCGGAATGTTAGATCAGTAGCTAGAACAGCATGTGGCGTTCTTTAGGCAGGCTTCATTGAATCCGTACAAAAAAAGAAAGAGGGGCTGCCTGCCCGCGTGCTCATTTATCACACGGGGAAGCTCAGCCTTCACAGCTCCACAGAAGTGTTTTACTGTTTGCCGGGTCTTGCTCCAGAAAGTAAGAGCTGAGCAGCCTTCGCGGGCCGAACCGACCCTGCGTTCTGAGACCCCGCTGAATTGGACTGGGCCTTCAGACTCGGGAAAGGAGAGGGGCATCATTTGTAATTTGCAGCCCACAAGAAACACTTTAAAAAGCCGAACCCCCTTCCCGCGGGGTTTCGCGGCTGCTGCAAGGAGGCGCCATCTGCAACGGCCCTTTCTTTGCTCCGAGTGGGAAAAGTCTTGACCTTCGTGGGGGAAGCGCGCCTCACGACCACCTCTCCCTCCCGCCCCCCACCCCAGCGCGTCGCCTGCTGTCGCTTCGCTGTCTGATATCGCCTTTCTGTCTTTTCAAAAGGGGAGGGGATTTGATAGGGTAGGTTAAAGAATTTCTGCCACCGGCACCAAATATTCTAGCCGCGTGCAAGTGTGTGCATGGGGAGAAGGTGATGTGTCCCGGAAGCCGGAAACCCAGATTGAACAAGGATCTCAAGCGCGGGGTCCCTTTCTCTGAGACCCTGCTACGGCCTGTCGGATACACTGAGGCCCATTTGCTGGAGGAAGAAACCTGGTGTGCAGGTGGAGGAAGAGCAGAAAGTCTCTTCTTCAGCGTCACACCTTTTTTTTTCTTTTAAAGCATTCCTGCCTTTCTGCACGTTACAGAAAGCAGTTTGACAGCGTTGTAGAGAACGGTGGTGTGTTTCTCCCCTTTGATCGGCAGCTGTACGTTGGGAAGCTATTCTGAAGCAAATGATAATAATAATAATAATAATGCACAAAGATGTTGTTGATCACCTTATTTGTGTTGATACAACACCGGAAGTAACTTCAGTGGACAGTTAAAGAGAACTGATTCTGTCCTTCCTTCATTGACTGAGCCAGCGAACTCGCGTGCTCAGCCCTGGGCAAGTGCAGCAGCTACTGACCTGTCCCTGCTTCCACTCTTCCCCCTACAGTCAGTTCTCCACGCAGCAGCAGGTCGGTCCTTTTGAAAGGTAAGTCAGGTCTCACCCAGTTGCCTACCTAAGGCTCTCTAAGTCTTCCCATCTCACTCAGTGACAGTAGAAGAGCTTCCAAAGGCCTCCATGGCCCCACGGGAACCCTGCCCTGGAAATCCTGCTAGTCTACCACTCTCCACTGCTCATGCTTGGTTTCACATACATGGGCCTCCTACTAGTCATCTTGAAACAGGTCAGTCTAGCTCCTGCTCCAGGCCTTTGCACTGGTTGTCCCTTCCTCTTATACCTTTCCACCCCCTTCGTAAGGACAGAGTCCATTCCCTTCCTTTAGCCACTACTCAGATGTCTTATTATCGCTGAAACTTTAAAATTCAGAACAAAATGATGCTCCCATCTCCTATTCCCCTACCCTGCTCTTTGTCCCCATGTGGCACTTCTCCTACATAAGATAGTGACTTTTTCAATTTGTTTAATCTTGTTCTTCTCACACTGAGATGTGAGTTTCTGAATAGGGGCTAAATGGGTGTGTGTTCTTCTTAATTGTAACCCTCAGGGCCTCACACAATGTTTGGCTTGTAGTAGGAGCTCAGTAGGAGTTATTGTTGAATGAATGAACTCAAAGCCATACCCTTAGCCAGTCTGTTATGGTTACTGAGCTGCAGCTTGTGGGATACGATGAAGGATAGCAGACCATGAGGCTAGGGTCCGGTGACAGGCCCAGGTACCTAAGGGCTCCTAACTAGTACACGGGCTCTGTCAAGGGAGGAGCTGGGGAGATGCTGATAGAGGCCACAAGTGGCATGAGTTTGGAAGGCCAATAATAGAACAGGGTGACTATGGTGAATACCAATGCATTATTTTCTTGAAAATTGCCAAGAGAGCACATTTGAAGTATCCTCACATTGAAAAGGTAAGCACTGAGTAATAGATACATTCAGTAGCTCACTGTAGCCATTCCAGGATGGATACATAATTTTAAAACATCATGTTTGTGTGTATTTGTGTGATTTTTATTCATCAATTTAAACCAAATTAATTAAGAGATTCTATGGACCACATCATTGTAGCATCGAACAAGTAGAAGCTTTCTGGGAGATAATAAACTGAGATGTTTAGAATAAATAGACATTAGACAGAGGATAAAAGAAGAGGACACCAGATGACAAGGGTAGGCTGCGGCAGAGTCCAGAGTGAGCAGGCACAGTGTGCTCGAGGCCTGGGAGACACTGCCCGAGACAGAGCACAGAAGCGGGGAGGTCGGCTAGAATGGAGGCAGGACCGTCTGGTCCAACCAGGTGTACAGGAGCATCGTGGAGAAGTGGTCACGGCTAGTGAGGTGTGATTGGCAGCTGAAGCAGTGGGGAGGCCACTGTTGTTGTCCAGGTACAGGACAATGGCCCCAGGCTGGTGGGAATGGAAGAACATAGGCAGAATCAGAATGTGTTCAACATGGGGAGAGGATGGGATTTTCTACTGGAAGTGGCAGGCACAGTTGTGCTTTAGAGAAGCGAGGGCTCTGGGCCGGCTGGGGAGGCGAAAAGGCTCAGGAAGGAGTACTGGAGCGGGATGGGTGTAGAGAGCACATCAGAGAGAGGGGAGAGAGCCGTGGGGGCAGTCGTAGGAGTTCAGCCTGGGAAGCGTTCAGAGAACCGTGCAACATCCAGGAGTCCAATGTGAACAGAACTGGGACGCTCAGATGGAACGTAGAGAGAAAAGATGAAAGCCAAGAGTAGAGTCTGAGCTTTGAGCGAAGGTGCCTCTGCTGAGTGCCCTGGAGGACGTAAGAGGTCTCTGAGAGCACAGGCGATCTGGTCATTCCATTACCAACTCCACCTGGGGGAACCTCAATTATCCAGACAATGCTTTTGGTGCGGGTTCAGTGCTGAGGGTCAAACCCAGGGCTTTGCCCGTGTAGATCTACCACTGAGCTGTATCCGTAGCCCACTGAAATGTCTTTTGCTTAGAATCTTCATTGAACAAAAGCATTTAACTGCCAGGCTTTCACATTCCTGGATGTGAGCAGACTCCACCTCAGAGGAGTTCTGGTGCTGCCTGCAGAGCTCACTGTCCTCTTACCTGTCTTATTCCCTGCCTGGTAGAGGTAGGCGAAGATGGATCCTGTCCACAGTGGAGGCCAGCACAGCATTCCCAGGAGGGCCAGAGTGCTGGGGACAGAAGAGAAATCTTCAGTGAAGAGTAGATGGAAACTGGAAATTGTTTCACTTCTCGAGACTCAACTGATGTGGCAATTCAGGAGTATGACATAAAAGAAGTGAAGGTCACTGCTGAATGAAGGAATGAGGGGCCTGGGGATGCTTCCTTCTGCAGAAGCAGTGAAAGTGTTGTGGAGTGTCAGGTCAGACTGGCAATGGTCAGACTGCACGTGTGTGTTTGGTGATCTGGGTGACTTTGTACACATGGTGTAAGCTTCTTCATGTGTGCAGAGGAAGCAGCCATGGAACCCGCAGCTAGATTTGGTGATTACTTGAGAAAATGCAGTGCAAGTGGCTGGCCCAGTGCCTGAGCCAAGCCCGGTATTCAAGTGAGCCTGACGCCAAGGCCTTTGTGCTTAACTGCACACTGTCCAAATCACTGGGGAAACAAGGGCAGGACCACCTGGAAAGAGTCATAGGGCAAGTAAGTGGGAGGGACCCAAAGAAAGAGAAGGGTTCTGTAGAGGTAGAGGTAGATTTTATGAGTTTGACAGTCCAGGCAAAGGGAACAGCATTCACAGCACTGGGACCAGTATGAGCTTGGAGTCTAGGGAGCATCTGAGAAGCAGCTGGACTTCAGACTCAGGAGGTGGGAGGGGGTTGATCACAGCAAACCTCAAGGACCAGCCTGGACTTTTATCCAGCATAGGCGGTGAAGCAGTGCCTAGCATTTCCAACAGAAAAATGAGAAGATTGTGTTTGCCTTTTAGACAGATCCTGCTGGTGGGGCAGCAGTAGTGGAGGTGGGGAAACCGGTTGGGAAGATGTGTCTGGTCCAGGTGAGAGATCATGTGCTTGGGGCAGTAGCCAGGAGCACACAGCTGGGCTCAGGAGATCACTGGGAGGCAGAATCAACAGGAAGGGGGACTAATCTGGGTCAGGAAGAGTGGAGACCATGCTCTGTCCTGGGTAACTCAGCAGAGACTGATGCTGTCCCAGAGGCAGTAAGACTGCATGAACGGATATACATATTATTCCAAAGGAGTAAGTAAGACATTCTAGCAGCAGAGGGAAGTGTAGGTTAAATTGGCCGGCCATCTCCAACCCCATGTCACAACAATGCAAAGGATTACAAAACACACTGATGGTGCATTTTGTTGACTCATGTCTCCAGAAGGCCTATCATCACTTCCCAGTGTCCCCTGACATCTCTGTACAGCAGAGCCTGCACGCCCTGGTCCCTCGGGCGGGGGCAGGCCTTGGGGCTTTGCTTTGTGGATGTTGTGTGAAATAACATTGGAATAAACACTTAGCAAGATCTCAGATCTCAGCCTGGTCTCTTAAATCAAGTAATAATAAGGCTTAGCAACCGAACAAAAGGAATGTCTCTTTATTATCTACAGATTATTTGCAGGGAATAGGGAATGATTTACTTTTTAAAGAGAGAGAAAAAAAGAACTCACACAATAACAAACTGGTGGCTCTTTGGTGCCTTTTTCAAAATGATCTTGACCTTTCTTGGTCAACTAGAGATACTTATCATAAGGAAATTAACTATCATATATCATCAGTACATACTAATAAAAATAATAACCTTTGTGGGAAGAAAGAATATCCTATTTGCACAAGTAGTTGACTTTGCACACAAATATACTAAACCCGTTCTGTTCTACTGACAATCTGTTTACCCTGATGAACAACTGTTTTCCTTTCACCTTGTTCCTTGTAAGTTTCTGTACTCGTACAAACACAAAAAAATTAGAATCATAACTTAAAGTAGTTTAAAGTCTACCAAGTCACCAGTGGTTTTCATGTGATGACGTAGTTTTGTTACCACCATTTTTAATGGCTACGTTAGATCTATTGTGTGTCTGCGCTCACGTGTGTTTAGCCAGCTCCGTATCATTGGGCATTTGTGTTGTTTCTAATTTTTCACTCTCATTGGTAGCCTCAGACTTTAATGATTTTTTGTTATTTCACATTATTTTCTTGATATCAACCAATCAAAGCGTGTGAATATTTTTGTGTCCCTTGATAAATACCATAAAAATGCTTTGGGTTGTACTAATCGATACTATCTTTAACATTTACGAGTATGCCTGTTGCAGTATAGCTTTGACAGCACCGAGCATTAGCATTTTCAATATGTCTGCTAATACCACAGGGTTGAACATAGTACCTCACTGTTCGGCCCTTTCATGTGGGAAAAATTTCCCAGAGCTCCTAGTGTGCACTCAGCTGACTGATACCGGGATTCTTTAATTCTATTATATCATTTTTGCTTGGGTGACTAGGAAACTCAGAACTCAGATTAATTTTTCTTTTGGCCAATATGAAAAAATCCTGCCTCCATCTTTATGCTTCCTTTATTTTTCTTCCATCTATCCCGGCATATGTCAACCTATGTCAACAGCTCCTTCCAGTGCTGACTCTAAGCATCTGAGGCTCTCATGGGTGTGGCCTTAAGTTAATGAAAACCCAAGGTGACGAGCCCATCAAACCTTGATGCAGGTTTTGACACACAAAGGCACCAAGTCTTTAAAGAGCACTGTGTGCAAGGGACCTGGGATGTGAAAGGTCCTGGTCCTCAGCAGACAGGAGTCAGGGTTAAAGAAACTGGGATATGTTGCCTACAAAATTGACACTTTTAAGTAACGAAGAGAATTGGCACATCATTTTTGTTTTGTCTTGTCACTGGGAGATAATACTGTTAAAGCACCTCTTACTTCCAAAAAAAATGGTTTTGTGATGTTTCTGCATTAGAGTCCCCAGACAGTCTCTGAGGCACACTCTTCCCCCACTCCCCCACGTCAAATGAGGCATCATTGCCGCCACGTCCACTCCCCACACTGGAAATGGTCGGCTCCCTAACGTATTGAGCAGGCAGTCAGGCAGTCAGGCAGTCTTCTCACTGCTTATTTGAGGTTCTCAATTTCTAATTTTCAACTCTTTTCTGACCTACTGATGCCATCTTAGTTGGGGCCATCATCACTTGTTTCTCCAGCTAAGTTCTCAAATGTCACAGGAGGAAGGTAAGCCACACAGAGATTGAATAGTAAGTTCAAGTTCAGACGGCTACCTGGGACCTAGTAACTGCTGAGTGAATGAGTGAAACAATCAATGAGAGTGCTGGTGTGAATGAAACAGGGTACAAATGGATGGATAGATTCACCCGTCTCTGGAGAAAGCCTGGGAAGCTCATGCAGAACCAGAGAAATTCAGCGCCAGCATCTTTTTTAAGAAGGGTGCTGCATCTCTCCTTCTGTCCAGATGTGTCTACTCTGCTGAGCTAGAAGGGAAGAGAGTCTGAGAGAACGGGGTTAGATTTTAAAAGGAGAGCTCTGGCAGTAGAAAGAAAAATCAGTAGAATAGTCAGTGGTAATAATGAGTAATGTGTATGGAGTACTTATTAAGTGACAGGTTCTATTTTAAGTCATTTACATACATTCACTTCCCAAAACTTCACAACAGTTCTCTACGATAAAGGTTATTACCACCCCATTTTATAAGTGTGAAAATTGAAGCTGGGCAGCGGGTGCAGGCCTGAAATCCCAGCATGCTGGGAGGCTGAAGCAGGAAGACTGCAAGTTCAAGTCTAGCCTAAGTAACTTAGCAACTTTGGTGAGATCCTGTCTCAAAAATCAAAAATAAAAATGGGCTGAGGGTGTAACTCAGTGTGAAGGCTCTGGATTCGATCTCCAGTATCACACACACACACACACACACACACACACACACACGAAAATGGGGAACCTGAGCCATATGAAAGCTAATTAATTTGTCCAAAGGCACACAAGGTAGCAAATATTTGTATCTAATCCAGGTAGTGTAACTCCAAACTTCTGACACACAAATCCTTGGTTATGCTACCTTTCTGCAAATATCATGTCCGTAAATATCCACAGAGTGTTTCTGTGTTAGGATATAGTCTGTCTTCCAGGCTTCTCCTCTGCAGACAGGCAAAGACCACAGGTAGAGGGATCGGAGCTTCATTTCTTCATTCCACAAATATGAATTGAACTCCTTCCACATGCCAGGCCTGGTACAAGGTCCTTGCTCTCATGGACCCAGCACACAAGTAGGAAGGGACACAAGCTAAGCCCTTGAAGAGAAGACAATGTCAGGTGGTACTGAGCGATATAACGCAGGGACTGCTTGTGCTGCACAACATTGGCTGGTCCCAAGATGGCCTGTGGGCAGAGGGATATTATCCAAAAGCGTGAATGCTTTAAGGGAAGGAGCCAATCTCGAGAGAACTTGGGTGACACTGCCTTCCTGGCAGTGGGTTCTAGTGAGAAGGCATGCACGTTGTAGGAGAGGAGGGCCCCAGGGTAAGCAAGACCCCGCACAGAGGCTGAGCACAGTTTTGGCTCTCGCTGTGATGGAAGCCATGGGAGAGTTTTGAGCAGGGGAGTGACACGTTTTGAACCAACTGTTGTTCTCTTACATTGTAAGTAGGACAGAGTAAAGCATAGAGCAGCCCAGTGAGACCCCCTTCCCCACCCCAGGCACCAGTAGTTTCCTCCAGCATTCAGGAGACTCCTGACAAATCATTGCAACAAAGACCTTTGCTTTCCTCCTTTCTTATGGTTACTATTTTGAAAACTTAGCCATTGTACCCCAGACTTCTCCCAATGGGTAACTGATTCTTGTGTTGACTTACAGATCATAAGGCAGCAGTTTCCTCAGCTAACTACCAGAAGACTCGGGACTCGAGGACAGTCAAAGTAAGCATCAAACAGCCATGCCAGCCACAGAGTGTATCCTTGGGCCTTGAGTTGGGCTTAACCCCAGGTTACTTATCTTGAGCTCTGTCCACATTCATAGTGTGAGGCCTGGGCCTAAGGAACAGACTTAAAACAGCCAGGTCCCTCTCTTGGGTCCCTGTCCAAAAGCTCAGGCCCATTGGCCTGTTGCTTGATGGCATCTGACTTTGTTCCATACTGCCTTTAGGTTTTTTTTTTTTTTTTTGTAAAATACTTTAGCCATCATTTCAAGAGCTACCCCTGTGGCTGTGGCTTCTTGGATGATCTCTGGGTACTTGGATTGTTTTATTTGAGAAGTTCTAATAGAATCTAGCAGGCCAGAATAGAAGACCAGTACTCATCCCTGCAAAGGAAACGGGCAGGAAGCCCCAGCTCCTCTGTGGTGCCCAAGGGACTCTCTTTCTCCTTCACCAGTTCCACCAACCAGTGAACCAACCCACCTACCAACCTACCAACCAGTGTTTGCTTTGCACTTTTTGCATTTTTCATGTCATATATAGATGATGCTGGATGCTATGAACATTTGTTTGATAAGACAGGCGGTAAAGAAAGGGTAGGAGAGATTATATTTATAACGAAGAGAGTTGTAGTAGAAAATAGCAAAACAGGGTTGTATGCTGGAGGTGCCCAGAAAGGCCTTCCTGAGGAGGCGACTGAAATTTAAGGAGAAGGAGGGAGCCTCATGAATGCCACTGCCTCCCAGGAGTACATCAGAAAGAAGAGGACCTCTCTCTATCCTGCAGGGCCTTCATCAAAATCTACAGGTTTACAGGAATGCCTCTAAGGATCTTTCAAAAAAAATTGTTGGATGTTAATACATGTTCCAAGAAAAAGGAAGGTGGTTATGCAAGTTCGGTCAGCACAGAGTTAAACAGCATCCTTTATTTTGAGACTTCTCAGAACCTTTATTATGCTAATGTGCACTGTGACTCCACTAGAGGGGGCCTTATTATGCAGCATTTTTGAACCTTTTGACCATGTTGAGCAGGTCAGCACATAGTGAGCTGTAAACACTAAAACTTAAAAACAAACCATTTGTGACTTGTAATCTTGGTCTCTAAGGATATCTTAAAAGCATGAACAACTGTTACCTTGACCAGCCTTCCCACCCCAGACTCCTGTGGCCCATGGACAGTACATTTTTATTCTCCAAGGTAGATTCGATTCTGGGAAAATTAGGGAAAGGAAATGAGTGCTCAAACTAGGAAAAACCCTTTTCAGCAAAGTTCTGAAAATAATAAAGCTACATTTTCTGTGTGTGTAGATCAGAAACTTTCTGGTTCATTTCCAAAGAAATTTCCAGAAATCTTTGGAACAAAGGACAACTTGGAATAAATTCCTAATAATTCCCAAGGTGTCCAATCTGAAAATCAAACCTATATTATAAAGAAAAGTTCTAGTACCTTTTTAAAAATGAAAGCCAGATTCTTCCTTGCTAGGTCAGGAGCACACAGCAGGAGATTCAAAATGTTGATTGAAGTGGGGCCTGGTGGTGCATGCTTGTAGTCTCAGCATTCTGTGAGACTGAGGCAGGAAGATTACAAGTTTGAGCCTAGCCTGACCTGGGAACCTTAATGACTCACTGAAATTTTGCCTCAAAATAAAAGTAAAAAAAAAAAAATTAAAAAGGACTGGAGATGTAGCACAATGCAAAGGTCTTGGGTTCTTACCCCAGTACCACACACACGTATACACACCCATACACAAACACCAAGGGAGGGAGAGGGAAAATGGATACATATTTCAAGGTTGCAAGGACATTGAACGAGTGGGAAGGTGTTATTTTTGCCTAGCTTTTGGTCTTTGGAGAATCATTGGCACTAATCATTGTTACCTGTTTCTAAAAAGAGTAGAAATTGTAAATATAAATAGTAACATCCAATACTAAAGGTAAAGATGGTAAAAATACAACAGGAAGATTTTCCCATTCTCCATAAACTTGGAGAAAGTTCCCCCTATGTATGAGAATTTGCTTGTTTTTTCTTCTCTTTAGCATATAGGTTGGCAAATTGGGCAATATCCTCTTTTTTAAAAAAGTACTCCAGAAAGAATCTCCGAGATTTGTTTACACCTTCAGCCATTGGAAGGCAATGAAAACCCTCGCTAATCTCCAACCTGCAATTCGGCCTTCTGGAAAACTGCCTCAGCCGATTTTCCTTGACGGAACACAGTGGGAGCGGGGATGGGGCAGCTAAGGAAAAGCACCCACAAGAGACCCCACTGAAGCTCAACGTAACCGTTGTTTATCGCATATGTATACTAATAAAAACGGGAAGAAAAGGGATCACTGAGAAGTGACCAAAGTAACAGCTTGACTGTGTTTGCCAATTTTACCAAATTGCCCAGTGAATGAATAATCAAGAAGTGGTTTGGTGTGAGCATGACGATTTCCCTGATCTGGGAAACTGCCTCACCACCTTCCGGCAGGAAGGGACGTCCTTGCGTCACCGGAAGCAGCCCCGCCCCCGGGGCTGTCTCTCAGAGAGAAAGGCAGTTATGGCAGTTGAGAAGTAGGAGGCCCGGTCGGCAGACATCAGCTCTACACAAAAAAGCTTTCTGATAGCTATATCGTCTCAAAATGAACTGGGCTGCCTATGGCGGGCCTGAGTGCTTCATCCCCGGAGGCATTCAGTTAGAGGCGGGCTGCCCACTGAGCAGAAATATTACCGAATGGTATCAGGCATCAGGGGGTTGGGGAGAAGGGAGCCTACGTGGGTTCATCTCTTCCCGCCCAGTGAAAACCTCTTCTGCGACTCAAAATGCCTTCTTGCTGCCGTTGTCTTGTCGCTACCACCATATATTTACGGCCAGAGACAGCTCGTTCATATGTTAGACAGCGTTTCTGAAAGCGAGGTCCCTAAATTGTGTTTATATTGTTGCAGGAATGTGAAAATCCACCATCGACCACCTAACCAGGAACTTTTGGGCTTGTGGAGGGGAGGCAGGTGCCTGTACTGTATTTTACAGAAAACTCCTGTTGCTAGTGGAATTGGGGAATCACTGATTTTGTGGTTTAGAGTTTCA
This sequence comes from Ctenodactylus gundi, assembly GCA_004027205.1. Taxonomy (NCBI): domain Eukaryota; kingdom Metazoa; phylum Chordata; class Mammalia; order Rodentia; family Ctenodactylidae; genus Ctenodactylus; species Ctenodactylus gundi. Next base: position 880,521 of record PVKB01000009.1, on the reverse strand, counting down.
AATCCTGCCTCTTATTACCCACTGGGTGGTCCCACTTCTAGCACTTAATTCTCTGGGCCTTATTTTCCTTTGCTATTATAAAATGGGGATAATAATTAGTTCCAGCCTCTGGGGATTTTGTGAAATTAAGTAAGATAAGTGTCAAGCCTTTAGCACTAGAGATCTAAAACTGATGTGTTTCAAAATTACCTGTAGTGCTTATTTCAGTGTTGGTTTTTGAATCCCAGATATTCTGTATCAGTAAGTCCTGGAAAGGGGCCTAGGAATCTATTTTTATTAAGTCCCCTCAGAGATCCTGACATTTATCAAAGTTTATAATACCTTCACACTGTATTTTCTTTTAGCATGGCTTTGTGGCTTTGCAGCCAGAGACCTGTGATCAAAAACCTGTTCTGGCCTTAACAGCTCTCTGATTTGAGCAAATAGTCCACTGCTTCCTTGCCTGTATATTCTCACCTTTAGAAAAACTGGAATAGTCCCTTTTCATGGGTTGTTATATGAAGTAACGTATGTGAAACACTTTGCACAGTGCCGAGCACGTAGCAAGGGCTCAACAGATTCTAAAATCCAACCAAAATTTAGCTTCTGTCCCTCTTCAGCCTTAGTTAAAATTTTGCTGTAAACCTATTTTGAGTTAATACAAAGTTCTGGTTTTTGATTTTCAGTGTTAACTGTACCATTAAGCTTGTCTTCTTAAAAATAAAGTTCACTGACACCAACCCTTTCTGATTAGGAAAGCCATAGGCCAGGTGAAATTTTGGTAGTTTTGTAGTTGGCAGTTATAAATTCAGCCTGCCCCTTGAGGCCCTGCAGAGGGGGATAGAAAGGTGCCATGCCCCTGAGATCACATTTGGTAGACATAAGATATCAAGTACAAATGGAAAAATTTTTTTATCCTCTCTCTGCAAAGTATTTGACTTCACATTTTCTGTAGGAGGCAATTTTGCTTATTTTTACCTGCCTGATTGATGGCTGGCAACACGGAACTTTGGTTTAATTTTAGATTTTCAGAGATAGCAAGCCTCATAGGAGAGTTAACTCTTTCAGTCCCAGGTAGGATGTTCCTAGCCTCCCCCCATCCTGCCCCCTCTCAGGAAGCCCACCTAATAATGGCCCGTGTGGGCCCCCTCTCTCCTTGTCTCTCTGTGGCCCAGGTACCATTACTATGGCATTGCGGTGAAGGAAAGTTCCCAATATTATGATGTGATGTATTCCAAGAAAGGAGCTGCCTGGGTGAGCGAGACGGGCAAGAAAGAAGTGAGCAAACAGACAGTGGCATATTCACCACGGTCCAAACTTGGAACATTGCTGCCAGAGTTTCCAAATGTCAAAGACCTAAATCTGCCCACCAGTCTGCCTGAGGAGAAGGTGACTGTGGCCCAAGTGGCTGCTGGGAGTGGGTGGTTGTGCTCTCTCTCTCTCCCTCTCATTTATTCTCTGTCCTGCTCTCTCTTTAATATACACACATATATTGCAAAGCAATAACTTTAAAAATATAAAGTTGTAATTAGTGCATCCTTATTAGTTTATGAGTTATGGGAAATGTACTGTACTCCTACAGTAATGTAAGATGCTAAGTTTACAGGCGACTAACTGGTGCAAATAATGTATTGTCTTTGCAACTTTTCTTTAAATTCAAAACTAATCTAAAATTATCTTTGCAACTCTTCTATAAATTCAAAACTAATCTACAATCAAAAAGTTTATTACTTCTGTCCTCTTCATCTGATCTGCCTACCTGGGGCTTACTCTTCGTTTAATCCATCTGCCCATCTGTCTCCTACCTGTGTGTGTCTGGCATCAGTCTAGTCTAGTGTCCTGTCCTATGACCTTACACTGTCATTTCACAAGGCAAGAACTACTCTTCTCTAGATTACTTTTCTAAAGGATAAAGTTCTATTTTCCCATGTGCTGCAGGGGATTTGGTGAAATCATGTCCCACATGCAAAGAAGATTTTATGGGTAAAAGGATCAGGTAGTTTTGGTCATAGCATATTTGGAACACAAATATGTGCTATATTCCCTTGGAATATCTGACCTCTAATGCACCCATGCTGTAACGCACATTCAAGTGTCTGCTACGTCTCTGTATCCCAATAGGAGCTCGAATGCAGTGGAGAATAGAACATGAGTCCTGTTTCCAGGCAGCTTAGAGTCAAACAGGAAGATGGATGCATGTATAATCAAACTTAACTTCATATAAAATGTTTGTCTATATTATGAAATGATAAGAACAAGTTGTGTCTGTAAGGTGCTTTAAGGATTAGATACATTTCTACTTTTTTTTCTCAACTTTGCTTTTGGTTAGCAAACTTCCTAACCATGAATTTAAAATTCCTAAATGAAGGGGAAATTCTTATTTTTATTTTACTGATTTGAGTAACCAGGTTTCAGCCATTCCCCAGTGTCCTATGGTGATTTTGACAGAACATTTTTACTAATATGTTAGGTATTAAATTTTCATTATCTTGGCCAATGAGAAGAATTTAGTTCAAAAGGCCCTACTAAGCTCTGCGTGGGCACTGTGTCTGGTACCAGATATATGTGTGTGAGTAGCATGCCATTTTTTATTTTTCTAGAACCCATAGTCTCAGGTAGAGAATGGAATCAGAGGGAAACCCAGTGCTTTGTGTACAGCAGGACGTTAAGTGCCCTGTCAGAAATATGCACTCAAATGTCATGTGAGCTGAGAGCAGAGACCGAGGGGAAAAGTTATACCCGCTAAGGAAAATCGGTGTCTCTTGAGCTTTATAGGAAGAATGTGGTTAGGTGAATTCCATCTCTCCAACAGGGAATAAATGAATTAGACATGGAAATTCCAAGGGCAGCCACAACGTGTATTAACATCTGCCTTCATTGTTGACCCTCTACAGGTTTCTACCTTTATTATGATGTACAGAACACACTGTCAGAGAATACTGGACACTGTCATAAGAGCCAACTTTGATGAGGTATGTCAACGTGTGTTGAGCGGTGAATACTGTGTCATAACATATATTTAACACTAACTCCTACCATGAGTTCCTGGTGTTGGACTTGGCCTCTAGAAAGCGTTGACACCATTGGTTCCAGTAGCACTCACAGGAGTCTTATGAAACATATACTTTTATTATCCTCATTTTATGGAACTTCTGTCCTGGATTTAGTAGGTGAACATCACCCTGTCTTGTGAGCACACAAGAAACGCCATTTTGCCAGCTTATCAGTACACCCAGAATTAAAGATTCAGAGAAGTTAAAGAAAAGCTTTTGTGTATTTTGGGTTTAACCTTTTCCTCAGGCCATCTATTTTGGTGTTTCCGAGATAGTTACTTTCTGTTTCCAAGGTCTGGTCCACATTCCTGTCACATTCTACCTATAGGGCCGTCTTCCCCCCCCCCCCCCCCATTTTATTGATATATATATATAAGTACAAAATTTAAGGTTTACATTGGTTTTGGACATTTTGCGTGTAGGGCCATCTTGAGTTGTAAACAATGTTAGCAGCTCCCACTTACAGAAAAACATTTCTGTTTTACTTTAGAATATTATGATTAAAGAAAGAATAGGGAGGAAGAAATGAGGAAGGATTGAAGTGCCTGTCACATAACCAGGATGACAATAAACATACTGTCCAATATGGCAAACCATACATTTCATTCTATAAACCAGAGGCATTGCAAAGAAAATGGCTTTCAGGCAAAAACAGTAACACCACAATTATGTTAAGCTCTGGGTATGGGCATCCCATTAGAGGAAACATAATCTGGGCTCTAATATGCTTATAAAAACCATCATCACATAAAGATTAGCTGGGCATGGGCATGCCTGTAATCTCAGCATCTGGGAAGCTAAGATAGAAGGATTGCCATGAGTTCAAGGCCAGCCTGGGCTAGATACTGAGTTCAGGACCAGCCTGGAGTACAGAGTTTGGCTGTCTCAAGCAAAAAACACAACAGTAGTCTAAGTGGAAAATCCTGGAGAATCCTGTGTGTGTTAGGGGAGGAGTCACTGTGGGAGAAAGAAGGGTGTAAAAATGAGGCAAGGTGTACAATGCTCTCCCCCACATTCTGCTGCCTTTCCCTAATGGTGCCTCACACCAGCAGGTACTTGCTGAGCATCACACTGTCACCTGGCTCACAGACATAGCTCTGGAAGAGATAGCGATGAGTTGGTAAAGAACTACTCTTCTTTCTTCTCTAGAACTTTATCCACTAGACTTCCTTTAAAAATCTCCCAAATGGCCACATTAACAGAGTTGTTAAGAAAGAAAAGTCACTACTTTCTTTCAGTGTGTTTTGACCATGTCTTACATTTCTAAGATCACTGAGGTCAGAGAAAATAATGACACCTGATTGGGTGAGACAATGTTAGCTGCCTAAAGAAGTGTGCTCTTCCACACTGCAATCCAGAGTGAATGCTCTCGAAGGTGAGGCACGGGCCGGAAGTGGTTTGGGGAGCCAGGCTCCTTCCATCTTATGACCACACTCTGCTGTATAGCCTTAGAGTCGGTGGCTGAGCTGATGGGTAGGAGGAAGGACCACAGGGGAAGCAGACCCCGTTGTTAACCTTGTCAGTTAAGGGTTAGAACGCACGTCACCCTCGTGTGATTGGCAAGGGCTGGTCCCATGGTCCTGTGATGTAGTGGGTTTTGGGGAGTGTGGCTTACGTACTGTATCACTTACACTATATGGGGGAAGAGATCCAGACTCGAATGAACAGCCGTCCCTCTCTATCTCAATTACTAATATTCCTCCCTTCATTTTTATGAAGCCATTATTTCATTTTCACTTGCTTAATCCAACACATACTAACCACTGGCGTTGCCACACACCGTTGAGGTCTAGAAAAAGGCATGAAAACCAGCTGTTAGGATGTGGGATATATGACAAGGGGTTCAGAAACTCTGTGAGGCAAAATGCTCCTATGGGAAGAATGCCAGACTTTGAGTCCCAGGCTTCGATTTTAGACCTGCCTCTGCCTTCCAAGCCTTGATTCTGCATCCTAGAAATAGAGATTAAAAGAAAATAGCAGCTCACCTGTCTGATTCACAAGGGTCCTAGCAGCTGGAGATGAGGCAATACCTGGTAAATCTCTTCATCCGCTACGCAGAGACATACCTCATCTAGAGTATTAAGACTTGCCAAAGGCTGGGTTAAAGTTGTGACTAGATCCTTGGCCACCTAATGTCTTTAGTCTGGTGTTTTCTCTGCTTCCCTGGCATGGATACATTTTTTTTTGTGGGGTGGGGGGGTTTGGATGGCTAGTCATGACATGGTTCATTGAACAAACCATAAAAAAAAGTGAAGAAGGATGAACATGACTTTCTCCTTCAGCTGAGAAAGGTCTTTGGCAAATGGGTTATAGATGCAGCTAATGCACTTTGATTCTTATTGTCTTAGTCTTCAGGACCTTTGATGTTGGGTGAGGTTACAGCTCATGCTAGGCGCCCTTCATTGGTCATTGTTTTCTTCTTCATCATTGGTCTCTGCCACTATAAGGTCAGTCTTGGAGGGAAAAGATCTTGTCTGCCTTGTTCACAACTATACTCTAGCCAGTCAGGTTCTTAGTAAATATTTGTTGGGTTTGTGAGTGGGTGGATTGATGGATAAATGGGCTGGTGGGTAGGTGGCTAGATGGGTGGACCGAGGGATACTGACTTGTAATATATATTGTCAGTCAAGTACAAAGAATACAAATCTGCATGTAAGGGGCTTCCTATAAAGTGTTCTACATACGGCATTGCCCAACGAGCCAGAAAGTTCTATAATGGTATGTTTGAGTTCACTAACCTGTGACCTTGAGTTCTAAAACTGCCTACTACTTTATAACCTTGGCCCCTCTCTGGGCCTCCATTTCTTTTATTGTTAAAATGAAGACAGTGGTTATACCTTCCTCATAGTAACAGTGTAGTATACATGACATTGTGTACATAAAATGTTTGATTTTGGACTAGAGCATAAGTAGTAGGCACTTGGTAGTCATTGTTTCAATGAGATTTTTCCAGTACTGCAGCAACTAAGTACCCCAACTGTAAGTCCTCGGATGTGTTTCCACAAGTTGCCCATTTATTAGCAATGAACTAAACACAGAAAATGTGTTCAGATGTTCTTAAGGAGATTCTGTCACCCTTTACTAGGGCAAGCAAAAAAAGGCTGAGCATTTAGGAGATTGAAACAGCCTAGAAAACTTACTTTAAATAATTACTTTTAATTATTTGTCTCAGGTTCTTTTGCCAATTATGCTAGCAAGGACTAAGAAGAACTTACCAGAATTCTTTCCTCTAATAATAAATTTCCCTGTATTAAATGCCTACACAATGCCCAGTTTTTACATAAGTTATTTTATCGTAATACTAGGAAGGAATTATTGTCTTCATTTTATAAAAACTGCACCAGATTCAATTCACTTAACATGACCAGTTGAGAGCGCTTCATTGTCTGTCTCAAATCTCTTTTTCTCATGTTTTAGATTGTCACTAACCTCCATCCAACTGCTCACAGCATAAATGTCTGTCTTATCTCCTTTTTCTCTTCAGCCCTTCAGAGGTCAGGTCCTCTCTCTCTCCTGGGCAGTGTCACCATTGCAAGCCTGAGCTCCAGGTTTTAGGACTTGAGCTTTATGCTGCCTTCCTCTTTCCTTTTCCTTCTAATTCAGAGGATCTAGAATTATTGGACATTAGCTAAAATGCACAGAAGGAAGGGAAGTCAAAATTGGATATTACACTTTCTACAAAAGCTGCCAAGAAATTGGGAACTTCCCAGGGCTCCCCGTGCATCTTGAAGAGGATTAAAACACAACTGACTGATTAAAAACATTCATCTTACACAGATTTGTTTTATCTTACACAGCAGCTGATCTTCTCCAGACTTGGCTACAAACAGACTGCTTATATAAAAAGGAAATCCAAGTAAAGCAGATGAATTCAGATTCTACTACTCTTAGGAATCATCTAGGTGAAGCCCCTTCGAGTGGGAAGAACAGGTGGGAAGGCCCAGCATCTGGCCTAAGGCCAGTGGCCAGGGGTGAGCTAGGATCAAGAGGCAGTAAGGGTCACCTCCTCCAAGAATGGTGGCTATCTCCAGGCCCAGAACAGGACAATGATAAACCATCCAATGTCTCAGTGACAGAGCCAGAGGGATCTACTGTGGGGATCCTGGCTGGGTGATGATCAGAAACTGAGGCAAGAATGTCCCAAACACTTGGGACAGTACACTGGTTTCTTGGACCTAGTAGTGGCAATGCCTTCGTGGCATAAATAGTAAGTACGATGATGGTAACAGGTGCTGATCTTTATTAAGCACCTACACTATGCCAAACCCTATCCTAAGAGCTTTTCATGAATCTTTACCAGAACCTAAACAATAAGTACTATTATTTTCCTTTTACAGACAGGGAAACTGAGGCTTAGAGTTACTACACTCCTACTTGATAAAGGAACCAGGATTATAACCTGAAAATCAGTCTTTGCTCATCCAGATTTTGTTTTAATTCTATACACAGTTGAACACTTGGTAATATTTTCATTGACATGAGATGAACAGATCTATACCTTAAGTCTCACAACTTACAAGCCCAGCTTCATTCACCACTTGGATAATGTTTTTGGCAATACTCCCCCCACTCCCCCAGGTCCTGGGAAGTCACACAGACATGCCTTTCTCTCCACTCCTATCCCCCAGCACCAGTCCAGTGCTTATCAGTGGAAGACTAGGCTGGCCACACCATCGGCAAAACCTGTCCACAGGAGGCCACCATGGTGCAGGGTTCCACCACCCTGGTCAGAAGGAAATAAGAAGCTCCTAGGAGGGGCCTGAAGGATGTGGCAGGTGGCCAGGGCAGGAACAGAAAGCTGGAAAGTGGGTATAGCAGCTCAGAAAAAGGCATGGGCTTCAGGAATGGGGCAGCATCCCCAGGGAAAGGACTGAGGTGGACATAGGCTCTCTTGCATGGATTGCCTCACGTGCTGTCTAGCCTTGGACAATTACCTGTTTTCTGTATGTGTGAGCAAAGATTCTCAGTTATGGAATTACTGAGAGTGTTACATGAGAGAAACTCTGTGAAGTACCTGGTACACAGGAGGTACTCAGTAAAGAAAGCTAGTGGTGATACTAACACTAGTCCAGGGGACTAGATTATCTCCCACATTGGAATCAGGATTAATTTAAGGAACCGTGGTTGTGCTACATGTATTGTTCAGGAATGGGGGTCAGGAGAGGAGAAAGAAACATAGTCCAGAAAGAAGTCAGGCTTATCAGATTTTTTAAGATAGTTTGTGGTCCAGGCTGGTCCTGAACTCACTATGTAGCAGCCCAGCCTGGCCTTAAACACATAGCAACCCTCCTGCCCCAGCTTCCCCAGTGCTGGGATTACAGGTGCGCATCACCATGCATGGCTTATGTGGTGCCTGGGAATTAAACCCAGGGCCTTGTACTTGCTCATTAAGTGCTTTAATCACTGAGCTATGCTCCCATGCCAAGGCCTATTAGAATTTTAAAAATTTAGGGTTGTATGTTTCCTAGCTTCAAGATGGACTGCTCATTATTAGCTGAGGTCTCGGTGTTTGGGAGTGTGATATATATAAGTTCACCATCTTCTGATTCCCTTCCTTTCCTTTCCCTTGCTCCACTGCTTCCTCTACTCTGCCATCTTCCCACACTCAGGCTAAAAGATACAGTTGGGGGAAGGCCACCGAAGATCTTTCTGTTCTCGACCGTCAGTCTATCACTCATTCATCAATAAGGCTTAAGATCCTGCTATCATCACAATAGTGATAATAATTCCATTTTCAGTGCCCACTATATGCCTGCTCTGTGCTAGTGGTCTGAGAATAAAAGTTAAGCACACAATCTGAGGTAGCTTCCTGCCCAGGTAACCATATCTAGCATTTAATAATGGCACCACCTGGCTGGGGCTCATAGGCAGAATAGAAGATTTAGAAAATGTCTCTTGCAGTTTGCCTAGTTTTTGGAACACAGATTTGAATCAGATTTTGTGTATAGTACTTACTCTTCTCCCTCTGACCAAACCTTCCTTGCCTGAAACACCCTCATCTTTACCTGCCCTCCCAGAACACCCAGGAGCCCCTGAAGTGCCAGTGACCTCAAAGAGCAGTGAAAAGTAGCACTCTTCTCTTTTCAAAAATGATTAACTCATTCTTTCTTCCTAGGCACATCTCAGACCTAAGTAAACATTGGGGGAGTTCATGGGTTAATGTGGTAGTTCTCTTCCTGGCAGAGTGTCTGCTAGTCTCAAGCCACCATGCCAGGTGGTTTCCAGCAGTGGGTATCCTGCACATATGGACTAAGAGATGACTTGGGGCAGAAGGAACTCCCTACACCACAGGGACATAGATGACAAGTGCTGCGGACTGGCCTGCGTTGGTGGGACCCCGAGGCTCTGTGCAGAGGGCCATGTGTAACCTTATCGTTCTCTCTGTGGACGGACACAGGTTCAGAGTTTCCTCCTGCACTTTTGGCAAGGCATGCCACCCCACATGCTGCCTGTGCTGGGCTCCTCCACGGTGGTGAACATCGTTGGCGTGTGTGACTCCATCCTCTACAAGGCCATCTCCGGGGTGCTCATGCCCACGGTGCTGCAGGCGTTACCTGACAGGTAGGTACACTTATCTTCTGTTGCAAAGGATCCCTGGCATTGATTATTTCTGCTTCTGTCTCTTTTTTTCTGCTTCTCTTTTTATCTGTTATAATTATGCCCTGTTCCTTGTAAAGATAGGTATTGAACTTTCAGAAATTAAGGTTGATACTTTAATATAATAATATGTCCATGTTTTGAACTATTTGTGGGGCTCAAAATTCCAAAGATAGGATGTGGTATATCATGAAATGTTGCTTTCACCTGCTCCTATTCCTCCACAACCCGTGATGTCCCTCCAGCATCAGATGAAATCATTTTTCTTGAAGCTCCACCCTGGCCTGCTGTATGTGTAACCAATGCGTGTAATGTACTTTCTTACTGAAATGTGACACTCTATATACCGTTCTGTGCTTTGCTTTAAGACAAAACACCTTAACCTTGGAGATCTTGCTGGGTTACTTCCATGCCCTTGTAGATGAGGGCGCGCCGTGCTGCCCACTGTCCAGGGTGCTGACTGCGTGAACTACTTTACAGGTTTCTCCCAGAGAGGGAGAGAGGGGAGTGGAGTTAACTGATTCTTTGGCCTCTCCCTGTGAGTTTGCTTCTTGCTGGCCGTGTCCTTCCATGGGACAGTGCTCCTTTCCAGGGATTCTTTGGGTCTAGGGCTGGTGAGAGCTTTGCTGCTCCTTGCTCGAGGCGGCAGGAGTCTTTCTTCCAGGCTCCTTTATGCCTTTCCACATCTTTATGACCTGTCCCTTGGAAGTAGAAATTGGAAGTCAGGTATCATCATCGGCAGATTGGTTCCTCACAAAGCTCTGGAGGACAGTCTGTGCTTTATCTCTCTGCTAGATTCTGGGGTTCCTTGGCTTGTAGCTGAATCGCTCTGATTTCTACCCTTTGCCACCCCTCCTCCCCTGCCCATCCTCCTGTCGTCTTTTCTTCTGTGTCTGTCTGTCCGCTTTAGTCTCTTATAAAGACACCTGTCATTGGATTTAGGACCCACCTAGTAAATCCAGATTGATCTCAGCTGGAGAGCCTTAATCATACTTGTGAGATAAAAATGCCTTTCAAATAAGGTCACATCTGTAGTTTTGGGCTTTGGTGAGGGACACTACTCATACCACTATGTGAAATACGTGTGTATAATACCGTCATAAAGTATTGATTGTGAATTCTTGATTTATGACTTACACTTTATTTTTAGTGAAGTTTTAACTTATGTTTCTCTTATAATAAATGAAATTGACTATCTCCTCATACATACCAGCCATTTATAATATCTCCCCTGTGAATTCTATCATTTGCCTATCTTTTCATTTTTGATTAATACTTTGCTCATTGATTTTAGTTGCTCTTTGTTTGTTAGGGATATTACCGTTCACAAGGGATGAGTCCCAAATGTTGCTCTTTTGCCTTTGCCATATGAAAAATACCTTATTGAATTCATTGGTTCTTTTTTGGTAGCATCTATACTGCATGTCATAGGTTTAAAACTCTTCTTCATTTGTAAAATATTCTTGCTGGCTTATCTCAATCACTTCGTGGTTTAGTGTTTCACCTTTGACTTTTTGGTAAATCTGGAAATCATCCTGATAGAAGATGCAAAGTTTGACTTCATTTGTTTACTTTTTTCCCTAATATTTTAATATTGCCATCTTCTAGAAGTTCCATCTTTTCTTCACATGAGATATTTTCTTTGCCATATAGTAAATTTTATATGTTCCTGGGGCTATTTCTTTCCTCTTTTTCTATAGCATTGATAATTGTCTTTATTCATGTTCCAGGATCCCTTACTGTAAGTGTTGTACTTTTAAATATATTCTAAAAATAATAGGACTAGCTCCTCATGTTATTTTCTTTTTTGATTAATTTGTGTTGTTGTCACTTATTTTCTCACATAAATTACTTTAGCATCAGCTTGTTGATTTAAATATATCTATGTGTATACATATGTATGTGTATGCTAATATCTAAATGTATCTATATACATATACACATATACCTATCTATATACTATATATAGACGATTGTACTAATTTTATAGATTAACTTAGAGAGTCTTATATCTTTGTGATATTGAAAATTCCTAACTTACACACTTTGCTTTTCCATTTCTTCTGATCTTTTGTGGTCTTCAGAAATGCAGTTTTTATAGTAATAGTACATATTTATGATATTTGTTCCTATTTTGTTCCTATTATAATTTTTTTCTCCATATCTATTCACTGATGACTTTAGGTAGGTGAGTAATAGGTAAGTGGATAGACAGACAGGCAGACAAACAGATGATGTTTTTTCAAGTTGGCTTACCCACATTAAATTTAATTATGTTTGGATTCATATTTTTAAAGTTCTCTTGGGTTTTCTAGGTTTAGAATCACAGTGTCTGCAAGCAAAGGATATTTTTATTTTTGTCCTTCTCGCTTTCATACCTCTCATTTATTTCTCTTATCTAATTATGTTGATTTATATTTCAAAAACTTGTTAAGGTCCTTGACTTCAATGAGTGTTTCTCCATTTCACAAAATGCTGAATTGGATGTTAAGATTGATGTATTTTATTACATTAAAAATTTCCACCTTTTCTTAATGCATGAAATGTTTCTATGGAGGATGGTTGTTGAATATTATGCCAAGCTTTTTCATCACCTATAGAAATTAAATTACTTATTTCTTAATATCAAACCGTTCTTACATAACTAAAATCGACTCTGATGGTCATAGTATTTTAATTTTGTTTTATTTTATCATCTTATGCCTTTTACTTTTCCTCACATGTACTCTATTATTCATTTATTCAACAAATAGTTATTGAATGCTTTCTACATGTCTAGCTTAATTATACATACTTGGGTTTTTCAATGACCAAAACATTTTTTAAAATAAATGTGTAATTTGCTTATTTTCTTTCATTCCTGTTTATTTCAGGTCTGAGTTATTCTTTGAACACTATCTTAGCTGTATCCCATAGGTTTTCAATATATAAAATTTTAATATTGGTGTTTACTAGATTTTTGTTTTGGAATTCTTTCTCTTTTAGGTCTCAAGAGTTTAAAGAGTAATTTAAACTTCCAAGTATTAGAAGCTATTGTTTTCTGGTTATGTTATTCATTTTAACTTTTATTGCTCTGTGTTAAGAGCCTCTTGCCCAGACTATTTCTTTCTGAGGCTTTATTTAGTTCTTTGTTACCTAATATAGGGCCAGTTTTCATATTTCCATTGATACTTGAAAAGAAAAAACTTAGTTTTTATGTAAAGATTTTGACATATACTATTTAGATCAACGTTACCATTAGTTCATTTGTTGTATTAGTGTTTGCCCCCTTAGACCTACTATGGGCCCAGAAAGATAAGTAAGACTTTTTCCCCATTTTCATTAGTATATGTATGTGATACACAATAGTTACATTGAGCTTGAGTATTTTATGCACATATATATCACATCAACATTATAGTCCCTTCCCCTCCCTCTTTTTGGCCCTCCCACATCCTCACCATCCTCCCTAACTCCCACTACCACACCCATTTTGGTTCTGTAAAATGCCTGTATTCTGGGTTTCTGATATTAGAGAAATCATGGGATATTTAACCTTCTGGGTTTGACTCACTTCACTAAGCATGATGATCTCAAGTTGTATCCATTTACCTGCAAAAGCCACAGATTTATCTGTCTTTATGATGTACATATACCATAATTTTTGTATCCATTGGTCTGTTGATGGGTATTTCAGTGTCTTCCACAATTAGGCCATTGTTAGTTGTGCTGCTACAAACATGGGTGTACGTATCTCTATTATGCATTGCTGTTATTTCTTTCATTAAGATACACAGAAGAGTTATCACTGGATTGAATGGAGTATTTATTTTTAGGCCTTTGAGGAATCTCCTTCCTCTCCTCCTCAGTGGTTGTACTAGTTGACAGTCCCACTAGCAATGTAAAGGGTTCTTTTTCCCCATAACCTCATCAATATGATAAAAGTATAACCTCATCAATATGATAAAAGTAACACTTATTACTAATGGCATCAACCTATTTTTACCGTATATTTCCTCCAATTATTATTTCATTTGAATTTCAAAAATTCAAATTTTCTTTAGTATACATGACACTAATTCACCGCATTTAGTTTATACAACCAAAATAAAAAAAAAAAAAACTGTTCCATCACCTAAGAGAACTCTGTTATTATGCCCCAAGTCAATCCCTCTCCTCACTGCCAGCCTCTGGCAATGACTTGTGCATTTTTTGCGTCTATAGTTTGCCTTTGCCAAAATCTCATATACATAGAATCATAAAAAAGTTACATAAGAATTACTTTTGACTCTGACTTTTTAAGTCTATAACCCATGTTGTGTCTATAAGTGACTTGTTTTTAAGGAATCCTCACAGTGGATGTATCAGTTAACCCACTCACCAGTTGAAGTGTATTTATGTTGTTTTCTATTCAGGGGTACTATGAATATGCCAGTATCAAATTTTGCACACAGGTTGTGTAAATTTGCATTTTCCTTGCTTAAATAACAAAAGCATGATCACCGAGACATATAGTGACTATATATTTAACATCTTAAGAACACGCCATTGTTTTCTAATGTACATTCCTACAAGCATTGTTAACGTTACTGTTGTTCTGAATCCTCAACAGCCCTTGGTACTATCAGGATTTTGTTAGTCTTAGCCATTCTAAAAGTTGTGTAGTGACATCAGATCGTGATTTTTCATTTGCATTTTCTGAGTGACTAATGATGTGGAATATTTTCTGGTTCTTATTTGCCATTCACTTTTTTATGAATATCTGTTCAGATCTTTTGTTAATTTCTGTTGTTGTTGGGTTGCTTGCTTTTTTACTGTTGAGTTTTGAGAGATCTTTATGTATTCTACATGCAAACCCTTAAATGTGTTAACCGAAATATGTTCACCCACTCTCTGGCTTTAAATCTCATTAAGTATAACTCAAAGAACAGAATTTTTAAATTTTGATGAAATCTAATTTATCAATAATTATTTTTATAAATTTTGTTTTAGCATTATAACTCTGTGCCAAGAGAAGTCATGAAAGTGTTTTGTGTTTCCATCTGGAAGTTTTAGGATTTATACTTTTTCTGTATCCCAAATGTTTTTAGATTTACTTTTTATTATGTTTTGGGTTTTATTCTTTGGAGCAGCAATTTCCCTGTATTACCCAGGCTGATCTTAAATGCTAGGCTAAGTAATTCTCTCATCTCAGCCTTTTTGGTAGTTGAGACTACAGGCATGCACTACCATGCCCACTTTGATTTATTTTTTAGTTTTGCATATTGTGTAAGATTTGGGTCAAGCTTCATTTTTGATTTTTTTTGGCAATAAAGCTCAAATATTCTAGCACATTTGTTTATGAGTCTAATATTTTTCTTTTGAATTAATTTGTAGCTCAGTGGAAAGTGAATTGATCATACATGGGTGGGTATGCCTCTGGGTTCTCAATTCTGTCCATTCGTGTATGTGGCCCTTCTTGCACCAGTCCCACCTTGTCTTAAGTACTAAGCTTTATAGGAAGTCTTGAAGTCAAGTAGTGGGAGACCTCTCACTTTGTTATTCTTTTCAAGATTCTTGACTTGGCATATTATTTTGTAGAATCGTTACGATCCTGTGGGATTTTGAATGTGATTTTGCTAATCCTACAGGTACATTATGAAATAACAAACATCTTACTAATAATTGAGTGTTTCTGTCCACGATCATGGCATGTCTTTTTATTTAAGTCCTCTTGTGTTTCCTTTATAGGTGTTCTATAGCTTTTTGGCATGTAGATCTTGTTCATGTTTTGCTAAATGTATATCTAAATATCTCATGTAAATAATACTTTCTAAAAGTTCAGTTTCTAGTTGTTCATTGCTAGTTTACAGAAACAAAGTGTTTTATGTGTTTTTGCATCATAAGCTCTTACTAAACTCTGCTATAGTTCTGATAGCACTTGTGGTAGAGTATTTCCTAACAGTATAAATCTGAAGGTGAAATCTAAGATTAGAGATCATGTTTTTTCTTTGTTTCCAATCTATATACCATTTCCCCCTTTGTTATTTGGTCTCTAGAATGATGTATCAAGCCTGGGTATATTTTCTGTTCTCAAGGAAAAATTATTCAGTGTTTGCTATAAAATGTGATACTAGCCAAGTGGGTTGGTGCAGGCCTGTAATCCTAGCAGTCTAAGAGGCTGAGGCAGGATCACAAGTTGAAGCCCAGCTTGTCGGGGGGAAAAAAAGAAAGAAAAGAAAAGAAAGAAAGAAAGAAAAAAGAAAGAAAGAAAGAAAGCAAAGAAAAATAGTAGGTGGCTAGGGATGTAGTTCAGTGTGAAGATCCTGGGCAGAAAGAAAGAAAGAAAGAAAGAAAGAAAGAAAGAAAGAAAGAAAGAAAGAAAGAAAGAAAGAAAGAAAGAAAGAAAGAAAGAAAGAGAGAGAGAGAAAGAGAGAGAGAAAGAGAGAAAGAGAGAAAGAAAGGAAGGAAAGAGAGAGAGAAAGAAAAGGAAGGAAGGAAAGAGAGAAAGAGGTAGCTGTAGGTTTTCTGTAGATGCCCTTTATGAGGTTGATGAAATTCTTAGTTTGCAGAGAATTTTTATCACAAAAGGATTTTGAGTTTTGTTAAATGTTTTATGATCATCATAAGGCTTCCCACCATTCACCTGTTAATATAGGGTGATTTACATGATTTACATTGTTTTATTTTTAAAAATTGCAGCAGCCTTTCATCTCCAACGCGGACATATGTGATCATGATATTTAGTAAATATATTGCTAGATTCTAATCTCTAGTATTTTGTTGAGGATTTAATATCTAGATTGAAAAAGTTATTGATCTCTAGGTTTCTTGCAATATTTTTCTCTGATTTGGAAGCAAGGATCATCTTAACACCATAAAATGAGTTTGTAAATGTTTTCTCCTTTTTACTGAAGTAGTTAGTGTATCAATATGGAGTTAAATTCATGTTTTTATTATCCTTTCAATGTCGGTGAAATCTATAATAGCCCCTTTCTCATTCCTGATGCGAGTAATTATCTTTTTCCTTGTTTGTTCTTGATTCTTGATTGGTGGGCCTACAGTTTATAACTTTCTCTCTCTCTCTCTCTCTCCCTCCTAATATATGTTTCAGTGATTTTATTGCAGTATCTGTCTATCTGGTCTCAGAAAAACACTGCCCTGCAAACACAGCCAGGTGGTGGTGCGAGACTGTTGTCCTAGCACACTCTGGGAGGCTATGATGAGAGGATTGTGAGTTTGAGCCCAGGCTGCACAACTCAGCAACACAGAGAAATCCTGATGCAACTGAAAAAAAAAGTCTGGGATGTATACAGCTCAGTGCAAAGCCTGGGGTTAATCTCTAGAATTTCATTTATTTTTTAAAAATTGATTTCAGATTTATTTTCTATTCTTCTGTTAATGTCTATAAGTAGAAACTTATAAATTTGTTTTCCTATGGAATTGTGCTATAAATTTTCTTCTAATCATTGTTTAAGCTATATTCCACAAATTTTGATATGCTGTTTTCCTTTAATTCAAAAGATAATTCTCTTTCTTTCTGCAACCTCCTCTTTGATCTCTTGGTTATTTGGAAGTGAAATGTTTAATTTCCAAGTATTTGAGGGTTATCAAGATATCTTTTTATTAACTTTTAGTTTAATCCCTCTGTGGTCAGAACACATACATTGTACTATGTCCATTCTAAATTCATTGAAACTTGTTTTATGGCCTAGAACATGGTCTCCATTGTTGAGTGAATATTTACATTTGAGAAGCCTGTTTGTTCTCCTGTTATTTGGTGAAGTGTTCTGTAAATGTCCACCAGGTCCCAGCTAACAGATAGTACTGTTTCCATCCACTAGCTTATTGATGACATCTCAAATTTTGTGTATTTGTCTATGTCTACCTGCTTTTGCATCATGTATTTTGAAGCTTATTGAGAAGTTTTGGTGCTAAACAAACACAGGTTAGGATGTGATGAGCACATACGGGCTCTTTTCATAGTATAACATCTTTTTTAATCCTTGGTAATAGTTCTTCTTCAGAAGTTTATATTAGAAGTAATATAAATACACTGGATTGTTTTTAAGTTGGTGTTTTCACGTAGCATTTACTGTCCTGTTACTCTATCACTGCCCTTATATTTTAAGCAGAATTCTGATGGTTACCATGGAGTGAGGTCTTGCCTATTGTCCAGTCTGACAATTTTCCCTTTCTGGTTGCTTTGGCTAGACCTCCATATTTAATGTAGTTATATGTTTGGATTAAATCTTCCATGTCACTGGTTGTTTTCTATTAGCCTCATTGGTTTCTTCTCCTTTCTCCTTATTTTTGTATCTAGTTTTGGGTTAAATATGCTTTGTCACCCCTTTCTCTCAACTGGCTTGTTACTAATATACAAGCTTTTAAAATTTTAATAGTTACTTTGGGTGTTTGAAATTCATTAAACATACCTACAAATAACATCGCAGTGCTTCAGGCATAGTGTAAGGTTCTCATGGTAGTATATCACCAGGCTGTCATCCCTTCTTTTGTGCTGTCATTGTCCTTTTGCTTCTATAAACGCTATAAACTTACAAAATATTGTAACTACTTTTTGCTTTAGATAATTATCTTTTAGGGTGACTGAAAATATGGGAGCAAATCTTTCATACTGGCCTCATTCTAATAGTTTTTGATCTTCATATTTGTGGGTAAATATTTGTGTAATATTATATTCCTCTGCCTGCAGGCTTTTCTAACGTTTCTTGTATTGCAAATCTGGCACTGATTATTTCAGTTTTTTGTTTATCTGAAACAAAAATTCTCCATTTTTTGAAAGATGTGTTTGTTAGCCTTTGTGTTCTGAATTGGCAAGATTTGGGGTGGAAGGAGTTGTTTCTAACCTTTTGAAGATTTCACTCCATTGTTTCTGGCTTGGGTGGTTTTTCCTTGGTATATCTTTGCTCCTCTGTATGAAATGTGCTTTTTTTCCCTTGACCGCCCTCAAAAGTGTTTGTAGCTTTGGTTTTCAGGATTTTGACAATGATAAGTGCATTGTTTTGTTTTGAATCTTTAGAATCTTCTGAGTTTTTGGAAATGCGCTTTAATGTATTATTTTTGGAAAATTCCCAGACATTATCTTATTTTCTCCTTTTTATCCTTCAAGTATTTCAATGCCAAGTACATTAGACCATTTAATACTGTTTCACAACTCTTGGAAGTTCTGTTTTTCTTTTTTCACTAATTTTTCCCCTAAAGTTTGGTTTGGATAATTTTACTGACCTATCAACAGGTTTACTGATCTTTCTGTGGATATGTCAGTGCTGTTAACAAAACTTTCCATGTATTCTTCATCTCTGTCACCATGTTTTAATTTATTATCTAAAATTTCATTTGATCTTTAAAAAATAATTCCTGTGTTCTGTTGAAATTCATCATCTGGTTATGCTTACTGTTTATCCTTTCCACTAGAGACATATTAATATTAATTACACTAGTTGTAGCTATTGTAGATTCCCTCTTTGATAATCTGGTTATGCTTAGTGTTTTGTTTTGTTTTGTTTTGTTTGTTTGAGTAGGACTTTCTTATTTATTGTAATGTTTGACTGATTGAGAACAGTGTTTAAGACAAGAGAGACTGAGGTAGATATTATAATATTTGTGCTGGGAAATAAGCATGACTCTTCTCCTGGGCTCTGAATATGAGGATTTGAGTTCAGGAGTTCATTGGGTTTGGGCTTTGCTGTTGCTCTGGTTACCTTCAGTGTATCAAGAATTCAGACTCTTCTTGAGGTTCTAGTTAGGTTGGAAGTTTGGGTGTTTTTTCTCACTGTTTCTGCTCCAACCTTCGCTTTTGGCCTTCCCTGTGTAAATCTATTACATTTGCTTGAGACTTAGTGCTTGTCAACTTGTTGGAACTGCACAGGGGTGGTGGGACTGGGTTCTTTTGCCTGAGTTGTATCTTTCTTGAGCAAGACCTGTGGTTTTGGGCCTCAGAATTGGGCATTCTTAGTGTCCTGTCCATCATAATGACAGATCTTCAATGATAGGTGCTCATGATGGTTTCTACCAGGCTGAGAGCATTTTCTTGTTATCCTTCCTCAACACTTATGGTGATAAGTGTATGGGATTTTCTGTCTTTCCCTTAGCCACAGAGGCTTTTCTTTCATAACAGAGAAAGGTCTAAGAATAGCATTCAGCCTTTTTGCCAGAAATGGCTGTCCCATTTCCCAGAACATGCACATCTGTAATAGGCTTTCCCTGTTCTCCCTTCCAGTCCTCCAGGCTTTGTCGTGAGTACTGGTGAGATGTATGGAAAATAGCTCACAAACAGATGTGCATTTCCATTTCCTAGAGTTCCATACTTTTGTACTAGCTCACACTTGACAATTAGTTGAAATTTTGGCAGAATTATTCTGACTCACTTGTGGGGATGCTTTACTTTCTACCCTCTGCTACAGGTGAGCCAGTCCCCAAATCTTTCTGTCTTTGGAGGGGCCTATCTTCCCACAAATTTCAGGCTAGATGGTTGTGAACTGTGACTCCTTCATAAATTAAGGAAGGAACAGGCCTTGTAGATTATTTGGCTTTTCTTGTTATGGTGGAAATGATGCTCTTTTTGATTTTGCATTCTAGGTAGAATAAATGTGCACCCAGATGGGCTAACAAAGGTCACCTGTAGGTGGGCTAGTGGCCAAATTGAAATTATTCAAGAATTCTATCTCAAGACTGAATTCCAATTTTTGTAATCATTTATATGCATAGGTGTGTGTGTGTGTGTGTGTGTGTGTGTGTGTGTGTGTGTGTGTGTCCGTATGTGTCCTATTCAGACTTTGTGTTACTAAGCTTATTCTTGTGCATTGGTCAAGTGACCATAAGAAGGCCAAATCTTTACTTTTGTTTTGGACTAGGAAGGTACCTCCTGAAGATCTGGCATAAATACATGCTTATAAGAAGTATTTCACATATGTCTAACACTGATTTATAGGTGTTACACTCATAAGCACATGCATATACACACATACACAACATTTGCAATTAGCTATGAAGCAGTATGTGGGGTACAAATGAACTGTTCATCCCTGCCTTCCTGTCTCTAAGTGGCTTCTTTTTACAGATGTGAATGTTAACACAAGCTAAAATGACTTATCAACCTTTACCTGCAGCTAAATTAAACAGCCAGAATTCAAATATTCCCTCATCTATTAAGCAAATGTTTATGGATGTGCTAGGAGCTACGGTAAGCTCTGTAATGTATCATTACACAACCTAAGTCATGTCTGCTGCTCACATTGAGCTTGCTTACAGTCTGCCAGGTGTCATTTTGACTAAACAGCTACATAATGACCATTGTGATCTCAGACTTACAAACCAGTTCTTTGGGATTAAACTGGGAGGAAAAAGTTTACCAAAAGGTAAAGGTCATTCTGTCAGCTAGCATCTTATGGTTTTACATGGTCACTCATGTCTTGCATTACCTTAGCGACTTTAGCATGCCAGCCCTATGCTTGGCTGGGATGAAAATGATAGTCATTTCTGGATGTTGTCACGACCTGGCCAGGCTGAGGCACAGCTTCCAACTCTCTGCTCAGAGTCCTTCACTTCTCACACCCCATTTCTTTCCAACTAAGGAAAGCATTTTTGAAATTTAGGTTAATGAATGACATTATTATAGAAATAAATGATGTAGAATTTATTTATAGAAAATGTATATCATTCTCAAACTTGGGCTTTTCACCTCTTCTAAGTGATCTTGACACAGTGATGGTTCATAATAATTGCTTTATCAGAAGTGTGTGTGTGTGTGTGTGTGTGTGTGTGTGTGTGTGTGTATGTGTTGGATTGGCAAGGAGGATGAGATATACCAAAAGAAAAACTTGGGGACCAAGCCTGAGATGTTAGAGGAATAGCAGTGAAAAGCAGGAGATGGCAGTGGAGGTGAGGAGCGAGGCACCTAAAAGTAAACAACATGGTACTTTCAGCATCTGAGCCTGCAGCACCTGCAGTAGGGGAACAGGTAAGAGTCAAACAGGACCTGGATTGAATCTTCTTTTTTTCTTTTTAATCAATGGAGACTGAACCCAGGGCCTTAGAACTTTGCCTCTGCTTCGTGCAACGTCTCTTTGGACAAATAAAATAAAGTCCCTGAGCCTCAGTTCTCACTTCTCTATTGGGAGTAATAGTACTTCACAGGTTGAGGTGAGGATTCAACAAGAAAGTATGTGTAAAGTGTTTAGCGCTTAGTGCAGTGGACTCATTGACAGATAATGGCTATTGCCATGTGGTTGCTGTTGTAATAGCATCCCAGTTGGAGGTTCTGGAAAACCTGCTCCGGCAGAGTTAAGATACAGGAGAAAGGCTGAAGCTGGAGTAGGAGACACAGGAGACATGTGCAAAAGAGCAAAAGGATGGGTCACTAGAAGTACAGGGCCAATCCTGGAGACCTAGCCAGGGAGGAAGATGGAGCTAGGAAAGATGACTGAGGAAGAAGGTCAGGCGGCAGGTGAACCCTCCATGGAAGAATGGATGTCAAGAAGAGGGTGACAGCCAACCTCAGCAAATGGTGCAGGAGGAGGTAAAGAGCATAGGGCTGAGCTGAGAGAGGCATCGCTCAGAGCAGGTGATCAGGAAGACAGCCTCTGACCTCTTCCTAGTTGACACTACAACAAAAGACAACAGACCCAAATTCCAAGTCCCAAAATAGAGGCTTTTCTGGGCTGAGTCTTTCCCCACTTTTCTTCAGCTAACTAAAAGTGAACAATTGCAGGAAGTAAAAGGCCCATCCATAGCACTACTGCTTACTTTCCGCTCCTGGACAAAGGCCAGCTCCCTTGCTCCAGCTACATGTGAGTAAGAGCAACGGTGTCTTGCGGGAGAGTGACAAACCACCTTCTTGGCCACCCGGCACTTCTCTAAAATTTAGCCTCAGTCTAAAGCAGCCAAATATTCTGAAAGGACTTTTCACTTAGAAGTAGTATTCAGCGTGTGGCTAAATGGGTTCCACTTTTAAACTTTGCCTTTCTGTCATACACTGTCTTCTTGGCTTACTCTGTATTCAGCACTCGTGAAGCACTTCCTGGGCACCAGGCACTGTGTGAGACACAGGGATGCTGAGATTCCTTTTCTTTCAGGATGAGACGATTCCATTCCTTCCACTTTACACACACATTCTTCAACCAGGAAAATCGTTGGCTCTGCCTCAAGATATTTTAATCTGATCATAACACACCATTCTCACAATTAACCATTCTTGTCCAGGTTACTCTTTCTCCTACTCTGTCTTTGCTCTTCTGTAGTTGGTTTCCATCACAAAAATCAAAGTAATCTTTTTCAAACACGGCAGAATCAAGAATGTTGAGATGGGGCCAGGTAGCTGAGAAAGTGTGGAGACTGACAATCTGAATTATTGTAGTCAGCAACTGAGCAAACCCAAGGAGTTTGTGAGGGAGGGAATCAAGCTGTTTTCTGGGGCAAGAACCTTCTTGGCAACAAAAACAGCAAGTATTCAGGCCCCAGTGAAGTGGGTAAGTGCTGGGAGCACTGGAAAAACAGGAAGGAGACAAGGTCTTCAGGAAAGCAATAAGCCAGAGGCAAATGAGAGAAGCTGCAGTTAGAAATCTGTAGAGTGGAGAAAGGGATAATTTGGGTAGAGTCTCATTGGGGAATATATCTGAAGTCTGTCCATCTGGGGGTTGGAAACTCTTCATTGATTTCATTCCACTTAACAAACATTTCTTACTGTGTCTACTATGCTATTATACTGAGCATCGTGATAAGCAAGGTAGAGGCAGCTTCTTCCTCTGCCTGGGGCATACCATCTAGTGGGAAAGATTTAGTGCATAATCACAAGCCATCAAAACCAAGGCCTTTCAAGAGGAATAATCAGGGGCTCCGATCTTGTCTCTGGATTTTCTGGAAAGGTTTTCCTATAGAAGTAGCATCAGGTCTCAGATGAGACGAATTTGAGTAGCTGAAGGAGTAGAGCCCCTGAGTTGGGGGAGGACTAGGCAGAGGCCAGTGGGGCTGAGTCATTGAAGGCAGGCAGAGGACAGGGCTAGGGGAGGCCAGAGAAGTAAGAAGGCCATTTGGGGCTGTGGAAAGGATTTGAACTTTCATTCTAATAGTAAAAATATTGATCAGAAGTTAAATTGATCAGTATTGTGAGTATTTTAGAAAAAAATCTCTCTTATCCTGGGATGGGATGGACATAAGAAGGTAAGTCACAGGGTCATACCTCAGGAAGCTAATGTCATAGTCCAAGTGAGAGACGATGGTAGCTTGAACAAGGGAGGAAAGAAAGAAAAGTTGACCCTCTTGAAAGATGTCTTGAATGTAAAAATATGCAATTCTTGGTAATGAAATAGGAGCATGGGTTGGCACATTGAATGGGTACACTAATAGAGGATGGAGACATCATAACCATCATAACACGATGCAGCAGGCAATGCAGGAACTCCTACAAAGTTTTTTTTCTCCATATTATAAGAGAATGTAATCAAGTCTTTAGAGCTAATAGTAAGCACAGGGGAGAGATGAACTGATGAAATTACACCACAAGTAAGAAGTCAACCAGATCAGAGTGTGGGATATTCTAGGAATAAAGTGATGTGACCTATAAGTCAGTGTCAAAATAGACTTAAATTTTTTAAGAAATTAAACAAAGACAGTACAGTTGTATGTGCAATCTGTAGACCTTGTTTTGATCCTGAATCAGACAACCTGAAAGATATCTTTGAGAGAAACAGGAAAATTTGATCCAGACTGGGCTTTACATGATGCTGGTAATTACTGTTCATTCTGCTTAGCCTACAAATGGCGCAAAGGTTTTAAATGCATCCACACAAATGTTTGTGCATACATACATACATACACATTTAAACCTGTCAAAAACACATACTAAGGCATTAGGGGTGACATCATGAGTTTGCTTAAAATCTCCAGAAAAGAAAAGGTGGCACGTGGTAAATTGGCAAAATAGAACTGATTATTATCAAAGTTGGGTCCTGGTTACCTGAAGTTTGGTTCTGTTTCCATCTTGGGGGATATATTGGGAGACATTTCAGAATCAACCAGTTCAAAGCAAAACCTTTATGGAAAGTAGCATTTTACTCTGAAATTGAAAACACAAAAACCAAATCTCAGGGGCTAATCAGGAGTTCCATCTCAGACATGGCGAGTTTGCTGTGCCTTTAGAACTTGTCAATGGAAGTGTTAGAGACAAGAGTGGGCCTAAGGTTAAATAGACCTCTGGGCCAGAAACACCGAGAAGCATAGATAGTGACTGAAGCTATGCACGAGAGGAAATAACCAACCAGAGGAAAAATAAAGGTTCCTGGGAGGAGTCCCAGGACTAGACCTGAAGAACTGGAAGGCATAGTGTCCAGGTAGAAGTCAGTGAGCTCTGTGACTAACAAGGAGCATCGGAGAATGAGGGGTCATGTGTGCCAAGGGAAGGATGGGTTTCTACAAACACAGATGAGGGTCACAGATTCGAGTGTTGCCAAGAGCTGAAGTAAGAGGAAGACCACAGCTGCCACCCAAGGGACAGCTGTTTAGGCTGAGGGGCAGGAGTGAGGCAAGGAGTGAATTGGGGTGAAGAAAAAGTGACAGCGAGTCTGGGTAAGTTTTTGAAGAAGTATGTCGGTGAAGTGCAGGAAATACAAGGTGGTAGCCTGGGGAGTTATATTTGAGGAACTGAGAGGTTTATTTTTAAGATGAGTCATTCTTGAGTGCATTAAAATGGTAAAAGAAATGTTCTTGTAGGGAGGAAGAAATTGAATACACAGGTAAGGGGATAGTCAGTCACATAAGTGTCCTGAGCAGGTTGGAAGAGCATGGTGAGGGTTAGCCCTAAGAGGCGGGATGCCACCTGATTTTCTTGTGAAGGAGGAGGGTGATTCATGTAGGTGGTAGGGGGTTGACAGTGATTGCCAGTGTAGTTTGTTCTCCCTGAGAAGTATGGGGTGATGAGGCAGGGAGCTGGGGTTGTGGGGAGTTGGAGAAGGTTAGAGTTAAGTCAGTCATGGAAAGAGATGGTGGGTGATCAGAGAAAAATGGTAGAAATGCCTGGTTGGGTGGAGGTTGATGATCACAGCCTGACGTGAGAGGGATGGTGGGAGACTGAGCCAGGGCAGGATAGGAAGTGTTGGCTTAGGACAAATTCAGCGCAGATGACCAGCTTGGGCGAGGTTCTGGGCCCACAGATCCAAGGAGGCCTTCATGGGGAAACTGGACCAAGGATTGTGCACAGAGTATTTTAGTGGTGAGAACTTGACAGTGGCGTTCAGTACCTTTTCAATTCCAAGTTCCTTCCCCATGTTCTACCTTGGTGCTTCCTTTAATATGTCTCACTTCTAGTCTACTCCTACTTCCTGTCTCAAAATGATTCCTGACTCTCCAGCTTAAAGGTCTATATTTGAGGTGTTTGCCAATTTAAAAATATTGCTTCCCTACTTCGGGTAAACAGGAGCAGTTTGGTAAGCTGGGTGAGCAGGAATCTTCAAATGCTGCAGATGGGATTCCTGCCTGGGCAGGGAGGGTTAGGGGGAGGACTTGAGGGGTCAGCCAAGACCAGGCTTCCATAGCATGAGGAGCTGACATGCCAATGGCTTTCTAGGCACCAGCCACTGTCATCACTCCTCACACAGGCTCTTCTAAATTCCTAAGAGTAGGTGAGCATGGTGGTGGGTACACATCTGTAATCCCAGCACTCTGAAAGGTTGCAGCAGAAGGATCTTAAATTTGAGCACAGCGCAGCCAGCTTAGCAAGTTAGCAAGACTTTGCCTCTAGATTGAAAAAAAAAAAAAGAATAAAATAAGGGAGGGGAGGTGACTGGGGATATAGAGAGGGAAAAAAACTAACAAGGAATGTTTCTGCAGCGGTTTGTTTGCATAAAGCATTTGGGATGTCACCTCATCTAGCAGTGGCTTTTCCCCACCACTGTTCGGCAAGGACTGGACTCCCAGGCTTCCCTCAAGGCTTGGGCTCCACACTCTGTCTCTGACCTCATAAGCAGCAGACAAACCTGGGGTGGGAGTTAGGGGGGGATCAATAAAACTCTAGCGGCGATTTAGAGGACTTGGACACTGCAGGCACTTAAAGCGCATCACTTCTCTTTTTAGCCTAACTCAGGTGATTCGAAAGTTTGCCAAGCAGCTGGATGAGTGGCTAAAAGTGGCTCTCCATGACCTCCCAGAAAATCTGAGGAACATCAAATTTGAATGTAAGTACTGAGTTCGGGAGCAGAATTGAGAGAGAGTAATATTTTAGTGCCCAACATTTAATTCAGTCCGTTAATGCAAAAAATTACAACTACCGTGGACTGTTGACCCACAAACAAAGCACCAGCTATTATGCTAAGTACTTTGTGTTTCTAAACTTATTTAATTCTTGTAAAATCTGACGGGGGTGGTATGTAGCGGAGTGTATAGGCTTTGAGAGGTAGTAAGTAGCAGAGGCTGGGCCGACTCCCAGATTCCCTACCTGACGCCCAAGTCCTGGCCATCGCCACTGCACTGCTCAGCTAATCCTCACGCCACCTCTGTGCTGTGGGAGATACTCCCTTTTCTGCAAAAGAGGCTCTGAGAGACCAAGAAACCCCCTCCCCAAAGCTGCACAGCCGCACAGCTGTTACTTAGGGCCAAGAGAGAAACTCAGGTCTGCCTGACCTCAACGCTCAGAGTTCTGCGAAACTCCTGCCCACGAAATGGTAACAGAACACAGCTAGAACAGCTCAGGGCCTTCACGTATTCTTCACCTAATTAGAAAGCCACATTAATATTTCCCATCAAAGGGACCAGGCGGTGAATCGTGAGTCTCTGATCACCTCCTCCCGCTCCCCGCCAGTCCCTGTGCCCCCCGAACCGCTTCTGTTTTCCTGTTTCCACGGTGTGGGCTCGTGCGACGACGCGTGTTAAGCAAAGATGAAATGATTTGAAGCAAAACAAGGTTTTAAAATCTATGTCTCTTAAAGCGCCATTTGAATACAGCTTGCTATTCTTGCCCGAAATAAATGCCGGCGAGTAACACGAAGGCGATCAAATTACCCTCTCTCCCCGGCCAGGAGGCCTTTCAGACGCCCGGAGGCCGCCTGCAGGGCCATCACCGATTGATAAAGCCCGCTTTATTTCACGGCTCTCAGTTCTTTTCTTTTCTGCAGCACTAAATTCCACATCACAAAGTTAAAGAAAAAGTAATTAAGGAGAAGGATTAACGATTGATCGGCCTGGAAAATTAGAAGTTCATCTGTCGCCCCGCTCCCCACTCCTCCATCCCACCCTCTTATTTTTTCAAACCAAGCCGGCACCGAGAACAAATTAGAATAATCCCAGGGAAGTTTCTGACTATTTCTTGACCAGTTCAGAAATTAATGAGAAGAATGCCCCGTGCCCATTTTAATTACGCAGACAAAACAAACCGGTTCAAAGTCGGCAGCCAGGAGGGTTTTTGGACCCTCCACCTGTGCGCGCCTGAGGAGGGGTTCTCCCCGGGGCGGCGGGCCCGCGCGTTTGGGAAATGTGCCAGGGGGTGGAGACGGACCCCAAACTGGGCTGGCACATGTCTGGTCTGCTTCAAAATTCATAGCTATGAGGTCAGCCCGCTTCCAATTGTCAGGAAAGGAGCTTCTCCTAAAGGCAGTGACCACCCAAACCTGCAAATAGGTCACAGAATTATTTGGTGAAGGTGACAGGTGATGAATGCAAAGCCACAGTCCCGGTGCCTCCTGGGGTTCCGACTCAGAAGCCACCACCCTGTCCCCGCACGCCACTGAGACTCAATCAAGATTTCCTATTAGACATACACTACTGTTTAAAAGGGGCTTCTTCAAAGCTTCCAGTTGATTCCTGCAATTATTTATGGTGAGAGGTGATTGAGCTTGCAATTAGCCAAATGAAAGACATGTAAATAATTGCTTTTATTCACGGTTGATTGACGCCACCATTTCTCACACCTGCAAGCGTGGCATGTGCGTGGCTTTAAAAGTCGTGCCCCCGATAGCGCCAGGAGGAAATTGTCATAAATCCAAAAAAGAGAGAGGCAAACGCAGGACTTGATCAGTGGGGGCACAAACTGGGTTGGGCAGGGAGGCAGATGGAAGCAAAATAAGGGGCCTACGTTTTGAAGCCTGGTCAATCCAGAGCAAGGAAGTAACGCACACAAGTATTTCAAGCTAGCTTTTTCCTCTTGCAGTGTCAAGAAGGTTTTCCCAAATTCTGAGACGGCAAACATCGCTAAATCATCTTTGCCAGGTAGCTGTCCTCTGTCATGTGTACGAACCCCTGCTGGCTCATGGTAAATCCTCGGGAGAGGGTGGGCGGAGCCACAACCACAACTTCTGGAGCTTGTCAGGCCAGAACATTCTTTCTATTATGTTGATTTTCTACAGATAAGGAATAGAAAAACTAAAGTTCTCACTCATGTACAAAATTCTGGTATCAGTTGCCCCTAAACCTAAACCTTTTCAGATGTGGTGTAGGTCCACAGTTTGGTATTTCCCTTAAGTATATCGTTATTCAGCTACCATTAACTTTTGAGGGTCATAAGTTTTTGTTCTCTGAAGTTGTTTGTGTGGTTATTCCTGGCTGCTGCCCACTAGCTGCCAGCAATCCCACCCACCTACCCCATTTTTAATAACCAGAACCCAAGTGCAGCTGGATGGGTTAAAGTCACCCCCAGTATAAAATCACCCCCAGCTCTGGACCACTGAATTCAATAATTTGAACAGAAAAGCACGATGATTTTTTTTGTAATATCATTCTAAAGAGTACACTAAATATTTGTCCAGTTTTGCCACCGGAGTTATTTTTAGCAATATAAATTAAAAGTGGAAGATCCTACTCCATGGCTTCTCTATTCTTGTTAACACTTGATAACATACAACTGCATTTATATTAATTTGCACTTTAGTTAGGGTAATCTATTACTGTTAAGACAGACCTTAGGCTCAAAGATCAATGACTTAAAGACAGCTTTGGCAAACTGGTGACCACAGACCAAATCTGGCCCTCTGACATGTGGGATTGTTTGACTTGTATATATTTAACTTTTAAAAAACTTAATCAGTCATTAAGTGTTGAAACTAGGAAATGACAGTTAATCAACCCGATTTTGTGTAGAAGTTTTCGGGAGCTGTTAGCTTGTCCCAGAGCTCCATCTCTACCTCCCACCCCAGCGGTCAGCTGGACAGGCTGAGTTCTCTCAGCAGGCCTTGCCTTCCTTACCCACCAGCTCTCCTGGTGGAGTTGTCCTACCCGGTTCATATGGCAAGTGCCTGCCTCCGTGTGTTTAGGTTTGCAACCTCTTCAGTTAGTTGCTGCTAATCCTGGGTGGTGCTGGTTACTAAAGATCAAGCAGGAGGGAAGAGTTTCTAGTCAGAAAGGCCTGAAGGAAGATTCCAAGCCCAGGATCCAGGAAGTATAAGCAGTACCTCCCCACACATTTTACAGTTCCTGTCCTGCCCCTGGCATAAACAGCACGAGGGATGATTTGAGGACAGGAGGAAACCCTTCTGGATTTCTGCTGGCTGCTGTGGAGGCTTTACCTGGGCGTTATTAAGGACAGGGCAGAGCCTGACAGATTAATTGGATTCTAAGAAGAAAATTAATATAAGCAAAACAAAGAAATATTGCTCTATTTCTGAGGTTGCATGCCAACCCGGCCCTCTGCTTCCCTTCTCCAGCATGAAAGAACAAGTCTTGGGTCATATCAGGGAACACAGACATGGCTTTGGTGCCTGCCTCCTTTTAGGGCTTAGATGATTTAGCAAGGACTTTGCCCCTTTCATGCACATGTTGATAAAAGCATCCACACCCATGCCTCTAGCCATGTGTTGCACAGACATGTGAGCATTCCCACGCACACATGCACATACAAGCACCTAGTCCCACTTCACTTTTCACACAAAGACAGCATATAACTGAGTTGGCAAATGCTACCTGCCTTTTCCACTTTACTGGACAGCCCTCAGACACATTCCCAGATCAGCCAGAGGACCGGGGTTAGTGCTGGGAATGAAATACACTGGAGTGTCTGAGCTAATATCCCAGGTAGCTCTCCTAACCACACACACAGAGCAAGTCAGACTAAACAAGTTCCAACTGCCGAAGACCCACCCCAAATAGTCAGGCCCAGGATTCCCTTCTTGAGGCTCTCTCAGATACACTGAACAAGCAGGCAACTTGGCACTTACACCTCAGCCACTCATTCCACAAAGTCTTGTGAGTGCCTGCCACATACCAGATACTATGCTTGGTGGTACCTGCTCTTTGAGGAAAATAAATAAGTAAATAAACTGAAAAAATTAAGTGTGAAGAAGAAAACCCAGGAGAAATAGAGAGTCACAGAGCACAGGATGTTTAAGTATTCTGTGTGAAGTGGTCAGAGAAGGCCTCTCTATGGGTATGACATTTAAGCTGGAGCCATGTTATGCTGGCAATTGCGGGACAAGGAGGAAAAAGAATGTTCCTCTCAGTGGACACCATGTGCAAAGGCTCTAAACCATCAACACAGCACTACACGTAGAACCCACCTGAAAAATAGTGGCCACTTTTATTAGCTCTCACTTCCTGCACTAGGCCAGAGAGTCCTCAAGAGCAGCCTTTCTTCAGAGATAGGGACCATGACACACGTGTGACCCTTACCATTAGTTGTTCTCATTATCATTAGAAACCGATTAGAGACTAAAGCGACTCATGTATTCAGACATTCTAGGCCTCAAAGAGTTCCATGATTGATTTACCTGTACTGGGACAGTCTGGGTGTGACAAGGAGTTGTCACTGTTTACCTTTTCCTGGAAATTCACAAGCATTGGAAGACTTACAATGTCCTTGTGTATTTTAAACTTTTAAAAGATAATTTTGAAAATCTGTAAGTAAAAGAAATGATCCTGGACATATATTTTTTATTAATATTGTTCAATTAGGTGATGTTGTTCTTGTTTGTAAATTTAAGTTCACTAATGAGGGTTTGCTGAGGAAGACATGGCTGTAAAGATAACCACAAACACACACACACACACACACACACACACACACACAATGAGTCTTGTGGTATAATTTCTTTTTTCCTCCATCTCAATTATTCATATTTCTTTTAATTGTCCTGCTAATTTAATAAAAATCAAAAGTGGAAAACTCAAGCTTAAAATGCTTTAGAACTCATTTATGTGGAAAAATGCCCATTTTGAAAATTCTGGGGTTAAATCTATGCTAGCCCAAGGGTAGCAAGAACATTCCCTAAATCTAGTCTTGTCATTTCTCAGAGATACACAAATTATTAAGCACAGAGCTCCCATCCCACGGGCTTATTTCTGTCGGAAAGCTGACAGACCTCTGAGCTTTCATCCCATTGTTCTAAGGGTCAAGACCAAAGGAACTAGGAATAGCAAGATTTTGTGTGGCCTAGGCCACCTTGCTGGTCCCTTATAGAAGAAGAGAAGTGTAAGGAGAGATCCAGAGAAAGAAACAGTGTCTGTGTCTTCTGAATTATAGAATCATCTGCTGCTTGCCTGAAAGAAAGTTTTCCTGCATGTCATTGTAGTTTCCAAAATGCCTTAGCAGATTCATTAAATAGACATAAAAGGGGAAAAAAAGTGAAGGTGTTTTAAGATAACAACCCATGTGTAACGAGTTGATTGGATTGGGTTGTAGGCATCTCGAACCGTGATCCACAGTGCAGACATCACGTTCCAAATGCTGGAGGACTGGCGGAATGTGGACCTGAATAGCATCACCAAGCAAACTCTCTACACTATGGAAGATTCCCGTGAGGAACACCGGAAGCTCATTATCCAGTGTAAGGTGTCCCACCAGGGACTGTTGTCCTTTGTCCCTCTGTTTCCTCACTCTACCCCAAGGCTGGTGTTGAACTCACAGCCATCTTCCTGCCTCCTGAGTACTGTGACCATGCCTGGCGTATGAGGTGCTAGGGAAGTGAACTCAGGGCCTTTGGGCTTACTAGGCAAATGGTCTGACTGCTGTGCTGTTCCTCCAACCCTAGTCTTGATTTTAAAAAAGAGAAAAAGAACCTTGGTAAATATGTAAGTGGTATCCTTACCCTGTCCTCCTCCCCAGATCTTGTCCTTATTGCTCCTGGTAAATGAATTGATGGAGACAGGACAGCTAAATTGATGGAGAGGACCTGAGTCAAAATGGCTGGTACAGTTGGACAGCACACAATGTCATGCCCAGGACCCCACATATGGCCCTAAATGTGGCCAGGCTGACCTCTGGGGCAGTGACACAAAGAATGAGAACTAGAGCGTATTGCCTGTCTCAGGTGTGTTAGCCACAGTCAGCTGGATGCACTCACTGCCTGTGTTTCAGTGGGTCACGTGGGCCAACCCACCTTTCTTCAGGTGCAACTTGCAGTCTCATTAATGTTTGAGAAAGTACATGGTGGTTTAGTTGAGTGTACTTTTTTTTGTGTGTGTGTGTGTGTGTGTGTGTGTGAGCATGCCTGCTGCTCCAGATCCTACCCTGATGCAGGCAGGACTTTTTCTCTCATTAGTAAAGCAACCTGAGAGGACTAGCAGACGCCATTGCTGTGACACATCTGCTCTCTCCCAGCCTCCCATCCCCATAGCTTCCCAGGGTGTCCACAGGGCCACAAGCCACCTTCTTACTCTGGTTACCTTCTTTTCCCATGTCTCTAGGGAGAATTGGAGCACAAAGCCAGGGAAGGTGAGTTGCTGCTCCTTCTAATAGGTGCTAGAAAGGCTAGTGCTGAAAGCATGGTGAAGACCATGATGGCTGCCACCCACACCTTCTGTGTGGGGAGGGTAACCTTCTTCAGGGAGCTGCAGAGAGGCTAAGCCACCAAGAGGAGGGTCCTATTCAGAAAGGCCAAAGCACCTTCCACTATCAGGGTAGGCCTTCTACCCTCTTTTCTTGAGGGAAATCTTTCTGTAGCTCACTCAGTCTGAACTTCTGGTGCTTACAGTGTTCCCCAAGAAGTTCCAGTTAGAGAGGCACTACCATCTAAGGCCTCTTCAGAGGCAGACTGAGCAGCTGAAAGGTTTGCCCATGGGCACCCTCCTTGAGACTTTTTTGGCCAGCAGTGGGGCTCAACTCAGGCTCTCATTCTTTCCTCCATAGCTGTCCCCAACCTATTTTTTCACTTTTAGGAATCTTAGAGAAAATCTCTCCGATACTAATGCAGTTTATGGACTGTCTATTCTATGCCCAGCCCTGCGCCAAGCCTATCATCACATGCACCATGATATTCAGTCTGCGCATCAACTCCGTGAGGGACATTCCCTTTTCACCCCGTGGCACAGATAAGAAGGCCCAGCCCAGGGAGTTGGTGGGGCTGTCGAGGATCATGCAGCCACTAAGTGGCTGAGGCAGACCGTGAACCCAGGCTTAGTCCCTGCCTACCACCAGGCACCTGCTGCTCATATTGCAGAAGAGCAGAGGAGATTCAAGTACTGAAATTCAGGTCTTAAAGGTTCCAGGATCTTTCCCCGTGTTCTGAGTCAAGCTTCCTGTTCTGCTTTTGCTTATCCCCAGCTGAAAGGTCAAGGGAAAGCATGGCCTCAGGCAGGCTGCAACATCCTGATCACTGTGTCTCCAAGTGGGCCAGGTGTGGAGCAGGTGTCCATTAACATCCGTGGGGCCACGGAGACGAGTGAAAACCTGTTGGTCCGGGTTCTTAGCTCTGCTACTCATCATAGCCACTATTAGCTTAGTTTTCTTTTCGCTCAGTGGCTCTTGTAGGGGAGAAAAATGTGAACCAGACTCAGGGGAAAATGCAATCCACAGAGCCAGCTGAAGAAATGGCCTTAGCCTGTAGACCATTGCTGCCTCTCCCTCTAAGAAAGAATCTTCTGGAACTTTCTTCTCAATTTCCTTTAGATTCAGGGCAGAACAAGGCTCTTCAGTGCTGTGATTTTATTCTCTTTCTGGGGAAAGAAGTGATGGAGTTCAGTTACATCCAGCTAGTCCTTACTGAATTCCTGCCCTGAGTTAGGCTCTGCGCTGGACACTGGGTGAAGAGCAGTGGGTAAAATGGCCACTCCCCCTTTCCATACGGAGCTTAGAGTCCATGGCAAGTCGGAAGATGAGTAAGTAATTTACAAAGATGTTGCATCTTACCAAAGAGGACAGTGTTATGTGATGCTATGCCAGGAAGGAGAAACTGAGGAAGGGTACCATGACTAAAGGTAAATGGCCCAGCACCCAGGTGGCATTCCTGTACTTCCAAACTAGACATCCAGGAAGTCCTAGAACCGCAGAGGACTGGGTCGAAGGTTAGTGTGTACAGGGCTGGGTGTGATTGTATGTTACACTCTTTTATCCTCACAACCAGTTGATTAATCTGCAAATGCTTACTATAGGAATCACCATCACATCTGTGCTATAGATGCTGGCTGGGGATGCTTGGCTTTCTTTAATTTAAAAAGTGAACATGGCACTCAAATATGTGATTAAAAATGAGTGTTAAGGGATGCCTACGTAAGGGATGACTCGGTAAGCACACGGGCCTGCTGGGCCCCACAGGTCCTGATTTGAATCTTGGCTCCACTGTAATGTGATGTCGTTTCCATCTGTGCAAACTGGAAAGAACACGGAGGTAATAAAGAGGACAGTGTGCAACGTGTTGTACACAGCGTAGTGCTGGGACAGCGAAGAGGCAAGCAGGCAAGCTCTTGAGTCAGGCTATGTGGGAATATTACCTCTGCTATTCACCAGCTGTAAAACCTTCGGAAAGTTGCTCATCTTTGAGTGCCTCAGTTTCCTCCCTTGTACAATGGGGGAAATAATCATACTTACTTTTTTGGGTTGTGCATTCATTCATTCAACATTCTAGGTGCTAGAGTCAAACAGTAAAGTCATGCTGGAGGGGCTGCCTTAAGATTAAGCAAGTACACACATGGAAGACATTCATAAGAGTGCTTGGCGCATGGCAAAACTCAGTCTTGTTAGCTGTTAGCATTTTTATTATGTCACCATCACTGCTTTCATCATTAACTGAAGCACAGTAGTCCAGACGTAGCATTATGAAGGAGCACCAGAGTCCTGGGTTCCAGTCCCTGCCCTGTCACTAATTTGATGTCCGTTTGAGAAGATCATTTCATCTCATTAAGTTGTCATTTTAGCTCCTCATTTAAAAAATGAGAAAGATTGATAAAATGGGCCTTTAAAACCCATTCCTAGCAGGACCTATGCATGCCTATGATCTGCACACTTTGGAAGGCTGAGGAGGAGAGATATTAAATTTGAACCCAGGCAACTTGGTAGGAACCTGGCAAGAAATGAATACATGAAAGCTAAATGTTGGGAACTTCTGACCTCAACATTTACCTCCTGTAGCGATCAACTAAGTAAAATCAATCAAATTGGCTAGTTCTCTAAAAACTTGTAAGGGTGATCAAAACAATAGAATGTATGGATCGTGAGTTTTATTTTGACATATTGAGCTCCCACATAAAACATAGACACAAAACAATGGGACGAAAAGAGATGTTGTCAATTCCCGACGGCCACAGCCACGTGTCTGTTTCCTGTAACGCTTCACTGATTGCAAAGTTCGTCCTGATTGGAAGTTGAAGACAGTAGAAAGTGGTACCACAGATTTTTTTCCCCCACTCATTCAATAAATATAAGTTATTCAGGAAATGCTGAGCACTGAGAGGCTGGGTAAGCTACCTGTACAATATAATTGAAGTTCAGACACATCTGACCACACTGCGAAGAGAGAGAGACAGCCACCATGCCTCTGCCCATTCATTTAATCAGGTAGTTATTGGATAACAGCTGGATCACAGATAATGCATTAGACAGTCACAACATCAGATGAGGAAGGAGCTAGATGCTGAAAAACCAGAATCCAACCTGGGGGAGCCACCCGAGAAAAGCACTAAGGCTATAAAAAAGCAGGGCCTGTTGGGTGGCTAACAAATAACATGGGGCGGTTAGACCTTAAAGTATTCACAGGCAAGGAAGGTGGGCCTGGAAGGTAAGTTGGAATAGTTATTTTATAAATCCCTGAATCTACTGTCAAGACTTTGGAGTTTTGTTTGTTCAGAATTTCATTTGATTCAAAATTGCATTTCTCTATCCCTTTAAAATGTACCTCTATTAAAACCTAGCTGTGTGGGGTTGTCTTGTTTGACAGTGTATCAAGAGTTTGACCACCTCCTAGAGGAGCAGTCGCCCATCGAGTCCTACATTGAGTGGCTGGACACCATGGTGGACCGATGTGTTGTAAAGGTCGGTGAGCCAGAGCACAAGGGGCAGCCTTGGGTCCAGCAGCCCCTCACTTGCCTTTTGTGAACCCCCAGCCAACACAGGACCCCATAGTGAGCTAGCTAAATGTTCCTCAGCAGCTATGGAGTCCTGGGGTCCTTAGGGGAGGTCTGGCTTTGAACATGGAAGGTGGCAGAGGCAGGACTCTTGAGCCTCCTATCCTTCATTCAACCAGGTATCTCTTTTATCTATTATGTACATCAACTTTTGGTATAAGATTTAATTTTTTGAAGTGTATTTTTGCTGCTAAAAATAAGAAGTCCAAAGCCATTGCTCCATAATATTGCACTTGGAGACTCGTAAGCCTTCCCGTCATTCTTCACAGAGACAGAATTGATGATAAATGAAAGGTCAGGTTGACCACTGTTAAAGCCATTCACTTTCTTTGTAGGTGGCTGCTAAGAGACAAGGATCCCTGAAGAAAGTGGCCCAGCAGTTCCTCCTAATGTGGTCCTGTTTTGGCACAAGGGTGATCCGGGACATGACCCTGCATAGTGCCCCCAGCTTTGGTAAGGCCAGCTTGGTCCTCCCCACCTCCAAACAC
This sequence comes from Ctenodactylus gundi, assembly GCA_004027205.1. NCBI lineage: Eukaryota > Metazoa > Chordata > Mammalia > Rodentia > Ctenodactylidae > Ctenodactylus > Ctenodactylus gundi. Next base: position 843,179 of record PVKB01000009.1, on the reverse strand, counting down.
TTTCTCTGGGTTCTGTGCACTGACCTCACCTCTGTGGCGTCAGGCACAGTCTCAAGTTGCTGTATCTGAGATCACAAGATCATCGGGGCCATGACATTGTTAGGGCTTTCAGAAAGAAAAATGACATTCATTCTAAAGGTGAAGAGGTGAAGGATGTCCTCTGAGAACAGGAAGTTTGCAGAGAGAGTACTACCTGAGCTTAAAGGTGAATAAAGAGCAGTGGCTGTTCACTTCTTTGAACAGCTTTCCCGTGAATACTGCTTCTACATTTTGTCTAATTCTGTGGTTGTGAACTTCCCCAAGCACATGTACATAAAGTTGCCTCTGGGCTTATACATACACAAATAGCCTGACTGACATTCCTTTTTGGTTTTTGTTTTGTTGTGTTTTGTTTTTTGGTAATTTTTTTGCATTTTTCAAATGATAGACATTTGATCATTGATCTTTTTCTTAAAGTGCACTCTAATCCCTAGAAGAAGGCTTTTGCATTCCTTTGCTCTTTTGTTTTACTGACTCACTGGGTGGTAGTCCTACCCCAAGTCCTGAGCCAATGCTTTCTAGTATAACAGGGCTTGAAATCTCCATCCAGAGGTCCTAACTGTGGACAAACCCAATCATCAACTTGGTGCAAATGCTCTGTTCGTTGAAAGATAGAGTTTACAATGTAAAGAACCACGTATGCATTGAGTCCAGGTCGTCATTAGCAAAGTGACGTAGGGACTTAAAGGCATTATCTGGACATTCAAAATTCAAAACACTTTGGCCTCCATTTTCAAGGCATTTTGGCAAAGGGCTGTTGGCAAATTTTCTGGGTAATTGCTTCAGTTCTCTATTTTACTTTGCAAGTAGAGATGTGGTTTCGTTTCTCATTATCTCCAATTAAGCCAGTCAGCACTCGATTTTTGCCCTGAGTTGAATTTGACATTTTTCCATCTAGCTTTTATAGTCTTGTCACTGTTTTCCAGTTGTCCCATTCAATAAAATGACGATGTAGTGAAACACAGAAGTGCTACTTTTTCTAAACAGCCTTGTCTATGAAAGATTGTTTACCCACTCGGACAGGCATTTTGTTGTGAATTTCTTTAATGCATGGAAAGTTCTCTGAATCTGCTTGTGTCATGGCTACAGATGGCAGTTCCCTTTGAGCTGAGTATGGAAATGCTCTGGTGACGGCTACCTGGGCAGTGCCATCAGGCATGGCATGTTGATGGCTTCCAGTTCAGCAGAGTTAGTGTTAGCACATGTAACCTCTGGCTCTGGAAAAATCATTCGTGCATAACTGCTTTCATTTAAGTGATCAGTTGAAAAATGTTTGATATTTTTTCCCCACTGCTTCAAAATCAGACATTGAGTGTCACACAGGCAGGTAACGCGCCCATCTGCCCAGGGAGCAGCTGCTCGTTGCTTATCCCTTATTCTTCAACTCGCAGGTTCATAAACTAAGCATGTGATCAATTGTCTGCCTTCCATTACCCAGGGAAAGTAATTCCCTTTGCAAAAATTGTTGAGATTCATTTTTTTTACCAAGTTTACAGTCAATGTGAAAAGAGAAAAAAAAAGTTTAGACAATAGAATAATTAGGCTTATGAATGACTTGAATTTATTACTGAGAATTTATTACTGGTTCCTTAAAATGTATTTCTTTTAAGGTATGCTGGAAATTCAGGCAAATGAAAAAAATCAAAAATCATTTAGAAAGAAAGATATTAACCTGATTTCACTTTTACAGTATTTTTCAACCTTGAATGGGCTGAAATAATACCTGCCTCCAAGTCCATTTAGAAAACAATCTGAAATGGTCTGGCTCATCAGATTCATTGTTGCGTTTTGCAGCTTGGGGTGACAGGCAAGTTGAAAGAATTTACGGCACACAAAAGCCCAGCTCCCCCTTACTGCCTGTATATGTCAAAGACCCAGTTGGCGGCTGTGTTTGGGTCATGTGTTCCCTGTATGAAAACAGCTAATTAGGAAAAAGAGCCCTGTGTTCCCCAGCTCCTTCCCCCAGACATAGAGACCAGCTCTATATATCTGATAACTCCCACACATCCCTGGGTGCTGTGAACGGGGCAGGGCTTACACGCCAGCATAGCCGGCTGACCGTCACAATGATCGTGTGTAACTCCACAAGGAGCCGGTGGGGGACTCGATCACCTCTCCCCAGCACAGCTCCTTTCAAAGGTAGTTGACTCCTTTCTTCTCTTTAATTCCTTTTCACTCTTTGCTCCCTAATTCCTTCTTACTGAAAGAGCCTGTGCTGTGAACTAAAGTACCCACACTCTCTTTGCTGTCAGCAGTGGTTTCTAGCAAAATCAGTCAGCAAAGGTGGCAGGCCATGAACTTTTATTTCTGGGGGAGCCTTGCAAATTAAAGTTCCTATTTAAAAGGACAGTATTTTCAGCTTATTGATCTGATTTCAGTTTACAGAATACCTGGATCCCCAGTAAGTGCTAGAGACTTTACCTTTTCATTCTGGGGTTTCACCATACACCTGTTTATTTCACTCTTGTGAAACTAAACAACAATTCCTAGAAGTGCTTTGGCATAAAACAGTTTAAAAACCAGGCCAATGTGACTGCTGAGGGGGCAGGATTGCAGGATCGAACCCAGGGCCTCACACATTAGGAAGGCATGCTAGTGCCGAGCTGCACTCCAGCCCTTTTTTATTTTATTTGGAGGCAAGTTCTCATTAGGTTGCCTAGGCTGGCCTTGAGCTTGCGATCCGCCTGACTCTTCCCCCCCCCCACCCCCAAATAGCTAGGATTGTAGCCACACACCACTGTGATTGGCCAACGGTTCACATTTTACATGCTTGCCTTCTGGCATAGCATCAAAGCTCACCCACTTAGGCAGAGCCAAGGGGGCCATGTGGGCATGTCTCAGGAAGCAGCTCCTGAACAAGTGGCCGTGACTGACTCTTTGGGATTGCTTCTTCATGCTCATATGTCCTGGTCTGCCGCTCTGTTACACAGAATCTGTCCTCCAGCCCCTCATCAGCATTAGGAGCAGAACAGGGGCATAGCTCAGCAGTTAGAGCACTTGCCTAGCAAGCACGAGAAGGCACTGGGTTTGATTCTCCAGCACCACATAAGCCAGGAGTGGCGGTGCATGCCTCTAATTCCGGCACTTTGGAGGCCGAGGCAGGATCACCATATGTTCAAGGCCAGCCTGAGCTAGCTACAGAGTGAGTTCAGGACCACCCTGGACTACAGAGCAAGACCCTGCCTCAAAAATAAATAAATAAATACAAACAAAGCAGTAGGAGGCAGGAATTGCCTTCCCATTATTCAGGAGAAGTAGAGACCAATGAGAAGAGAGGACTGGCCTATGAGTGACGGTGATTACAGCATCAGATGAACTCAGCCGACACTTGCTCCCCTTCCCACGCATGCTCTTTCTGCCTCTTCTGCCTTTCTTAGGTGGAACACCAACAGTAGCAACAAAAAATTCGTGGAGGGCTCACCAGACTCTTGACATTACACTAGGCACTTTCTCATTTGCTTCTCACATAATGCCATGCGTCCTTCTGTTGCCTCAATATGGCAGATGTGGAAGCTGAGGTAGAACTTGGAGGTCTTAACTAAATTAGACATAGTAACAAGGCGAAGACAGGAGAATGACAATTATTATAACAAATATAGCAAGCACAGACTATCATTTAATTCTTGCATTAGCTCCGCAAAGCAGATAAAAAAAAATAGGTACCTTCCACAGAGGTAAAAACGTTGCATTGAGAACTTTCTACCTAAGATCAAGGTGGCAGGTGGCAGGACTCTGTTGTTACAAAGCAGGTCTGCCAATCACAACACTCATGTTTATTCGGGTATCACTGTTATCCCAGTTGCTGTAGGCTCAGATGCTTGACACAGACAACTTCATTCAGTCCCTATTGATGGTTTTAAGTATATGTACTTATATACATACAGACACATATGGTTTAGAAATTGAAAGCAGTTAGAGGAAATTAGACTGTCATGAGTAATAACTGATGCCAGAAGATAATGGAGTAATATTTTTTTAATTGTTGGGAACAAGAACTGCCAATTATTTCTCAAGAGTGAAGGCAACAAGACATTTTCAGTTAAATAAAGACTATGAATTTGGCACCCACAGATCTTCATTCTAAAAAAAAAAAGACTTTTAAAAGATGCACTTCAACAAGAAGAAAAGTAAAGCCATATATAAGATCTGGATATAAGAAACAATTTTCTGGTTACTGTTGGCTGCATAACAGATTAATCTTAGTGGACTGAAATACCTATTTATTTATTTATTTACTTGGGACAGGGTTTCACTCTGCAGTCCAGGCTGAACTCACTATGTAGCCTGGACTAGCTTTAGACTCAAGTTAATCCTTCTGCCTTAGCCTTACGAGTGCTGGGATTACAGGCATAAACCACCACACCCAACTTACATGGTGCTAGGGAATCAAACTCAGGTACTTAGCACTTGTTAGGCAAGTGCTTTTAACTACTGAGATATTCCTCCAGGCTTGAAATATCCATTTTATTATATTGATAGATAGATTCTGTGGGTCGGGACCACATGGCAGCTCAGAGCTTCACATATGACTGTCCCAGGCGTGAAGACTCCCTGCTTGCCCAATTCAATCTCAGACACAGTGTGACCTTTCCCAGACTCTATTGATCTAAGCAGTCACAGGCCTACCAAGATTAAAGAGGTCACACAGATCTTCAATTTGCAGTGACAGAAATGTAAAAGAATTTGGGACCCCTGTCTTCAGATGAGAAAAAAAATTTAAATATATAAACAAATTCAGTAAACTTTGGTTTCTAGTTTTAAAACTAAGCTTTATGTTTTAAAAAGTCAAAGCCAAGTTCAAGAAAAAAAAAAAACAGATTAATGGAAAGAGAATGACCAAGGAATCATTCAAGCGTTTTGAGGTCTTTGTCCATTTAGGAATAATAAATAACTTCATGGAATAATTGAAAAGTTTATTAAACTTATATAACACAAGTATGGCATATATGTTGCTGACTTAAGGATCATCACTATATGAGTAGAATCATAATTTTAAGAGAAAACTTGGAAGAATATGAGAATTTAAGAGATGGCAAGAGTTGAGATAAAAGAAGCATAGAACACAGATGGTAAATGAAAACTCAGAGTGGTAGAAGTAAAGAAAAAGTAACAATTGCAATAAATGGAAAAGTCTCTTCCTTCAGAAAACATTAGGTAAAATATTTTTACAGCCAAGTTTACTAAACTTAAAAGAAACATATAATCCTTAGTTTATGAAAATAAATATGAAGTCATGAAAATCAATATTGAAGAGAACAGAAATAAAAGTAGGAAAGCAGTAAAAATCATTTTCTGAAGCTAATCTCAATTTCAAAATTTGGCAAGAAGAATAGAGGCAAATAAAATTGTGACTCAACCACATGTTTTTTCATAGATGAAAAGTTCTAAGTAAAATATTAGAAGATCTAATTCTGTGGCAGATTTTCCTTTTTAAAATAATGATTAATAGTGCTATGCCAAAAATTCAAGTATGATTCAAAGTCACAAATTACTAATTAACACATAATAATAATAATAATAGATTAAACAGGAAAAATTGCACCACCACAATACATACAGAGAATAAGTAACATTTAACACCACTAGATCTCAAAGATGATTTATGAGAAATTCTTAGCAAGTTAGGAAGAGAACATTTATTTAATGCTGAAGAATATCCAAAAGTCTACAACCAACATTATATTAAATGTTGAAAGTTTAGCAGTTTTCCGGCTTAACTCAGGAGACGTTAGGACTGCCCTCTAATAATGAGTAGTAGCCCATGCAATAAGAAAAGGAATGAAAATAGCAGAATTGGAAAACACAAAATCATCTTTATTTATAGATGTTATGAATTTTCAGTCTTTGGTCCTATTTAAAACACAAAACCAAGTTCCCTTTCCCTCTTACCTCCTTCCCTTTTTGGGTCAAATCTTTTTCTAACTAAATTCTTGCCTTTTTAAGTGGGTCGATGAGAACTTGTGCAGCTCTGTTACTTGGCTGCCATCTTAACCGGAAGTCCCTGGGTCACATCTTTTGTTTTCTACTCTTTTCAGAGGAGTTTTCTGTTTGTTTTTGGGTTTTTGTGTCTTGCTGTGATTGAAACTAGAGAGTGTTTGCAGAAAAAAATCAGTCACAAAAAAATAGTAATAGCCATCAGAGAAAAGGCTGGAGAGAGGGGAAAAGGAAATTCTACAGAAATCTATACATTGGGCTTTTTTTTTTTTAATCTACATGTATTTTTTGTTGTTGCTAGCCTGATCCAATAGGAGCACAAGTAGTGACGAAATCAGAAACACTGCAGTGGCAGAATTCCCGCCCAGGCCTGAAGTGTCTCACCAGCACCATTCCAGGGCCTGCAGAACAGAGCCCAGCCAGCAGCAGGGAGAGGAGGGGGCAGAGGTCACCACGGAAGACTCTTTCCTGCAGTACTGCAGGTTCTTCCCACACAGAAAACCTTGAAGAAAATACTTCAAAACCTTCAAGGAAAAAAAAAAATTTTTTTTTGAGATATTCTCACTATATAACCCAGGCTAGTCAGCCTCCCCCAGTGCTGGAATTACAGGCATGCCCTACCATGCCCAGCTTTATGTGGTGCTGGCAATTGAACCCAGGACCTTGCGCTAGCTAGGCAAGTGCTTTAACTGCTGTGCCACTCCTCTACCCAAAAGGAGAAAATTTAAAAGTTAGTAAAATAAATCATACTCAGGTTTAGGAAGACTCAACATCAAAAAGATGCTAATACTCTTCAAATTAACATATAATTACAAATAGTAATTAATAATTCAAAGCAATTCCAGCCCCTTCACTACAACTTCTGAAAAGAAGCATTTAGATAAAAAATAATAACAAAACCAAAATAGATCTTAAAATTCTTGGAGGAAAATATGAATTAATATCTTTATAATTTTGGTATACAGAATCATTTCTTTTAAAAGATTACCAAAAAAAGACAAAGCATAAAGAAAAATATTGTAAATGTTGACATTTGGATTTTGAACAACTATTTAACAAGTGTACCTTAAAGTGGCAAATATAAAAGCCACAAAAAAGAAGATATTTTGCAGTGAATGTCACTATGAAAGGATTAAAATCCAAAATATATGATAAATCTCTCTAACTAGATTTTTAAAAGATCTATTTAACCCTGTAGAAAAATGGCAAAGAATATGAATAAACAACTCACAAGGGAGGAAATTCAAGTGGACAATGATTCTCTGAAAAAGATGTGCATCTTTATTAATAACTAGAGAAATACAAATTATAATGATAACACTTCAAGTCCTTTAGACTAGAATATATTACATTTCCTACATTACCAGTAAAATCACAAAACAATGTGTGGAGGAACTTGGCGCTGTCTCACGAGATGGAAGATGCTGGTGCTTTGGGCCTGTCAATTCCACTTCTGGTCTTTGACACAAGAGACCAGGTACAAAACACCACAGCCAGTTTCCAAGGAGAGAAATTACCAAGGACCGAAATTCCATCAATGAAGAATGAATAAACCATGGCAGAATTAAACAATGCTGCGTGGGTCCCTGTGTGTGGATCTCGCAACATAGATTGTCAAAAGCAAATCGTCTAATTTTTTATCAAGGATTACATCATGTACATCAAGTTTGAAAACAGAAAATAATACCATGTGCTTTTTATGAATACTTCCTTGTGAGTCGTAAGAGTGTGAACAATAACTAAGAAATTCAAGACAACGATTGTGCAGGAGACAAACATAGGGGACAGGGGAATGGGATCACAGTAGAGAACACAGGGGGCTTAGTCTTGTTCCTCAATAAAAAATCTGATTCAGATATAGTAAAATGATAACATAAAGCCAGGTGGTAAGTACACTAGTATTTGTTTTTAAATTATCTGCTTTTGCATTTTTCATAGGTAAAATGACACATGTAGATTCTATAAAATACAGTCAATGAGGTTGCCATAGGACAGCACTGAAAGTATTAATACTGAAAGTATTAATCCTCTTTTTCCCTAACAGTCTATGATGCTTACTAGCTCTGTGACAAAGATAAGATATTATGTTCTTGGAGTCTTCGTGTGTTACTAAAGATAATAATCCTGATGTCATGGTGTTGTTCGAAAGGTGTAGGCGCGTAGTACAGTCCAGATGTAAAACGGTCTGTGCATGCTACCCATTTGGTTCATTGACTTGACAAATACAAACTGAGCCTCTACTGTCTGTCCGCATGTTTCTAGACATGGGGCACAGAACAGTGGATAAGGCAGATAAACATCTCAGCAGCCGGACTTGGTGGCATACATCTTTAATCCCCACACCTAGGGAGGCTCAGGCAGGAGGATCTCAAATATGAGTCTAGCCTGGGCAACTCCACACATCACTGAGACAGTGAGACCCTGTCTCAAAATAAAAACAAAACGTAGAAATGGCTAGAAAATGAAGGCCATGGGTTCCATCCCACATGCCACAGAAACAAATCTCTGCCAGATGGAGCTTACCACCAAGTGGAGGAGGCACACAGTACAGAGAATGAACTGCACAGACAGCTTGGTGCCAGGAAGAGAAGTGAAGCGAGGGGTGTTGGGTGCCATAGCCTCCCTCGGGCATTTTTGTTCTCCTTTGGGTTCTCTCTCTCTCTCTCTCTCTCTCTCTCTCTCTCTCTCTCTCTCTCTCTCTCTCTCTCTGTCTGTCTCTCTCTTTCTCTCTCTCTCCCCCCCCCATCTCCCTTTTTGTTCTCTCTTCTATTTGCACTGTCCCTGTGGCCATGACACCCTGGCACTGAACTCTCTCTTGCTCAATGATCTTAATGATGGATTTCTGCTCGCTAAGGACACTGGAGCCTTTGTGAGGTTAAGGACTCATCTTGATGCATCCTTTGCACACAGAGCTCACAAATGACACAGAGTAGGCAAATGGCAGTAGCTGCACAAACTCCTGTTGATCAACAATGATTGAAAAAATTAACAGACCAGCTGGTAACTACTCGGAGCCATTAGGTGCTTGAAGCCCACGCAGCACCTGTCCTGTGGCACTAGCCTTCGCGCCAAGCTCCGAGGTCTTTGGACAGTGAGGTCTTGGACACGCCTCTTTCCCTCATCAGATCTTTGTTTTCTAATCTACAAAACCTGAGGATTATATAGAAGATTTCCAAGGTGTCTGCTTATACCAACACCACCAGCTGAATCCCATTTTTATCACCAATGGCTTGTCATCTACTCTAGTGCTTGACCTCATCATTGTTTTTTTCTATCCATGTGGGCTCAGATCAATTTCCCAGAAAATACCTTTTTTTCATTTTGGACATCTTTTTAAGTATGTAATGCTGTCTTTTGATACCATTGACTCTGAGTCTATGGGAAAAGCAGTCATTTCACAGTTGTTGAGATAACAACAGCCGCTAGCACTAGTAAAGTAGTCGAGATGTCCTTTCTCATTCTAGTACTTCTGCGAGGTAGGTGTGCTTCGCAGTCGTCCTTTCAGGGAGCACTATATTGCTTGACAGTTGAAAAGCAACAACAGGAGAAGTCTTGGGTTCAAGTCCTGGTTCTGCCATTTAATGACTGTGACTTCAGACAGTTAATTTTACCTCTGAAAATCTCAGCTCCTCCTTTGTTAAAAAAAAAAAAGTGTATTACTTACTTCCAGCAGTTGTGACGGTTAAACATGACACTAATTCTACAGTAGTCGCCTAAGAGCCAAGCTCAACAAATGTCTGAGTTTTTGTTTTTAATGTTTAAAAAGATTTGGGAGGGCAATTTGAAAAATAGAGAGTTATAGAGATTAATTGATAATATAAGACTTTGGACACAGAAACTTTTTAATGATTATTTGTATTCCCTCTTATGAAATAATTGACCCTAAATTGAAAATAAAAATACTACTTGGAAATACTAAATTCTTTCCATTCAATACCTTTTCTAAGAATCATGTGGTAGGGGATGGAGAGATAGCACCGTGGTTACAGTTCTTTCCTAATAAGTACAAGGCCCTTAGTTTGATTTCTCAACACCATATTAAGTCAGGCATGGTGGCGTCTGCCTGTAGTCCCAGCACTTGGGAGGCTGAGGCAGGAGGATTGCTGGGAGTTCAAGGCCAGCCAAGGTTATGTAGTGAGTCCAGGACCTGCCTGGATGACAGAGTGAGACCTGTTCTCAAAAACAAAACAGTAAAAGAAAACAAAACAAAAATGGAATTATGTACTACATGGAATCTCAGAAACCTTGAGGGGAATAATTCATTTGTTATTAATTTAAAATTACACTTCTGCAGCTGATTATAGGTGTGGTGGCTCATGCCCATAATCCTAGCACTCTGGGAGGCCAGGGCAGGAAGATTACAAATTGAGGTCCAGCCTGGTCAACTAAGTGAATTAGCAAGACCCTGTCTCAAAATTTAAATAATAAAATAAACAAAAAGGGCTGGAGATGTAGCTGTGAATGTGAAGGCCATGGCTTTGATGCCCAGTATGAAAGAAAAATCAGTTTTGCTCTCAGAATTACGTCAGGTCCATTGGCAGATACCAGTGAACCGAAAGGCAAAGCCCCTACCATGGACATACTTACAGGGTGATTGGAGGAATAAGGTGTGCGTGTGGAAGGGGAAAAGAAATGACACGATATTAATAAGTGCTGAGCAGAGCGGTGGGTACTGAAAAAAGACCAGTGGACAAATAAGAGCAGAGAGCCTTTGGAAAGATTGTTTGGTGGGTGCCATTTTACCGTGGTGTCATGTTAATGGAAAGGGAAGTTAATGCGGCTGACTGGGCATGGCATAAAGAAGGGTAACCTCTGACCTTGAGGAGATCATTCTAGAGCAGAAAAATGAGGTCCTCAAACTCAGTATCAGAGAACATATGTTGCTACCCAAGGGGAAGGGAGATACACGTGATTACGTGACTTACTTTCTTAGTTGATCTTTTCTCTTCAGGGTCTTTTCATCTAATCCACCTGATGTTTGACGACTACGTGCTCTACCTACTAGAATCTCTGCACTGTCAGGAGCGGGCCAACGAGCTCATGAGAGCCATGAAGGGAGAAGGAGGCACTGGTAAGCCAGGACTTCACCGGGAATTGCATTGCTGGGGACTTGACTGGATCCTTATTTCTGTGTTATGCATCCACAACTGTATCCCAAATTACTTATTCCAGTGAAAACATATTAGGTGCTTTGAAACCAAGTGTTTTTCCTCTTTAAAGTGGGCATGGGTCTATTAGGAATTGCCTTAAATTCCAGGGTGGTGTGGGAAACCATCAGAAAAGGGTTGAAGAAGGGGCGTGGCTGATGTGACGCAGCCTACAAAATATACTTTGTTTTTTCCTTTTTAATGTCCCTTAAAGACAACTTAACGTGACATCTGGCTGTCAGCACTCACCTTTTTCTCCCCACAGCAGACGTCCGAGAAGAGATCATCTTGACCGATGCCGTCCCACCATCACCTTCACCAGTGCCATCGTTTTCTCTGGCAAAATCTGCCCCCTCCGTGGAGGTGGCACCTCCTTCCTCCCCTATCAGCAACCTGTCCCCTGAGTACACTGGCCTCAGCACCACAGGTAATGAGAGTTCTTCGGAAGCTTTGGGTGGGGAGTCAATGTGGAAAGCAAACTCGTTCCGGGCAAATATTTTTCTTCAAAAGGCAAAAGAGAATGCCAAAGTTAAGTATCTTCCTGGGTTTTTGATGGACTTGCAGGTGCTGGTTTATTCATTGGTGCATCTTCCATATGCTGCTCTTTTCCAGCTGGCAGATTAAGTATACAATAATAAAGTCCTTACTTTCAAAACTAAGCCATTGCGAGGATTAAAATGATATATAAAGTCAATTAACACACATTCCTGAAAACAAGGGAGGGCATTCTCTATGAGCAAAAAAAAAAAAAAAGAAAGAAAAGAAAAAAAAAGGTGGGGGGAAGGTAAGGTTGGACAGGCGTGGACAGGAAGGTGTGCTAAGCCACTGCAGCTACGCTCCAGGCAGGCAGCAGCTGTGAACAGAGTTGGTCATGAGCCATGCTAGGGCCACCAAGCACATAACAGCAAGGTGCATGCTGTTGTGAGACTGCTCTAGTGGGAAATCCACACAGCCCAAGATGTGCATGGAATTCTTGTAAGAATGACTTAAAACCAAGCATCAAGCCTCGGTGCACAATTAAAGGTTTAAAAGTAGATACCTGCCTGAACAAATATTTGTGTATCAGTGTTTACAACAGCATAATTTACAGTAGGCAAAATATATAATGGACACAAGTGCACACTCGTAAGTGAATGGAGAAATCAAATATGGTATAGACACATAATGGAATATTATATTGTCTTGGAAAAGAGTGACATTGTGACATTTGCCTCAACATGGATGAACCTTGAACATTATTATAAGTGAAATAAGCTAAATAAAACAAATATGATTGTACTTATATGAGGATCGTAGAATAGTTGAAATTCATAGACAAAGAGCAGAACAGTGGCTGTCATGGGCTGTGGGCAGGGACAATAGAGCCAGAGCTTCAGTTTGCATATATGAAAAACTCTGGGGATAGATGGTTGTGATGGTTGTGTGACACAAAAAACCTACCTAATGCTACAAAGCTGTACATCTGAAAATGGCTGAAACGATAGATTTTATGTCATGTGTGTTTTATCACAATAAAAAGAATCACCAAAGTGTCAATGGAGTCCCTTTTCCACGAAAGAGGAACAACAAAGAAAAAGGGGAATTTCTCTCCAAAGGAATGACATCAATGCAACAAGTTGCAGAGAACTGTTAGGATGAGAAAGAACTAGCAGAGGAAATCGTGCCTGTGAGAATCAACTGAAAATCTTCAAAAAGAACTATGTAGTTGTTGAAATAAAAATTTGGGGTCTCTGCCTCCCTCCGTAGACAGGAAGGGCAGTGGGAACCCCAAAAGCCATTACTGGAAAAGTCCTGCCCGCGTAGCCCTGTAGCACCGGTGATGACCTCCTTACTTCTGAATTTAAGGGCAAAACTATGCAAATAAACCAGCCGTGCATGCTGAAGGTGGAACAGCGTGAGCGAGACATTTTCTCACTGTGTGGCAACAGATCGGGCGAGAGGACGCTAAGTACTAAGGGGGGGGGGAAGAGTGAGCCGCAGAGATGTGCAGGAGGTCCTCATCTTTCTCATCCGGCCAGTGAACCTGCCTGGCTTTCATCACAGCGGTTCAGAAAACTCAAGGTATGGCAGGTGAGATGACAGTGAAGGCCACAGGAAGAGCATACACGTGTCAGAGATTTCTATGCAATGTGTCCAAGAGCCATAAAAGTAGCTTCTTAGAAATACAAATGTGAAACAGGTTCTCTTCAGATGATTGTAAGCTTTGAAGATTTTGGCACATTCCAGCTTTGTTCTCTGATATCTCCAGGGGGCAGTAAACATGTCATCCTATATAAAACTGTGTGTAATATTTTCTCAAGTACCACTATTGAAATGCTCAATTGCTAAATTGGACTGGAGCTTGGCATGTAATGCATCTCAGTCTTGGAGGAAACATACTTAATTTCCTTACAACGTGTATTGTTTGATGAACATATTCTATTTTAAAGCACAACTTACTCATCCATTATGTACAGCTAAAATTAAAACACTTATTTAGGTAGGCTTTTTATATTTAAGAAGTTGCACAGACTTTCATTAAACAGTATTGTAACCTGGAAAACAATTATGTTAATCATATAAAATACATTTGCCATGTCTCTTTAACAACAACGACAAAAAGTTAGCTCATGGTTTCATGTCCAGTTAAATTTTACTTCTATTTTTAAATGATTACTTGAATTATATTCCATCTACTTTCCAAAGGTTTCTGAAGTAGTTTATAATAAAAACAAACAAACAAGCCAATTTATAGAAGGACCCAAACCAGGAAGTAAGACTGAACAGGTGAAGGAGAATTAAACAAAACAATTGTTGGCTAAAAATGTTTTTTAAAGCCTTAAGTGAAATTGTTTTTCTGACCTAGTTACTCTGTTAGGTTTCTAGTATACTCTGAATCTCATTGATTAGGCAGCATATTATCAGGTTGGACTTGTTGAGAGTCAAGGCCAATCAGATATTTCGTATGCATCCAACAAGTCAACATCTCACTTCAAGTGGGCACTTCCTCATTTTTCAGCTATGGAAAAGGGAACAATCTTGGGTTTTCTTAGTACATGCTGAAAATTAGTTGACTGCATATAACCTTTTGGCATATTCTTTGATATACAAACTGGTCCAGATAATGAGCTATAATGCGTTAGGAAAACAGCCAGTTTGCCTGGTCATATCTGTGTCTGCTTCCATGGCCACACTGTTTTTAAAGGGACAAGAAAGAAAGAGAGAAAGAAAGAAAGAAAGAAAAAGAAAGGAAGAAAGAAAGAGGAAAAAAGGCTTATCGGATATCTAAAATTGAACCCAATATGGCCAGTGTTGATGGGGTTTATTAAAGCTTGTGCCAACACCATACCAAACTGGTTAAAAGATTCTACTTGAACAGAGTACTGCAGGGAGAAATATACCCTATCTGTCCACTCGGCCTCCCCCAGCTCTGTGGCTTGCCACCACCCTCATTGCCAGGCAAAGTTCAGGATCTTAACTTCAGGAAAAATGGGCCATTTCCTCCTCAGGAACATGGCAGGTAGTACCAAGCTGATCAATCTGTTTAACATGACGTTGGGCTACAACTCTTAAATGTCACCTAGAGCAAAATGTTTCATTCTTATCCTACCTGGGTTGGGCCACTGAAAGGCTCTAAACCCTGTTTATGACGTCACTTTAAGTATTCCCTCCTTTGGCAATGACAATAAAAGTTAACTATTAAACTCGTGTTTTCAACTTCCCACCATGGGTTCCCTGCAACACAAAACCAGCAAATTAAATCACTGGGATGTCAGGATACCTAAGGAAATAAGAGGCACATTCCTCACAAATGGCCCTGACTGCAGAACATCTGGCCTGCCCAGCTGTGTCTTCTCTGCATCGGTGCAGGATGTAACAACGATAACTGACCCTGAGTCTTCCCCAGTAACAAAAGCGCAGTTATTGTGAGGCTGGCTAAGCTAGAGAGACGTGGTTGTGGCAAAGCCCTGCTCAGAGCCCTTGGTGACTCATTCACAGTGAAGTCTGCCTCCTTCTACCCAGGCTGCTTCCTTTTCTTTAAAAGAATAGAATTAGAAAAAATAAACCAGCACTGAAAACTAATTGTCCAGTGGCCTCTGATGTGACACAATCCAGTCTCAGCTGGGCATCGGAACCTTCGGTGTGCTCACTTGTTCATTCACGTGATCATCCGTCCACCCATTCATTCATTTATTTAGTAAATATGCATTCTTTGTCTAATCTGTGACCCTCCTGGATATATGGAGTGGAAAAAAACGTACATAGTCCCTGTCCTCAGGGGTCCATAGATTCTAGTGGATGAGAGTGATGCAGCAGTCAGCGAGCCAGTAAACAGATGATTTTTAAATGGTCACAAGCTCTGTGCATAAAAACATTAGTGTGGAGGCTGGAAGAATAGCTCGGCGGTTAAAGCACTTGCCTAGTAAGTGTTACGTCAAGCTCTAAGTACCGAGTTCGATTCCCCAGCACCACGTAAGCTGGGCATGGTAGCGCATGTCTGTAATTCCAGCATTCGGGAGGCTGAGGCAGGAATATTGCCGTGAGTCCAAGGCCAGCCTGGGCTTCATATTGAGTTCAGGATCAGCCTAGGCTACAGAGCAATATTCTGTCTCAAAAATAAATAAATAATAAGTCTGCTGTGAAAAAAATTATAGGGATCCACCTTAGCTAGTAGCCAGAGAGTACCTCTCTAAGGAGGTTATGTTTATCTGAGGCCCTAAGAATCACAGAACCAGCCACATAAAAATTGGGGAGGAGGAAAGAACATTCTAGGCAGCGGGGACAGGATGTGCACAGGCCTGAGGCAAGGAGAGCTTGGCCCGGTGAGGACCTGCTGGTATTACTCGTGCACTGTGTGGACAGCGGCAGTGAGGGAAGGTAGCGGGTGGAGCTCAGCCACAGAGCAGCCTCTCTCTGAGAACAGCGTCGTCTGCTGCTCCCGGGCAGTTCTGTCACTCAAATTTTGACCATGAGACTCTGATGAGATTTCCAGCATCTGTAGGTATTCTCCTGAGGCACAGGTGATAGCCAGTAAGACACAAATAACAGCAGATCGAGGAAGCCACAGGTACATCCTCGTCTCTCCCTGGTCTCTCCCTGTATCAGCCTTGAAGTTGACAGCAAATGCTTGTTCGGTATCATAGAAATCAGGCAACCTTCTCCAAACAGAACTTTCTGGGTTTTTTTTTTTTTTTCATCTCAGCTGTCCACAACAGTAGTTACTAGCCACAGGCATGTCTGTATGATCACTTCAGACTGGCTATGAAACTAAGGAACTGGATTTTCAATTGTGTTTGGTTTTAATTAGTTTAAGTGAAAGTAGCCACGCGTGCTTAGTGGCTCTGTATGGAGGTAGGGCAGTGCTAGAATCTCAACACACTCAAAGGAAGCTTATTTCTCAAAGAAGTACAAACAAAAGGGTTAGGTTAGCTGAAAATCTTGAGTTCCATCTGTGATGGTTCAGAGTCTTAACGGGGAAAATGTTCAAATGATTTGGTCCAAAATGCAAAGGAAAAGGGATAGCCAGGTAGACTGACTGGAAAGCTGTCTAAACTTTCCCAAGTCACTGGCAGAATCTCCCAACTTGTGACTTTGATGCCTTCTAATACTCAAGATGTGTGGGAGGAAGCAGCGTGCCGTAGAAGCCTTGCCACTCGAAGTGGTTCATGAGCCAACAGCACCGGCACCAGTTAGAAGCTTGTTGTAGACCCCCTACTCCCAGCAAAGTAAATCCGAATCTGCATCAAATGTGACTTTGAGTATGAGAAGCATGGCTGCTGTGGACAGAAAGGCTTTGCAGTTGGGTCGATGAGTATTCCAATTCCAGCTCTGTCACTTACCTGAGCAAGTCTTTTTACCTCTTGCAACTCAATTTGTTCACCTGAAAGAGGAGGTATATGACCTACTTCAAAAGGTGATGTGAAGAGTTAATGAGTCAGTATATGAAAAGAAAGTAGCACGAGGTGAGCTTATTGTTAGGTAATCCTTCACTAATTTATTCAACAAATCATTAGTGACTGGCAGTTACAGTCCACGTACCCGTCCTATCCTGTGTTCACGATCCCCTCCATTTCCCACGGAGGTGGGAAGGAAAAGGTCCCCTGCAGAAATTTCAGTACTGTAAGGTCACCAGCCTGTTTGGGATCTTTATAGGATTCTCAAAAATCAAGGACTTCCACTATTACCACCACCCACCCCCCAAGTCCTTTAACTAAGTAGTAGTGGGAAAATGGGTGAAGGGGGGCTGGGAGAACAGGTGAATACAGGGAAAATGTGGGAATTATATAATTGCGGAAGGATTATCACTATCTTGCCAACACATAAAAGGCATTCGAGCTGTCTCAAAAATTAAGCCCAAATGGCTAGCGACACTGGTTTCCTTTTATTAGTTTCTTTCAAAAGGCAGCAACAGCAGCAGCAGTTCTCACTGGAGGTCCCACTGGTAAGAGAGGGAATGGGAAGGGTGTTCTTTTCTGTTCCCCTGGAAAAAAAGGGTTTCTCACCCAAGCCAGTAGGTGTTAATCTGCTTAAGCCTGCCTGAGTGCCTGTGCTGGATTGCTGGCACATGGCCATTTAGGGGTTTTGTTCCCCAGACCACAGGAGCCCATTTTTCCAAGAGTTCCACTAGCTTTTTGTTTGATAACGTCTATTTCTAGCAGCATTTACTCCTTCAACAACAACTTCAATGGAACAAAAATTTCCTGAACACCTACTACTTGGCAGACTCTCTGTTGGGGATACAGAGATGAATAAGGAACAGTTGCTGGGCTGCAGGGGCTTAGACAAAAGTAACTTGTGCTGCATTCTCTCAGGTGATGGCTATTATCATGATGTTCTCTACTGCTTGGAAAAAAAATCCTCTGGCTTCCCTGACTGCCCCCTTTAAGTGTCCACTGACCTTGCTGTACTCCGCTAAGGTCCCAGGGCCTTGAGGGGTTCATTTCTGGCTTGTCCTGGCGTGCTCCTTGTTCTCCCCAACTTCCCGCCCCCTCCAATTACATTTGCAACTGTAAAATCTGTTTCATGTATTAACTTTTTTCTTTTTACAGAGGCAGTATATTTTCATTACATAAAAATATAGAATTTTTTTAAAAGAGCACCTTCATGATCCCAACCAGAGATAACCTGTTCTAGTAAAAAAATATTTTAAATTCCAAGAGTAATATAATTATATTTGCAGTTTACAACGTGGAGGGAGAGCCAGGCCTGGTGGCAGAGGCCTGTCACCTCAGGACTCTAGGAGCCTGAGGCAAGAGGATCAGGATCCCTAGCCCAGCCTAAGCAACTTAGTGACTCAGTGAGAAGCTGTTTCAAAATGGGGGTGAGGGAGCCATGTAGCTGAGTGCAATGCAAAGGCCGTGAGTTCAATACCCAGCACTGGGGAGCGGAAGGGAGAGGGGACACGGAGGAGGGCCATCTTGCTGCCTAATTTAATCACCCGCGGTAGGATGTGTTTTTTTTGTTTTTTTTTTTTTTGTTTTTGTTTTTGTTTTTTTTTTGCTCCAGTGTTGCAGTCCTTAAGTGACGCCTCACATATCGCCTGCCAAAGTTACTATCTTTTGGGGGAAAGAAGATGCCACCACAGATGTGACAGGCAGGAAGGGGTGTTGCAGCCGAGTAAGAGTGCCGGAGACTTCCAAGCAGTGTGCTCTCGCTTGTTAAATTACGGTTGTTATCAAATGTTTCACTCCTAGCGTGAGTCAACTTCTATTTACTACAACAAATACTTGACATGATCAACTTATAAAGAGAAAAATGTTCCTCGGCTCCATTTCTAAGGGCTCTGCGAGTAATCTGTGCGCCCTGTGGCGGCATATCCAGTCGGAGCAGGGCAGAACTGCTCATCTTGAGGCCAGGAATTGAAAGAGGAAAAGAAGGGAACCAGGTTCCCTCGATCCCTAAAAACTTGGGCTATGTTCTTAAAGGTCCCGCTGTTCTCCAGTCGTGCCCCTCTAGGAATCAAGACTACTACACGGGCCTTGAGGGAACACTTAAGATCCAAACTACATGAGCTTTGACCCAACTTGAGATCCGGAAGAAGGAATGTAGACAGGTCCCACTTTCCAAAAGTTTCATATGAGAATGCCTAAATGTGAACAGAAAACCACCTGAATATCATGACACGTGGCTGTGCCTATGTTCCCAGCACTCTAGAAAGCTAAGGCAGAGGAACTGCAAGCTCACCCTCAGCCCGGGCACTTAGTAACTTAGCAACACCCGGTCTCAAAATTTTATAAAGTTTTACAATAGGCAAGGCTGGAGGAATAGCACAGGGTTACAGCCCTGGGCCCTCAGCTCCTTTCTCCAGCTCTCCGTGAGCTGGGTGTGGTGGTGCGCCATGTGCTTGTCATTCCAGCACTCAGGAGGCCGAGGCAGGAGGGTTGCTGTGAGTTCTAGGCCAGCCTGGGCTACAGAGTGAGTTGAGGACAGTGTGTGGACTACAGAATGAGACCCAGTTGCAAAATAAATAAATAAATAAATAAATAAATAAATAAATAAATAAATAAATAAAACAAAGGCTGATGATACGTGTAGCGCAGTGTGAGGGTCCGGGTTCTGTCCCCAGTACAGGAGGAGGGGAAAGCAATCCCAGCACATGTCAGGCTCTTGGACGCATCTTAGTTAATCCTCTCAACAATCCTTTTGATAGATGTAGTCATTATTTCATAGGTGATTAAGCACAGGTTTGTGAAGTTTAAGAGATTTACCTAAGACCTTACATGGCTGAGAGAGAGCAAAGAGAGATGATGACAGCACGGAAGGCAGACCCGTGCCCCATTGGGCACCCAAGCCCCCTGGGGCCTTGGCAAGCTGCCCAACGCTCTGCCCATGCCCCGGTGCCTCTGTGTCGCAGTCCGTGTTAACGGGGACGGGTCTTCAGAATCAAGATGAGGTCCATTGCAAGGTGTTGCTGGGGACGCTGCTCACAGTGGCTCTTTTCGAGGGGGTCAGAAAGCAGCTCCTATCTAATGTGAATTCCAAGGGTATTACTCCTGAGCAGTTTGTTACTACCCCACGAAGTGCCCGGCCTACAGCAGATGCGAGGAATGGCGCCTCCCTCTCCTGTTACTGGATGGACTCTTCATCGCATCATAAAAAAAGAACATTCTTTCTATTCCAGATGAGTCTCCAATCTGTAAACGTGGTCACTACAAAACTCTTTTAACAATAATATATTTGAAACAGAATTCCATTTCCGCAGTCCTCTAAGGGTTTTCCTTGCTGAGTCTCTGCCCCGCAACTGGCTTAGCACTGATCTTGCATAGATGCAGGTAGACTCCTGTGCTGTCTGCAAAGCCCTGGTGATGGAATGGACTAAAATTCTAAAATACAGTCCCTCACCTTTATCTTCTCTGAGGAATTTTAAGATGGACGTGGTCTGCTGTGGGAAATACAGAATTGGAGGGTCAATTCCTTTACTTCACCTTAAAAATGGCCTCCCATAACCAATGCTCCAGCTTCCCATATACTTAGTAGGTACTCCCGGCACGTTCTAAAATACTGTTACTATGTTAACATATTTTATCAGCAATGGCCTGGTGAATTTATTATTGCCTTTAGCAATTTCATAAGCCATCTCTCCTGTTAAAGAAAATTCTGACCATCTTATAAGATTCTAAGAATCCTGAGAGCTTTTAATTTTGTCACGTTTCCACCTCCCCAATTCCTTCACACTTTTAAGACATCCAATTAAAAGGAAATAAATAGAATTAATAATATGGATGGCATAGGTCACAGTGCAGGTCACTGTCTACTAATCTTCAGAAGAGCCTGGGCGGGCCGGGCCCAATAATCTACTTATGTTTGCTTAAGGCAATTAGTGGGATCCTTAACACCTGTTGTGTTGGGTGCTTAAAAGTTAATTTCCAGAGCCTTCCTGGGCTGCACTGTCCCAAGCTTTCCTTTGTCCTCCTTCCCTTCCAACCTTCCCCCCATCTATTTTTTTCTTCCTTCCTATCTTTCCTATGCATTTTCTTCTTTTTAAAATTTTTGAGAGTCTTTTGACTACCAAGCTCTGTGCTAAGCACTGGAGATCTGCTGATGGGCTAGACAGACAAGGCCCTATCCTCACGGAGCTTACAGTTGGGTGAGGGGATAGGCATTAATCAAATCATGTTCACTAGTGGGTGTAGCAGAAGATGCCACGGAGCCCACAGTGCTGTGAGGCAGTTGACATGGCCTGGAGTTAGAAGATAGTTTCTCTCAATTAGTACATGAATAATGGGTGAGTTCTAAGGGAAGAGTGAAAATTTCAGGCAACAGAAACGGCATGTGCGAAGGTCCTGTGATGCTAGAAATTATGGTACTCTGGAGAAAAATGAAGAATTCTGTGGCTGGATCAGATAGAAGAAAGGGAGGGGAGCTGCAGAATACTTCCAAAGAGGTCAGCAAAGCTAGAGACACATGCCTGGAGGAAGATTCTGGCCTTCAGAGCAATAAAAAGCCACTAAAGTGTTCTAAGTAAAAACTGCACTAGTGACAAGTCCATCTTAATTTGTCTTTGCAGGAGCGATGCAGTCATACACGTGGTCTCTCACATACACAGTGACAACAGCTGCTGGGTCCCCAGCTGAAAACTCTCAGCAGCTACCCTGTATGAGGAGCACTCACGTCCCTTCCTCCTCTGTGACACACAGGATACCAGTTTACCCCCACAGAGAGGAACATGGGTAGGTGACTTGTCTAGCATCTGTCCTACTTTAAGGTTCCATTAGCAGCTGTTTCCTCAAAGGACAGGAAGGGCTCTATACCCTTTGTGAGTTCTCCCAGCATGTTTAGTACAAGTGTCTGATGGGATCTCCATGGCAACAAGGTAACATGGGTAAGTAGACAGGTGTTAGTGAGCCCGTTTTAGAGATGAGGAAGTTGAGACTTGGTCGATACACTTCAGTTCTCCAACGCCACACAGCTTGTAAATGGCTGGGCCCAAACGGAGCACATCTCCTGCCAAAGCCTGTGTTCTTCCCTCCTTGTCTCCTCTAGTCATTCCTCTGCGTGGCTCCCTGTACACTCTGTGACCTTAAAAAGCATCCTGGTCAGTAGAGCTGGGTCTTTGTGATTCCCCTTAGTGGTGGGCTTCCCCACCTGTGCGCTGCGGGTCCCGGGGAGCCTGCATTTATTCCCTGAGTTATCCCCAGATTCCAGGGGATAACTAGTGGTCCTAACATTTTTTGACACCAAGCACAGGTTTAATTGAAGACCATTCTTCCAAGGACTAGGTGGGGGGTACTTGTTATGCCACAGGTTGTTGGAGGTTAGTTTTGAAATGGCAAGCTGACCCAGGAGGGAAGCAGGGAGCCAAGCTGAACCTCCTGTCAATCAGCAGCAGCCTTAGAACCTGATAGGAGCCGCTGACAGGAAGCAGGGCTTTGCTCACCCCTCACCTCCTGCTCCCCGCTAAGTTGTCCCAGAGGCCTGGTCCTTCCAAGACATCAAATCAGTACTGGTCTGTGGCCCAGGGCATATGGACTGCTGCCCTAAATGAACAAATCATTTGTTTTTCCCCATTTTTTCTTCAAATCTGGGCAGTGATGTTAGGCTAATGAATTAACTAATTACAAATCCATTTTAAAATGTCACCTGAATCACAGCAGCCTTTTGCCATTATGTATTATCTTCAGCAAAAGACACTAATCTTACAGTGTCTCGTAGGCAGGGATCTGAAAACCACTCAACCTTATGAAGAGACACTGCTGTGTTGTGCAGGGAGTCTGGCCTGTAGCTGATTACAGGCCAGGCTTTCACAGACCAGCTATGGGGGTGCAAGAGCGCAGAGGGAGGACCTCTCAGGCCCTTCCACACAGGTGGTCCAGCACAGGGCAGCCAGGCAGAGACCTTGAAGGTGGGCATAGGCCTGCAGACTGGAGTACGTGATCATAGGTTCAGGTGACTTTGAGTATCAACAGGGCAGCCATCATGTCCTTAGGAATCATTCTACATACATTCAGAATGGACTTCTGTTTCCATGAGTTTTCTGAATATACAGGAATGGCGGAATAGACACATTCATCTGGTCACAGGTCAGCATCTTTATGAAGGACAGTCATGATAATAGCCTATGTGTACACAAGAGTCTCTGTGGTACTGACTGACTTTACACACTGTGATCATCCCCAGAATAACCCTTCGCAGCATTTTTAAGGATGTAAAGAACATGCTGTGAGTAAGCCAAGGTCGCCCAGCTAGAAAGTGGTGGAGTCTCATGTAGAGCCTGGGTCTTTGAGCCTCGTCAGCCTTGCTGTGGCGCCTGCCCCTGAAGGGGGCTTACAGAAACACACATCCCTCTCCACAGGGGTGAAGCAGATACCTGGGTAATACAGAAACGTGAATCCCAAAGCAACTTCTATTTTTCCCTGTTTGATAGCGTCTAGGATATAAGGTGGGGTTGTTTCACTCAATCAAGGAGAGGTTTCCATCGTGTGAGATGTTTTGCCCAGGGCTAGATTCCATTCCCTGAGCGCTCACCATTGGGCAAGGGGAGACAGAAAATGAACCTGGGGTTTTAAACTAACCACAACAAGGCCACAGAATGGAGGTGGTAGCAGTCAAAAAGAATAAAAATAGGGAAAGGGGTGGGGGGAGAACAAAAAGGAGAAAAAATAGATGAAGCTGATTTTTTAAGGCGTCAAACTGATTTGTTCTCCCTGTTATGACTCACACTATTCAATGTGCTTGCTGCATTTTAGGTACACAGGAAGCTATAACTATGGGAGCTATGGCAACCAGCATCCTCACCCAATGCAAAGCCAATACCCAGCCCTCCCTCATGACACAGCCATCTCTGGGCCTCTCCACTACTCCCCATACCACAGGAGCTCTGCACAGGTAAGTGAGTGGTCTTGCCGGCTTGCCCAGGCCTTGGTATGCCAGTCCAGTCAACCTAGGTAATAGTCAACTTCTGTAGCCTGTGTGCATACCCCGCAGGTGCCCAAGGGCAGCAGGGTCTCTTCATCGACATTGTTTCTGCCTCCTCTCGGTGGCTGCCCCACGGTGGGTGCTTGGCCAGCCATCGCATGACATTTGCTGTCACCCATCTTGTTACCCCTTGTGTCAAGTATTCTCTAGTTTTCTCCTCTCTTTGACCTCACTAATGTCAGGATCATTATGGGGCTGCTGTCCTTTTCTGGGAAGGTGTTCTTACTCTGGGCCCCTCATCTCTGGCAGAACCAGGACCTGGCATCATTCTCATGGGTCTCTTGGTCTCCTGAGCCAATCTCTTTTCAGTCCAGTCTGCACTTTATTTTAGGCAGAAGTGTCCTCGTGATGACTTTCAGGCCATGTATCTTCTTGGGCTCCTCATACTCCAACAAACAGAATCTTCTCTGGGTGGCCTCAGGTGGATGGAAACAGGTTGTACGGGGAATTCCAGTGCTGAGCATTTTCCTGTGTTGGCCCGGACACAGCTGTTCTCCGATTCTATTCAATTTTCTATTCTCAACGTCTCCGCATCCCTTCTATCTTTGCCTCAGCTCAGGCCTTCATCATCGCTACTGCAAATGATGGCAGAGCCTTCCCGGTGGCCTCTCTGTCCCTACAGGTTGCCACATCTTTGGTTTATCCCTATATTACAGCTGGAAGAAGCTTTTGAACAACACCCAGCTGACCAAGACACATCCCCTTGGCACATCACTGATTTCAGGGTTAAATTCAATTCTTTAGCATCTTTCTTTGCAATCATTGCTGCCCCTTGTCTTAGTTCCATCAGCCCATTTACAGTTGCCCTGCAGGCACTGAGTTTCTCTGTATCTTTGCAGACAATATTTCCAATAGCTGGGAGTCTCTTCCGCTTGTTGTTCAGGTCAAGTATCTCATGGTCTCTGAGGCATTTCCTGACAGTACCCCTTCCTTCCTCTAGGATCATATAAGTGCCACTCTGTGGACTTCCTCTCTCAGCTGTGTCTTTCCTATGGGGTTATCAGCAATTTTCCTGTCTGACTCTGCAGGAGACCCCAAGCTCCTTGAAAACAAAGATTAAGTCTACACCTCTAAGCCACAGGACGTGACTCCTGTCAGGAAGCGCCCCTGACCTTTCCTGAACACTTGCCACGTGCCAGGCTTTGTACCGAGCATTTCCCACCTCCACAGGACAGAAAGTGAGACTCGATGTAGTGAGGATTCGAACCCTTGACTTTCGTCCAGCTTTCAGGCACCACTCTCTGCCGCCCCTCTCAGATGTGGCTCTCCCTTGGTGTTAAATGGGCAGACGAGGAGGTGGTAGGTGTCATCAGCACCAGTAGTGCTTGTGGCAGGCTGAGTGCGTTCACTGTTTTGCAGGCCATGGGAAGGCATGGCTAACTTTTAAGCCAGGTAGTACAGAAATCTGAGGTATGCCTAAGAACGCGAGCTCTCAGCACCCCCTCCCTCAACCCAGAGTGAACCAGGAAACACAAGTGGTGGAGACAGGGCCTCTGCTGCAAAGCACCTGCGAGAGCCTAGGAGAGAGGCTGCAATTACCTCAGCTGTCAGTACACACACTGCCTCCAAGGGAGGGCACTGAGGAGAGTGTATCCACAATATACAGGCACTCAGGGCAAACAGGCGTCTGTTTTGGTTCCATTTGCAGTATCAAGAGACACCCTGGTTTAATCCCCAGACAAGTCAAGAAGTTGATTCCACTAAATCATCACCTGGGGTATTCATTATAGGCCTCCAGCTGCGTCACACAGAGATGCCAGCACTTAGGTGCTGCCTCTTCTGGGAACAGAGAGTCTTTGTTCACCAAATAACATAACTGCTACAACCTGGGTCATATTCAACACACCCTAGGCAGCTCATTCATTCATTCATTCATTCGTGTCTCAGATGGTTGCTGGGGGCCCACAGTATGAAAGCACTGCTCCTGCCTCTGGAACACAGGAAAGAAGGTGGCAGAAACTTGCCTGTATGGGAGAGCTTGCACTCCCATGGGAGATAGCATCTCTAAGCCACAGCTCCTGGCGTTATTTCCTCTTCTTCCTTACTCCTTCATCCCCTCATCCCATCCAGAAATTTAAAGCCATTGCCACGAAAAGAAGCCAAAGGCCCTTGCAAACCCTAGTGACCAAAATGGGTCTGCAGTGTCTGTTTGGGAAATACAACCATTCCCAATGAGAACATTATCATTTAACATTATTCCCAATGGGAACATTACTATGTTGGTCTTAAGAGAATGGCCCAAAGCCTAAACCAAAGCCCACGGAAGGGCTCTCTGTATGCAGGCGGCTTGTGAGAGGCCCCAGGGTCATAGGCCACCTCCATGGCTTGTGGCCCTCAGACCAAGAGCCTCTGGCATCCTTCTAACCCAAACACTTCCCCCACAAACACATACAGGCAGTCACTCTATAATTCATGCCTGAGTCTCCATCTATAAAGTGGGGTGGGGAGGAGTTAGTTATACCACATCTTTACCCACATTGATGGGTGAGGTCAGTGTTGAAAATGCACCCATCCTAAGCAAGGTCTTGTCTACAGACAAAGCATGCTTTGTTTGTTTTTCAATAACATTTATGCAATCCTACTGTTCTGGGCACTGTCAAATACACAGGCTCTCATTAAATTCCCATAACAAACTCAGGAAGATGGCTTTTTCTCCAGTTCTTAAAGGACATACAATAGTCTGAAAAGGCATTGTGTCCCACATTACATATCCTAACTCCAGTTCTTCAACTCTCAACATTGACCCCACGCCAATAGCACCAAAGCTGCATTGGAGGGTGGAAGGCAAGCTCAGGAAGTCACTGCTAGTGTTCTTAGTAAGTTTCAAGAGAAGTAGCTCACCTGAGATATCTTGTTTCCTCCTTTTATGAATTCTCTGGTTTGAGGTTGAGCATGTAGAGGGAAGTCCATTGCAGGGCTGGTTTCAGGCTGAACGCTATTCTGGTCCTGAGGAAATGAGCATTGCACTTTGCTGCATTAGACTCGTGGGGTGAATGGGTCAATCTGAATTGAATAAATATTATAATTATACAATGTAATTTTAAGAAATTCACCTGGCCATCAGCACCAGCATCACTGAAACTAAACTCTGCAAGCGAATATCTGCTAAGTTTGCCTCAAAGAACTGGTACTGTGTAGCTGGGGGTATATAGCTCAACAGTACTGCACTTACCTGGCATACCCTGGGTGCAATCCCCAGCAGTGCCAAAAACCCCCCCACAAAGCTTGGTACATATATGTGTGGATGGTAATAATCTATTTATCCTAGAATTTATATGCTCAAAACAATTTTAAATCATTTGTTTTCTGACATAGACTCTGGGTGTGCCCTGTTCACACTACTCATTTACCTATCACGTGCTTTTTTCCCCCTGGGTAATAAAAAGGTAAATCTCTGGCCCTGAATGAATTTCCCTAACTTGTGAATTAAAGCCCAGATGCATGAGGGTAAGGTCTGATTTCATACAAGCACCTGTTTACCCCTACATAGCACATGTTCATGCCGAAGGATGTGAATGAGAGATGGTATTAGCAGCTCCTTCCCAAGTTCCCCACTCAGGTGACTAACCAAAAAGAAGACTAACCAGACCAAATACATGACTACCAAATATTTCTGACCCTTATTCAATACAGATTCTCTACCCTGCCCACAGCCACCAGTGTGAACTATGGCCTTCGACATCAAATGCCATATGATCTAGAACCTGCATAGGGATACACCCCAGAAAGTTCTTCCTTATTCCTCGTCTTTGTGACCCAAGCCTAGCCTCACCAGCCAATCACCATCTCTCCCAGAGCCTCTAACACCTGGTCCAAACAAGCCCAGGGCAAATGGGTGCCACAGAATTTGCTTAGGGTACTCCAGTTTGGGGTAGCAGTCAAGACCAAAGAGAACAAAAGAAATCTGTCAATCACAATGTTATAATACCATGTAGAGCCAAGACTTAGGTGTTCATATCTCAGCTCCATCCCTGATTAGGTCTATGGCTAATTTCTTCATATGAAAAATGGAAATAATTATAGTACCTATTTCATAGGGTTGCTGTAGGATTCTGTGAGTTAACAGAGGTTAGAATAGGACCTGGTTCATAGTTAACACTATTTGTGCATATATTGGTATCCTTCATACGCAGTTATAATATTATTATATCTGGTGTAATTAGGTAATTAGTGCTTGACTCCCTCACTGTAATATATCTGTGGGGACAAGCACCAAGGCCTCTTTCATTATTATATGTCCAGGGCCCAGCACAGAGCTCGGCCCTTTGAGGTGCCCAGTAAGTACTTGTCAATGAAAGCAAGACTGAATCTTTATTCTGGTCTGAAGTTGCTGTGTGACCTCCAGCAGGTAATTTCCCTTTTCTTGACCTCGATTCTCTCATCTGTAAAATGAGAGATGGAACCCCAGGGTCAGCCACTAAACCTCTTCTCGTCACTCATGGCCCATGATCCTGTGCCTCTCAGAGAGGAAGAATATTAACAGCTAACATTTTGAAAACTGGCTACATGGGAATTACAGATGTTTCACGTGTTCTAATTTAATTAATTCTGACCCTAAAAGCTCAGCAGATGCGGGCTGTGTGGCATGGATTTGGGGGAGCTACATCCTCTTCTAGAAGGAGGGCAGGAGGAAGCCTCTCTGGGGCGGGCTCCTGGCAGCACTTGGGCACTGTGAGAGCCGCCTTTCATAGGAAAACAGTTTGTGCTCTGGACTCAGCCACCTTTCACCCCTCGCTCAAGTAGCAGCGCCTTTGGTAAGGGGCAGGGATAAAGGGCTCATTCTTCCCTTTCCAAGTGTAGGAAAGTCAGCCCCTGGTGTAGGAGTTGTTTCCCAAAATAGACTTCCTAGGGCAGTTCCAAAGAGGCCAAGAGGCAATCACAGCAGTGACGGAGTTACACCACAGCTGTCCTTTGGAACCTTTGACCACGCGTGTGCTCGTGCACACACATGCACTAATGTGCTCACAGGAACCTCTCCTGCACCCCTTTTGGGGAGCAGTAACTCGTGATTTAGCCCCATTTTCAAATCAGTAGCAATAGCTTGTGATACGACCAAGAGAACATAACTTCCTGTTATGGGCTGTCAACCAAAAAATCACTTAATTTGGGGTAGAGTTCTCCAGACCCAGGGTTTGGGCCCGGGACCCCTAAGGACTCTGCATGAAGCCAGATGTAAAGTGCGAAAGGTGAGGTGGATGTCACACCCAGTGGATAAATGGAAGCTTCACCAGGCCCAGGCGGCAGGCGCTTGAGCTATTCTGGCCGTCAATGGTTCCTTCACCACAAGGAAAACGAGTCACTGACTCATTTGCAATTATCTGACCTAACGGGACAGAATTTTCCATGCCGGATTCGGTGGTAACAGAATTGTATTGTCACACTGGAGATATTTTGAGCCGGTCTCATTTCCAGGCAATTGCTCTTTTGAGTCTCTGACACAACCTCTGGGCACAGCTGTGTTGAGGGTCCTTGATGAGGCACAAAACCCACACTCTCTTGAGTCCTGCGGGAAGGAACTTTGTGGGGACATGTTACCTACATGACACAGGGCCAGGGAGGGCTCTGTCACCCTGGTCAGAATCCCAGGGCCTGGGCTCTGCAGGGAGGGGGGCCTTATGAAGGGGGGAGACAGGAAGGCGGAAGCTCCGCGGCCTGGCTTCCAGAGGAGTGCTGGCCTCCCGTGCGACTGGAGCAGCGCAGGCTGTTCTACTTTAGAGGATTGATATGGGGAATACGTGCTACCCCAGGACTGGGTTTTTGTGCCAGCTCCTTTACCAGCTGGCTATGTGGCTTTGGGCACGGGTCCTAATTTCTACAACATAGGATTGGATTATATGGTCCCTTAGGTTCTTTCTGGTGTTAATGTCTCAATGTCCATTCACCAAATATGATTTAGCACCTGCTAGGTGCCAGGCACCATGCCCAGTGTGGAGAATACAGTGTGAACTCAACAGGGCCCCACTGGGAACATATGAACATAAACCAGCAGAGACAGACAGCTGCCAAGCACGAAAGCGAGGTCCTGACCTCAGAGACGGGGCCTGGAGTGTGCAGCTTCTTGAAACAGGAGGCGCAGAAAAGGTGACATTTGAGCTAAGTGATGAAAAAAAAAAAAAAAAAAAGGCGGGTGTTCCAGGAGCTGGAGGAAGGGTTCTGGGCAGAGGAACAGTTAGGATGAGCTCTGTGTACCAAGGACCATTAGGGAGGCCATCGTACCAGCAAGAACACCATGACGCAAGGTGACATTACGCCCAGGAGAATAACTCAGGAGAACAGCCAGAGGGGGAGCGACTGCTTTGAAAATTAGGGACTATTTTGTAACATTTCGTACTAATATTTCTTAATGCTATCTGTTCAAGGCATCTGGGATCCTGTTTTCTTGGGCAGGGCCCATCTTTGGGGGAATAAGACTGCTGCCCTGCCGGCCTGAGGGCCGGCATTCCTGCCTCACAGCCAGCATCCTGTGGGTCCGCCTGCTGCCCAGCGCACGGGTACTTTCTAGCATCTCTGATATGACTTAGGATTGTGAAAGCCTCATCATGCTGTCCACAGTCTCCTTGGCAACAGCCCCTGTGCTTCTCCCTTTAGTTCCCAGACACCACCTACGCCTTTCTCCCGCTTTCCTAACTGTTCTTTTTACTCTTAGGTGGCTGGTATT
Source organism: Ctenodactylus gundi (assembly GCA_004027205.1). Classification (NCBI taxonomy): domain Eukaryota; kingdom Metazoa; phylum Chordata; class Mammalia; order Rodentia; family Ctenodactylidae; genus Ctenodactylus; species Ctenodactylus gundi. The sequence continues at coordinate 812,507 of PVKB01000009.1, read as the reverse complement.
TTGCTACGTAAGGCATATTGTCCTACCTAGGGCAAACCTGTCACAACTAGAATGTGGGCCCTCTCTTTCCTGACTAATAGCTGATTTGCCTGAAATACTTCAGCCCTAAAAGCCTTCCCCTGCTTCCCTGGAGCTCCCAGGCCAAGAGGCAGGGTGCTTTGCTTCCCTAATCCGCCTGGACTTCAGGGAGCAGCCTTGTCACTAGTCCTTCTCCCTGCTGTCGAGGCTGCAGCCTGTCTGTCTCTTTCACGGGAGACAGCCTCCCACCTAGTCTCTTGGGGCTCCACTCTGCAACTGTCAGGCCAGACAGATGGGGAGTAGAAGAATTCACACATCCACACATTCTCTCTCTCCCTTGCTGTCCTGTGGCTCTTGCTGATTGGCTCTCTTTCCTGTGTTGGGGGCCCTAAGCACACAAGGACATCCCTGGGCAAACAGTCTGTGAAGGAGGAAGGAGCTCTCAAGGGAACCCAGAGCTCTTTCCCTTCTTCCCCTCTGGTCAAACTAAAAGGGGCTTATTTGCATAGCTGTCTTGGTAAAAGAGAAGAATGCACTGGAGGCCTTCTCTCACTGCTACTCCTCTCTAGGACGTCTGCTTCTCCTGTTCCTGTAGCCACTAACCCTCTTCTTCCCACCTGCACAAAGCACCTCTCCTACCTCCTCTGACCCCTTCCTTTACATTCATACCTGTTCCTATTCGCCTATCGCCCAGGACATCAGCGGATGTGAACCAACAAGAAAGATGTTCCCTAAATGATACTATTAATAACCTCTGAAGCTGTTGACTCGCTTTCCCTTCCAAAGCCTGCGTCTAGGCTGCAGTTCATAATTGAATTCAACTGTAAAATGCTCTTTTTAATAATGTCACTGTGTTTTACTTGGCAGTACTGTTCTTTTGGGCTGATGAAGTGGCACTTATCACACCTCCATAACTAATGATAAAACTCACAACCATCCAGCCATATTTATCCGTGTGCATTGTTAGTAGTGCTCACATGCAGTCAGTGTGCACACACACTACAGCGTTCTCGTTAGGGTTATTCCTCCTTTTCAGTCTGACTTCCCAGGATGTCCCAGATGAGGAACACAGAGCCAGTGGTCCTGGTTGAGTGAACACCAGCTAGACATGGGCTCTGACATTTCTTGCATTTTCCTGTTAATTACTCCCTCAGACCAAGATTCAATCTTGCAGAAGTTTAATGATTCCAACAATTTTAGTGAGTAGCACGTTAAGAAGTTTAACTTAAACTGCGAACATGACTAATATTGTGTGTATGCAACTTCAAGCTAACTTTAACTTTGTGGAATTTCTTTCCCCCTCAACAAGTACCCTTTTAATAGCCCCACTTCCCGGATGGAGCCCTGTTTGATGAGCAGTACTCCCAGGCTGCATCCAACCCCCGTCACTCCCCGGTGGCCAGAAGTGCCCACAGCCAACACGTGTTACACAAGCCCGCCTGTGCACTCCACGAGGTATGGAAGCTCTAGTGACATGTACACACCCCTGACCACGCGCAGGAATTCCGAGTACGAGCACATGCAACACTTTCCTGGGTTTGCTTACATCAACGGAGAGGCCTCCACAGGATGGGCTAAATGACTGCTATCATAGGAATCCATATTTAATATTAAAAATTAATAATAATAATAAACCCAATACCCACCCTCCGGAAGATTTTATCTTTATATATCATAATTTACAGGCTGTTCCTAGGAGCCCATTTTCCTCACGAATGGGAGGACGTTCAATATGTGATGAATAAACTTCTTAGTTCAGAAACAGGTCTTAACTAAAAGTCAGTGGGACTGGGTCCCTGTTGCTAAGCCAGACTTGACAGTTGTCTAGAGCACTGTCCTGGGCAGGCCAACGTGCGCCTTTTTGCCCCTTTTCGTGAGTCTGCTTGGTGGTGGCAACCACTCCTTGTCGGCTACTTATTTTCCTATTGACAAAAGCTCCTTAATTTTGAGAGACTGGAGAATGGAATATGGTTTGTGTTCTTGGGCGGGCACATAATTTGCCGAGAGCACTCACCGTGCCATTTTGCCCGTCACCTCCCTGTACAACGAACAGCCTTCAGACACATTCTGTGCCTCCCTTCCTCCTGGTAGTGTCGTCACTGCCTCGTGGAGCATCAGGGCCAAATGGAGATGTCTGGAAGCTGTAGGTTCCCTGTGATACATCTACCCCAGTATCTGCATAGTCCTGGAATACAAGCACTGTTTTGAGGGAAGAGAGAGGCCTATTCTATATTGCCTTAAGTTGACTGAAGTCTGTAGGGGACCAGTTCTTCTACATAAGAGAATTTGTCCTAAATTTGCACAATGATTAGTGTCAGCAAGTAATGGGAGATTTTTTTTTTTTCAAGTTCTATGAGAATGTGACTTATGGCCTTGAGTATCACACTCGGCTCTACTGTTAACTTTCTGCAGCTTGTTGGACCAAACTTTAACTTACCAAGTGTGAAAATTACTTTTACGGTTCCTTCATAAGGCTATAATAATTTCCGACACTTTGATAGAAAAAAAATTCAAAGCTGTGCCTTTGAGCCTATACTATACTGTGTATGTGTGGAAATAAAATGTATTGTACTTTTGGAAAATTTTTCATAGCATTTTTTCTGTCAGATTTGTAGCAATTTGTGAGGTTTGTTAGAGATTAACATAGGTTTTCTTTCTGTATTATAAAATGCACCAGGCAATTATGGTGGACCTATTACCCTATGGGTAAGAAATAAATGAAAATATGACATCGGATGTTTTAGCAATTGTTCTGTAAATAAAATCTTTGATCACACCACTCAGTGTGATAATCATGTCTACAGCTAAAATGGAAATAGTTTTATCTGTACAGTTGTGCAAGATATGTTTGACACTCAAATAAAAAGTATTGGAATGACTTGCTTTCTTTTCATTCTATTTCACGACTGAGTGTAATAAATATGACATTCTTAAAGACTTTTTTTGAGACAGGATCTTTTGCTCTGTAGTTCAGGCTGGTCCTGAACTCACTATGGAGCCCAGGCTAGCCTTGAACTCACAGCAATCCTCCTGCCTCATCCTCTCAAGTACTGGGATTACAGGCATATGCCACCACATCCAGCTTTATGTGGTGGTGGAGAATCAAACTCAAGACCTTGCACTTGCTATAGACAAACACTTTAATTGCTGTGCCATTCCTCAAGCCCTACTAATGGTTTGAATAGGCAAAACCTAACCAAGTGGTCTGGTGTGTCAGTACTTACCCAGTTCTCTGTGTATCTTGCTGTACGAAATCATTAAGATTTGGATAGGTCACGCATCCTGTTTTTGACTAATGTTTAACATAGGACCTATAGCCTAAGATTTGTCAGGCACCTGTTCTTCTATATACAGGAGTTTGTCCCAAGTCGCCATGATGCTTAATGATGGCAGGAGCTTTCAACTCTTACAGGGAATATTATTCTTCAACACCAGCATCATTAAGAGCTCCCCTGGTACTTAGTTCATTATGCTTTAATGATTACTGGGTGTAAAGATATTTCAAGTGCAGTGCTTTAAATGCTAATAAACTTTCAGAACAGAACAGTAACATTGCTGAATACTTAATAAGTATTAAAATTCTTCTCCAGCAATGTATTCTGATTCAGTGGCTGAGAAGAGTGGGATGGAGAAGTGAAATGACTGCTTTGCCCAAACGTTAACAATCTAGGAGTGAAGAGAAATTCAGAGCCATAGAGTTCCAGAAGTGGCAGTAGGGACTGTATTAACTGAAAGGCATGAGCCTTTGACAACTCAATTTGCATTTTGAAAGATTTATTTTTAAAGCCAAGCTCTTGCTGTTATATAATGTATTTGTATCTGAAAATGACTTTTAGATGAAAATTATTTATACATTATCTCTGTGGCATCCTCTTAAATACATTTAGCTATGTTCTAGAAAAAAAAGATGTTGGATTTCATTCCTTGATAATAAATTCATTTGTTTTTTTCGGTCCATGATCCACTAGTTGGCTTTATATTATGAAAGCAAGGGAGAGGAAGGACAACCCTTTAGATTTAGTCACTGTATTTAAAAAACCCCAAGGCCAGATGTGGCAATGCATGCCTGTAATCCCAGCACTCAGGAGTCTGAGGCAGGAGGATTGCCTTGAGTTTGAGGCCACCCTGGGCTACGTAGTTCAGAACCAGCCTGGACTACAGAGCCAGATCCTGTCTCTAAATAAATAAATAATGAGTAGACAAAGCTGAGGACAACCAGCCCTGCTACTCTCCTACTCAAAGCTAGTGCTGTATAAATGAAAGTATCTAGTAGGTCTCAGATTTGTTAAAGTATAATTACCACCAAATCATATAGCCAGGTAGCAGATATGCATAAAGTAACAGCCGCACGCTCATCAGCTGCACAACTCCCGAAGCAAAAATTGTCATAATTAACTAAGGTCTGAGGCTGAGAGAATAGAGAGATAACTTCAGGGTTTTGGGGAGTATGTGTGCGCCTTCCTGCAGCACAACCAAGAAACGAGTTACCAGCACCTTGGAACTGAAGGCAGCTTCAGATGAGCGCGAGCAACCATGAGGAGGCATCCTCCGTAGAGCACAGGGTGCCCGTCGTCTTGGAGCTGAGCACATACCTGTGTTCCCAGTTGTTCTAAAACAGCTTGAGGACTGGGAAGGATGTCATTAGGGAAAGGCAAAAGCTGCTGTAAGTGCACGGCTCAACGGCACCTTCTCTGTCTCTGATGATTCCTAACCAGAATGGGAATGGGCAAGGTTGGCAGCTGGGAGTGGCGCCAGTCACTTGTCAGAGGAAGGACAGAGGAGTTCTGGCAATAAAGAACATTCCCCTCCTAGGACTTTTTCTGAAAAGGACTCTGCCAGCTTGAAACTGGGTGAAGTCATGAAAAGCAGCCAGGACAGCTCACCCACGTTGCAAGCCTGCAGTGTCCTCGGCATCAGTCCTGCTGTGTCCTTTGTCAGGCCTCTGGTATATCCCAGGTCTAGAGAGAAAGAAAATCTGTGGCCCCTTGGAGACCGCAACCCAGGCATAGTCTAATCCAAAATGTTTGCTGTTCAGTAGGCCCAACCTAAGTGGGGCAGAGGCTGAAGTCATGGGAAGAGCCACGGCTTCACCGTCACATGACCATGGGCGGGTCAGCTCCCCACCCTGGACCTCAAGCAGGCATGTTATATGACTGACATTCCAAATTATGGTCTGTGTGCTGACGGACAAGGGCTGGCATGTCTTGGGGAGGAGGGCAGACAGCTAGGGAGAAGAAGAAACAGGCTGGGATGGCAGCTGGGCAGTGATTCAGAGAGGCAGCCACAGGGAGAAAGCACCAGCTCCACCACCTGGTGCCAGGACACAGACTGAGGCTTGTGCCCCTGAGCCTAGCCCTTCCACCTGCACCCTCACCATGAAGGCCCCACCCCTCCTCCATCCCGCCTTAACTTCCCTTATGCCGCTCTGAATAGAAAGCCTCTGAAAGTTTCCCCCGTCTTTAGAACTCGCCTTTACACTTGCCTTAAAGTGAAGTTCATTATAATATTGGAGGTGGATCTGGAGAAGAAAAAGTGAGATCTAGTTTCTTCTGTGAGACAATGTTTGTCCCAACTTCTCATATCTCAGACTCGCAAGATTTTTAAGATATTAAACTCTGGGATGGGAGATAGTATAAATATCCTCCTTGTTTAAAGGGGGGGGCGGGGATTCAGGAAGGGTTGCTCCAGGTCTCCTAGATCCTAGGAGGAAAGCTCTCTTAAATGTAGAAAAGGGGCTTAAAATTCAGAATGAGGCCAAGAACTTCAGTATGTAAAACACCATTATTGGAAGCTTAAAAAAAAGATGTCTATACTTATTGGTGCCAAAGTGAGGCCAAATTCTAGTTCTATCAATGATAGATTGTAGAAGGGGCATTGCTCTTTTGAGCAGGAGGGGACTTAACTGTAAATAATTGATCTGGAATGTGACCCAAGCATCGGTATTTTTTTAAGTTCCTCAGGTGTTTCTAGCATTAAGGTTGAAAAACAGTATCCCCAGCTGGAAGCTCTAAATTCAGGGATCACTATTGCCAAAACATGTGCCCCAAGTTTCTCCTTAAAGGGTTCCAGTGTATCTAGAGTGGATAAGGGCCATGGTGACAGGCCACACTGTGCAAAGCTTTCCCTTAGCTGAGAAACCTTTCCCTAACTGCACCCTTCTGTCAGCCCCACGACTCCTTGCTATTCTGCTGTCCGCCCTTCTAACCTGGAGCTTCTCTGCTCTGGCTCCTTGGCAGCCTCCCAAGCTCAGCTTGGACACAGCCTTTGAGGCTTCCTCTTCTTCTAAGGAGGTCAGAACCTTTTGTGCTTTACCAGCCTCCTCCCCGAAGCTCTCCCCCCTTTCCTCCTCCTGCACCCTATCCACCCCCAGTCACCCCCATATTTTGCTGCTACTGGTGTAGGTGGGGCGGAAGACGTGGGCCACAAAGTTGAAGAAAGAGCTGTTGCTAGGAAGGGAGTGTGGGTGATGAGAGATAGTGGGCGGGAGAAATAGGACTCCCCAGTTTTATGCCTCCCTCTCTCATCATAAACGCCTCAAGAGCTAAAGCCAGTTGTTGAAGATCTATTATGAAAAACAATGTCTGACCGTGACAGCAGGGGGCGGCGGGTGGGGTGGGGGAGAGAATCAGCCTCAGGAACAGCTGCAGTCCTGCTATTTGGTATTTTTAAGTCTCCTAAGAAGAAGAAGGGGGAAAAAATCCTGAGAAAAGTGAGAGGTTTTAAGAGATATTCGAAGAACTGCCAAAGTGGGAGCCACTATGAGGGGTGGTATTCCTCAGAAACACTAAACTACAAAGTGTCTGCTTGAGAACTGAAATGGAGTCAAGGTAGAAGGACGTCCTTTAAAGGAGGTATCTGCAACAGTTTTCTTCACTTCACCCTGAGTGGCTCCTGGGAGGGATGTCTCTGAAACCCACCTGGTGTCATCCACAGAAGCTCCATTTCCTGGACTCCGCTACGTACCAGAGACATCAGGTGCATTATCTTGACTGTCACAACCCCCAGCTACGTCAGGGGTGGAATCACTTGATTTTGTTCAGGTTAGTGCCTTGTGTGAGGTCACATAGCTTCCCGAAAGTAGATGCAGAGGTGTGCACCGTACTCCTTGCTACTCGGGTGGCTGAGGTAGGAGGATTAGCTGAGCTCAGAAGTTGAAAGTCCAATCTGGGCAACTTAGCGAGATGCCATCTCAAAAATGAAAAGACCAGAGAAAGAAAACTACTCCCAGGCTCGTCCCTGCTCCATGATGGCGCACTGCCTTCTCCACCCTTCTTGCTTGTTCCCGAAGCACACCACCCCCATCCCTCTCCTAAGCAGCTTTGCAGTGTTTAAATCAACCTTGACCGTGATAATAAAACCTACTGGGGTCCAAGAGACCTTCAGCAGTTCTGGGAAATTTTTGTGCTCACTAAACGAAGGCAGTTTCTGAGCTAGGTGCCAGGTCTTTCCCCATTCCGTGCACTGTTCATCAATGGCAGACAGGCTTGCCCTCTGTCTAATTTCCCAAGGTCCACACAAACTAATGCATTATCAAGGACTAAGATTTGATCGTTCTGTAGAGAAACAGGAACAAAGAAAGTCAGTAATAATGTGAAGAAAAAAATACCAGGTCACAGGAGGATTTTTATTACCAGGTTGAAAAAAAGCTCTGCGGGGGAGGAGCAATGAGCCAAGCATTCACTAGAATGAAGTCATTGGGGTGTGTGGGGTGGGGGTGGGGGAAGTCGGGAGAGGGTCTGGGTACCTCTTGCTGTTAAGGTCACTACCCTTTGACAGAAGTGGCCTCTGACCTCGACAACCCTACAATTCTGTTTTGACTGACCCTGAAACCCATGAAATTCAGATGTAGGCCCTGCCCAAAAGTTGAGATAAAGCTGACTAATTCGGGAAAAGCTCCCGGTATGTGCCCCCAGCTGAAAGGAGCTGGCAGTTCTTTGGCGGTGGATGCAATTTATTCTGTCGTCCCCCTTTCAGGAAAATGCTAATCCTTCATAGGCAACTCGAGGGGAAGACTAAAATGTGTTGATGATGAATGACAATAATCCTTTGTCCACTGCCGCCTCCTCCTAGGGTTGAACCTTTAGAGTTTAATCAAATGTTGGTAAGTAAATTAATGCTTTACTGCAAAATGAGATGGTGGGAAGGGTTGTGAGAATACATTTCTTCTGACATGTGAATCTTAATAAACTTAATTGCACAGGCATTGATATGAGATGATATTTAAGGAGTGTTTCAGGCCTCTTATTTATGCATAGGACAGGCGTTATTTCAAAACTGTATGACAAACATGTCAGTGTCAAAGGTGTTATTTTTTTAAAGGCTTACTGACCAAGGACCAAAGCAGACTGCTGGGATTACTTGTATTTCAAATAACAGCAGTGGCAAAACTCACGCCTTTGTGCATCCATATGAATAACATGGGTCTTTAGCCATAAATCTTCACACCATCCTTGAGAGAAATATTGAAGTTTTCATTCAGTTCAGCTGACATTTGAGTGACCCGGTATCCTGTAATGGACACTTTGACAGCCATCTTTTTTAACCCTTACAAAATTCTCCCCCACATGCGTACAATTATGCTTGTTAAAGTTGGAAAAAAAAAAAAAACAATGTTCAAACAGGGCAAGTGACTTATCTTGCACATTCAGAGTTAAAACGAAATGAGCATCTTTTGGCTTTTAGGTTTCCTGTTATATACACAAGAAAAGGCGGGGTGGGGGGGGGGGTAGGGGGGTGGTACCAGAATGGTTTCAAGGAATTTGATGAGTGACCAGCTTGTGAGATTCACAAAGGGAGTTGGGGGTGAAGAACAGGTTTTCCGACTCATTCCAAGTTTTTCCACCTCCTTATGGCGCTGCCACTGGAAAAGCTGGGATGGAATTCCAAATTACTGAGATGCAAATAGGTCTGAACCACATTTCAGCTCTTAAATGAAAATTTCTGAAAGGCAGAGCACATTTCATGTATACAGTCAATGTTAAACAACTATAGATAAATTTGCCAGGGACTAACAGCATGGGCTCTACTAGAATACTGAAGATATTACTGAGAAATCTCATAAAAGTGCTGAAAGGCAAGATCACGTACTCATAAATTTTTAAGTGTTTGAAGTCATCTAGTCCAGCTCCAGTTTTATAAAGGAGATCCAGAGATAAAACAATATGTATAAGGATCTGAAGCCAGCCAGCAAGACTTTCCCTTTGTCCCTGGTCTCACAGTTCTATTTGATTTTATTTCATATGAAGCTGGATTGGCTGGTCATAAAGCCGTCCTTGTTTATGAAATAGCTTTCAGATTTAATTTTTCTTTATCTGATAAATTCACCTCTAAGAAATTCCAGTTGCTGGCTTTCAAGTTCAATCATGCTGGCATAACTTCTTAATAAGTGTTTTGTTAATTTTGGCTTCCTTGCCTTTCTCATAGCATTTCTCCCTGCCTGAGAGTCCTCTAAGGTCTCTCTGTAGTTCATCTCCTCTAAGAAGTCTTCTCTATTCTTTATCTTGTTTTGAGTGGAACAGTAAGTTCAATTTCCTTACTATTAAAAAATTATTTTATTTCTGTTTTTTTTTCTTATATCCTCAAAGGACAGGTTCACTATTTCTACTTGTTTATTTTTTATGTTGTTTAAGACAATGCTGTGCAGTAAAAATTTGTTATAGGAAAATGCACTGTTAATTACCTTTGGTATGCCAGGGAGATTCCACTTTTGTTAGAAAATGAAATAAAGATAACTTTCATTTTGCCAAGTTATTCTGATTTCTCTTTGTACTGAGATTGGACTCAAGGCCTTCTCATTGAGCTACATCCTCAGCCCTTTTTATTTATTTTCTATTTTGAGACAGGGTCTTAATGAGTCACTGTGTTATCCAGGCTATGCTTGCACTTGGAATCACCCTCCTGCTTCAGCTTCTGAGTGCTGGGATTACAAACATGTGCCACCACTCCAGGCTGCTTATTCTGATATCTCCAGGATAAAGTTATATGCACATGAGTTTGAAATAATACCAAAAAACTGATTCATAGCTGATGCTTTATTAATATACTGTTCAGCGGTTGTCAGTCTTGACAGCTTGTTCAAGTCAACTACAAATATCCAAGCTTCACCACAGATCAACTGAATCAGGAACTTCAAAGGTATACCCAAACAATGATTTCACGTATCATAGTACTGATAACGGATTTGCATCTTTCTCTTATTAGTAGATTTTTCTAAAGAAGAAGCAAATTCCAACCCATGGTATCATCTTGCTTTAGAATCACAAATTTTATAACTGAAAACTAAGACATCTGAATCAGTCTTTCTGTTTTACAGCTGAGGTCACTATGATTTAAGAGAGACTGAAGCCCAGCCAGTGGTTCCAGGCCTGTAATTCCAGGATTCTGAGTGGCTGAGGCAGGAAAATTGCAAATTCAAACCTGACTTGGGCAATTTAGTGAATTAGCAACACTCTGTTTTAAAAAAAAAAAAAAAATCTGGGGAATACAGCTCCATGTGAAGGCACTGAGTTTGATCTCCAGTACCACAAAGAGAGGGAGAGACAGATTGAGAGAGAAGCTGAGGGAGTGGCCCTACACAGGGAGTGGCTGTTCCCAAGTATCAACAGTATCTTGAGTTAATGAAGTATTTTGGTCCCAATTCTCAAGCTACAGTCACTAGACTGAGCTGTTTAGTTTCTAAAATTCCATTTTCTTCTTCTTCAAAAAAAAGTACAAAAATCATTGCAGTTTGGAAGAGTTTGGTTTTAAAAGCTGTTCTACCAGGTACTACTTAAAGAATCTCGGTTTGGCATATTCCAACTAGCCCATTGTCATGGCAAGAGGAAATGCCATAGCAGGATATATCAAAGTCCAAAATAAATGACTAGTATCTGTTTGCTACCTACTTCAATGGCTCTAACCCGAAAGTCCACAACATTTTGATACCAGAGCCCAGAGCACTTCTAGCCCTTAACTATAGCACTTACTAGCAGACTTATTTGATTACCAGTGAGCTCGTCAACATCCTGAACTTCCCTTTTCTCTGTTAAAGTGCCTGTCCTATCAACTTTACATTTTTCAGCTATTACAAGGATTCAGTCTAGTGAAGATATTTTGAGAATAAAGTACTATTCACAAATATGTAGAGAATTATATTACTCTTTCAGAGCAATGACTTGTAAATAATGTATCTTTTGCTATCATAGGCTCTATGTCCTAATTCCTTGTTAGCATGCCCCCTAGAAATCAGTAAGAGCTGAGTTAGTGCTGGCCTGGATCTCCTATTCACTGAAAGTATCACATAACTAATATTTAGGGAGGCAAAGGGATATAGTCGCTAGTCTAAGCTCTAGTCCCAGAGGCTGCTTTGAACTATTGACTTTGGACAAGCCCCTTAATTTTTTTGGGACCAGAGTCTCGTCAGTGGTCAAAGGATGGCTTGAATTAGAATCAAAGATCCTTTGATTTATAAAATCAGACTATTAACACTTAATTAAAATTACAAAGTACAATTTCCCAAGCCATTAATTCATGTAGCTTCACATTTTTTTCAATCTCTTTTTAGAAATGTAAGGTTAGAGCCTAAAAACATAGTCTATTTCTGGCAAACAGACATTTTAAAAATATGGAAGACCCTCTTTAAAAAGACATATCTCTATTGGGATACTTTAAGCTTGCTACTGTTCTCTCCAGGAGGCTCTTGTTCCAAAAATAAATACACAGTTATCCCAAAAGCAGTTAATACAGTACTAGATGCAGGCTAAGCTTCCAAATACCTCGTTAAGAGCCCTCAGGTTGAGCCCCAGTTTATGTTACTTAATTCACCTGATCTCTTATCCACAGAGTGAAAACCTCTTCACTATGTTTAGTTTGATCCACTGAGATCATGTATATTACAATATTTTGTAAGTGCTAAAAATAATTCCAAGACATTATTACGTTAGGATAGTAGCTTACTATTCCATGAACTTTCCAAAAAGTGTGCTCTTTCAAGAGGTGAAATAAAATCTTCCTGATTTTGTTACAGACGCAGCAATCATCCTGCTATAGTTGGGATCTGAAATGTCTTCCAAAGATCCATGTGTTTATTAAAGGCTTGATCCTTAACCCTGGGTGCTTTGGAAGGCAGCAGAATATTTAAGAGATGAGAACCCAGTTGGAGGAAGTTAAGTTAGTTGGGGTATGCC
>PVKB01000009.1:567217-800225 GCA_004027205.1 Ctenodactylus gundi | reverse complement strand
TAATTCCCAGGAAAAAAACAAAAGTTCCATGAGCCCAGTTTCCGTGTTTGCTTTATCTCCAAATTCCCAGTGTCTAGCACAATACTTAGCACAATACAGAAGGAACTCAATGATTAGATGAGTGGACTTTTGCTCCTTCTAGTTCCTCTTCAGCACAGCTCAAGAGGGAGAAACTGATAGGGGAAACATCAAAATGATTACTTAAGAGTGGAAAATGTGGACATTTCTTGGCGAATTCACTCTTTACCAAAAAGCAAGGGGGAGAAGAAAAGAGTTTAGGCTCCAAGTTTGTTTCCAGATTCTGCACTTTCATAAATTAAGAATGTTTTCTCATCTTAAAGCAAGAGTACCAGGGTTATTTGCAGAGTTGGCGCTAGAATGGCAACTCCATGAAGGCTGGGACTTTCTTAAACGGCCTCCTGAATCCGCACTGATGCCTGGCACATCAGTTTCTCAAATACTTGAATTTTATGAGAAATCGAACGAACGCACGTATAACAGACTGTCTGCTATGTAGTTAACACTTTGAGAACTTGAGCCTTTATCAGCGCCATGACCACCTGTCAGTACTGTTATCAGCATTATATTTATGGGTGATTAGAGATCAGCTGCTTTCGGGGAAAGGCAGGGACTCATTCTTGTGTCCTTCATTTACTTATCATAGGGCTTGGGTCAAATTACTTAACCCGTGGAACCTGTTGTGAGAATCAGATTTTAAGGAGCCACCTAATCAGTGTAGAGCTTCGTGAGCACGAGACGCACAGCGGAGAGATCCCAGCTGCCTTTTATTCAGATTAATTGCCTTCAATTTCGCATATTACTAGAGCTGAATGCGGAGCACGGCCACAACCAAGGCAGGGGTATAAGAATTTCCAAGACTGAAACCGCTAACCAACAAAAGAGGGAATTAAATCGGTGCTTGATAGCTTCCACCAAGGGGTGACAGTTTCCGCGACCTTCAGCCAGTCCAACCAGCCAAGTCTGCAGCAAAACAGTCGGGGGTATTAAAGCAAAAAAACTGAACTATAACAGAGGCTTAGACCCACCCCTTAACGGTCTGTCAGCCGCTGGCCGCAGGCGGTCACCGGACTCCCGTTTCCGGCCCTCCTAGGACCACATTTCCCAGCAGGCTCTCGAACAGAAATCTTTCCCGCTGGATGACTACCAATCCCGGCAAGCCATTCGGCGCTCCAGTAAATTAGGTGGAAGAATGGAATTACCCCACTGCATGCAGGGGATTGTAGTCCATTTAACGGCGGGCTGACGTATGGGCGGGGAAGACACGGGTTGGTCTGGTCCGCCGCGGAGAATGATTCATAAAGGGTCACGAGAGAGAGCTCTGCCTGCAAAAGCTCGCTCAAAAGACTACGCTGTTCTCTGGGATTGGGAGACGGAGGAGAGCAAGTAGGGCTCCGGGTTTGACTCCACCTCGGGCCGTTCGCGTAGACTTCTTTCGAGCCCCGGGCCTTGCCGGGGGGAGGCCGCGAGGCGCCAGTTGCTGGGGGAGCGGTGACGTCGCGGGGTGAAAGTTGAGGGGCGGTGACGTCGGACCCGCCCGGGCGGAGGCTGGCGGGTTGGAGACTGGAGGGAGGGAGGGAGGGAAAGAGGGAAGGAAGGAAGCTGGGAAGGAGTGAGCGAGCGGGGGCGCGAGGCGTTTACCTGGAGCGGCGGCTTGGGCGCGCAGAGCGGCCGCGGCTCCCCCGCACCTGCGGCCATGGATGAGGAGCGCGCGCTCTACATCGTGCGGGCCGGCGAAGCGGGGGCTATCGAGCGGGTCCTGAGGGATTACAGCGACAAGGTAAGGAGCTCTTGTCCCGGGCGCGCTCTGTCGCCCCCCGGGCCGCCTCTGAGGCTTGCGGGTCTCGTTCCTTCCCCACTCCCCTTACTCCGGGGATGCGTGTTACTCTCTCCCCCAAATCGTTTCCGGCTTGGGCATGCGTGTTTGTGACCCCAGCCTTTCCTGTCCGTGCATCCTGCGTGCCCCCTGCCCCCACTCGAGCGCCCACTCCTGATTCCCGGCCCAGAAGCCGGCCCTGTGGTCTCATTCCCATGCGTGCAAGTCACACCCCAACTCCCCCGAATCCGTAGGTGTGACTGTTCCTTGTGCCCCTCTGTCGGGTGCCTAAAAGCGAGCGAGGCTTTCTCACCTACCTGTACAGCATAAAAATTACGTGCTTCGCTGCATAAACACGGCCTTTGGCATGCATGAACCGTAGCAGCAACGGTGTACCACTGTACCGTTTTCGAGGCAATGCCCCATATGTGGTCTCATGTAATCCTTAAGAGTGTTTATAGGGTAGATGGTATCATCCGTCCCATTTTATAGATGAGGAAACTGAGGTGTAAAGAGCTGAAATGCCGCCCAAGGTCATGGACATGTTATGTTGTAAGTGGGTGGAGAATCTTAACTCCTAATAATACCTGTTATTTGTATTACATTAGCAGTCTTCGTGTTGGTTAACTCATTTAATCTTGACAGCAGTCCTGTGAGGTATTATCTGTTTTGCAGTTGAGGCTCCAGATGGGTTAAGTAACTTGCCCAAGGTCATATTTGGGAGTCAGGATTCCAGGCTAGGTCTTAAGTCTATCCATTGATTGTTCTTTTTACTTTACAACTTCGCAGTGAAATGGCATCATGTTGTAAAACCCAGTCCTTTCTCTGACTTTCCAAGAACCGTTAGCTCTGTATTACTCTCCCAGGAGTTATACGTGTTCACTTTTAAAGGTAGTTGTACCACACCTGTAGTTCGTTTAGAAGAGTACTTTATAGGAATGACTGACGAGTCCCTTCTATGCAAACACATCCCTTGTCAGGTTACACCCTAGATATAATATCTTTCTTCCTTTGGTTTCGCCTCCATTCCTAGTCTTCCCGTTTGTGTTTACTGTGTGCTTTTCATGTACTTTGTATTATTGAGTTGCCAGAATACCTTTCTGCTCTGGTGAAAAAGACTTAAAAATAAGACCGTCCCCGTTTGTGAGCCTTCATTTTTATTTAGACTTCCTAGCAGTGCTGTGAATACAGTGATGCTCCTTGTCATTTAACAGATGATAAGTTATAGGATAATAAAGTAGCCCCCGATCTATCCATGTACAGATGTGATTTTAAACTGAGTTGTCCAAATCTAAGTCCAGTGCTCTGTTATGCAGGTTTTTTGGGAGGATATATTCTAGTCATATCTTAGCCCCTTTGTTTTCTGATATGCTTTACTGTTAAGCGTATATGCCTAAAAGGTAGCGCAGGTGTACATATTGGATAGAGTTTTTTAAACTGTATTACTGCTTTCCAGAAAAGATGGGTGGTAGCTACAAAAGAAGTAAGTACAATAGAGAACTTGTCCATTGTTATGAAATACTTAATGTTATATTTAACACTTAACTGTACACAGGTGCCCAGTAAAAAAATCAGAGCTTTCTTTCATAAGAGAGGGCAGAAGAGCTATCCGTAATTAGCTTGTATCTCCTCCTTCAGTGGTTCTTGTTTCCTTCATGGCTAAACTAATCTGACCTCAGATTTTCTGTCATTTATGTCTCCCTCTCCTTGCTTCTTTACCAGGTTTGTTTCTTCTTACTACTCCCCGTCATGTATTACACAGCTTAAGTCCTGGGCATTTCCAGCTCCTCTAATTGCAGATGTTTTTAAAGTTGTTAGTTCACTGTGTTAAGGTGATACTCTGAAGCACTTTGAAGGATTTGTGGTCACTTGCTCTTTTTCACCAAGCCAAGCCTAAGAATGGTCTGATTTGATATAAATGGGACCAGTTACCTCTTTCTAAAGAAAGCTCTTACTTTTAATAATAATTATAGTAGGACCCATACCGTAAGACTGGTTATAGTACAAAGTCAAGCTTCATGTTGCAGTGAGGTTTTACCACTCAGAGACTTTGGGGTGGATGAGTAGAAAAGGGAAGAATGAAAACAGTGGTCAGGCAATAAGAATCAGGGAATAGAAGTAAGCTGCCCAGCTTTACGATATATAGAGTCTGAAATCCTGAAATAGTAGCTGGATACTTTACACTTCAATTACCTTATTTGGAGAAATGGATTTGAGAAGTGTTTGGACTATGGAATATTAGAGTCCAAGCAAAGGAGGAGTGAATGATATAAGGGGGCTGAATTTTTAGGAGTGGGAAGTTTTTTATGTTTACTTATTTATGTAATAAAGTTAACTTTCAACATCATAGGAGGAGGATGGTATTTAGCATCAGATAAGTGTTGGTTGTAATTCCAACTGTTTTTAGTTGACTATGAAGAAGTTATTTTAAGCTACCAAGTCTTAGTTGCCTTAACCTATACGGTATGGATAATAGCCATTCTTGTAATTTACTATGAGGGTTAAGTTAAATGCATAATAATTGCCAAACATTGAGCACAGTGCACCTAGATGGTGCTTGCTCAGTGAGTTACAAGCGTAATGATGACCAAGGTACGCAGGTAGTCAGAGTACATGCCCTAGAGCCAGACTGTTCGGAAACTGATTTTTAATTTATAGTCTGTGTGGCCTAGGACAAGTTATTTAACTTTGCTGTGGTTTAGTTTCCTCGTCTGCCAAGTGAGAATAATAATCGTGTTTCATTGAATGAGTGATATGTATAGGATTTAGAACAGTCTCTGATACTAACGTACCTCATAACTGTTAGTCTTGAATGACAAAGACAACACACATGTAACATGGAGTTGACATAAAAAAGGTAAGGAATTTGGAGATAACACTTATTTCTTTTTTGCCTTAACCCTGGCATTTCTGATGTTATCATTAGCATAGCAAATCTTATACCATGTTAAGAGCAGCAGCTATCTGACTGACTAGGAAATACATGTAATTTCTGCTGTTACAGAGGCTGATTTCCTTATATTCTTCCCTCATTCACTTACCCTTCTTATCTCAGAGAGAAAGGACTTTCTCAGGAAGAGTTAAACTTGACCATTCATCAAGGGTATAATACAAGTTGCCTAAAGGTAGGAAAGGGTTTGTTAAGTAGGGGTGACTTTCCACTCCTTTCCATTTACTTGTTAACATTTGAATGCCTGCAGTGTACAGTTATTTTCCTAAGAATTTTCACATCATTGCATATAAATCTCATATTAAAAGGTATAGGGGAGATATAATTTTCTTTTACTTTTCTTTTTATTGAATAGGAAATCAAGGGTCAGAGAGACAAACTGACTGTGTATACAGGCTCAGAAGCACCTGGGAGGAGCAGACCTAGTTTCCTGTTCCACATCCAGGGGACTCTTTGCAGGCCATGATTTCCCTGTCTAATGTGTGTTTCTGAACACAGAAGAGAAAGTTTGTTGTTTTTTTCAAAGGCAGTGTACTGCTTCCTTTAGTTACTATTGAGCTTTAATCACTTCCACTTCAGTTATGGAATGAGCTGGTCATTTGGGAAGTAGTAATGCTCTAGTCTAGATGAGACAAGCTCCTGTTATCCCCTCAGGGCCTATTTTGATAGCATATCTAATAGTAGAGACAGTGGTTGCCACCATTATCGTGATCATCAATGTGATTATCAGCAAAAGTAATCAAGAGCCCTGAGATACACAGTATTGTCATGATTCCTTGGATCATAGGATTTTTGATGTATGTATGAGCTAGGAATTCAACTCGTGGTCCCACACATACCGAGAACATGTTCTGTTGCTAAGTTACATCGTCAGCCCAAATCACTAGACGCAACCTCAGGTTATTGAGTTCAGACTTCTCATTTAATAGATAAAGAAACTGAACTGACCTATAGTCATTAAAGTATGACAGTATCTCGAGAGATGACTTGGTACCTAAGGAGGCCACCCAAGCATATGACTATGCCATTGCACCTTTCAGCAGGATTCCATTTTAGATTTTTGCCAGGTTTATGGCTAAACAAAGGGTAAAAGTTTGTTAAGATACTGTAAGGGAGGAGGGTTTCCAACGATAGTCTTCTTAGGAGAGGAAAACTGCACTGATAGAAGTGAAGTCTTCATTTATAAGCTAGAAGAACTTGATTGATAAGAGACCTAATATTGGAACAATTTTAGCACTATATCCTCTGCATTTGAGTGAGAGTATGTAAATATCCTGAACCATACAGGAGGACTCTTTGCTTTCCATGTTTTCCCTGAATACTAGGGATTTAACCCAGGGCCTCTGCACAGAACTGTTTCACCAGACCTTTTTATTTTATGGTCAGACAGGGTGCCATTACATTACCCAGGTTGGGCTCAAACTTGCGATACTCCTGCCTCAGGTTCTCAGAGTACTGAGATTACAGGTGTGCATTGTCATGCCCCATACTTTTCCACTTTTGAGGCTGAGTTCTGACTGAGTTCTCCTGGATTTGTTCAGAGACACATGTTTAAGGGACAACTCCTTTTTTTTTTTTAATACCTTGTTCTTATTTCCAGGTTGGGTTATATAATCAGTTATGTGCTCCAGAAATAACCTCTGTTCATCAACACAGTGCAACACACACCGTTCCAGTTAGATTTATTTCCTTGTATTTATGCTGCTTGAGTGTATCTTTAAAAATTTGTGAAGTCATTCCTAGTTCTCTAATAGGTCAGTATTTGGCCAGATACTACACCAGAGGCCATGTAATAACAATAACAATAGTTATGGCTATTTAATGAACTCCTACATATGCAAGGTGCCATATGTAAAGTTAAGAAACCTAAGGGGAAGCAAAGTGAATAATTTGACCAAGTTTCCACTTAGTAAGCAGCAGGATAGGACTCAAACTCAAGATTATCGGATACATAAGTGTTTTAGAGCCTACTCATCAGGTATAAAACCTACAGTCAGGAGTCCTCATAATGACTGATGTGTCACTGAGCTATTCTAGCTTGCTTGGTCTTTAAATTGAACAATGGTTTCACTTTTTTGCTTATATTTGATTCATTCCGCCTGTTCTTGAAGTTGTATAAAGAAGGTAAGATGGTTGATTGTTGGCTAATAGCTCTAGAAAGACAATTGTAGCTATGAATGCAAGTTCCTTTTATCTCCATATAAGCTTTAGAAAGGGGAGCATATAAGGTTTAGAAGTACTGAGTGTGTTAGGTATGATCTAAAATAAATGGTATAAAAGAAGCTAGCCTAATAGAAGTCAGCATCTGAGAGTGGTATACCTAGAGTTTAATTTGTATTGCCTCGCACACCAGTATATTTTTCTTACTAAATTAAGCCCTCATGCTGGTTAGACAGAACTTTGGAAAATTTTTTCAAATATTTTGGTCTTATGATAGATGATACTTTTCTGAATTCTCACCTAAAAAGATTACTTCTCTGTAGGAACTATTTAGAAGATATTTTTGTAACTTAGTATCTTTCCAAAGACAATTCTTTTTCTTTCTCCTTGCCCTAAATGGCCCTAAAAGTTTAGGAGAGTCGTTAAATATTAACAAGTAGGCACATTTATTTCCTGTAATGTACAGAACTAATAGTGTATATAAAGGGCAACACATAAGCTTTCTTTCCCTAAGTTTTTATGTATAATTATCTTTATTTGTATAAAATGATACTTCTGTTGAGCTTCTGTTTGTAACTTTAGCCTGATGTCTGGTACTTCCTTATCTTTCGTGTTAGCTTTTCCTAAACGTTAGGTCTATGAATTTCTGTATGTATCACTCATTTATAACATCCTCTTCTCCTTCTTGATTTTCTTCTTTGTTCGTTGATTCACACTTCTAAAATAATCTTATGAAAATAATATACCAACAATGAATTATCTTTCTGAAAGTTGCTTTACAGTATTTTATCAGATGAATACGATATTTAGTGGGATAGTGTTACCACACAACATTTTTTCATTCACTTGATGTCTCAGCTGTCTCTCTTTTCTGTGACCATTTGAATAACACTAGAGTGAGTATGCATAATATGTAATATTTCTCTCCTCTGGACCATTTCATTAGGATAAATTCCTAAGGATAGCAATTCTGGGTCAAAGGGAGTAAATATTTTCAGACTTCTAAATGTGTTGCCAAGTCACTTTCCCTTTTTAGGCTTGTGTCAATTTGTACTGCCACCAGTAATAATCATGCCTAGACACCAATTCCTCACATGATTTATGTCCTTAGTATTGCTCTCTTTTGATCTGGCCTGTGAGCTATTGCCCAAAATATTTTTCCAGAATGTTGTTCAGACCTCTCTGTTTTCCCTTGTCTCTCTGTCCCCCATGTGCCTTTCAAGTATAAACTTTTAAATCCAAGACTTTACCACCTGATTTCATCGATTTGCATCCATACTTAAAGTAGCGTTCCGCAGCTTTTCTCAAATGGCTCTTACCTCCTCTTTACAACTGTTTCTGGGTTCAGAACCTGTTCTCTGTCAACATTTCCCCATCTCATTTAATTGCAAAAATTGCTTCTTCTGTAAAGCTGCCAATACAGAACCACCTGCAGTGATGTTATCTTTCGTACTTAATGTACTTAACTTCTGGTGGGTTGCCAGTACACGTTTCTCAGTGTAGCCATTGAGAGAAATAAAAAGTAAAGATATTGGTGTTCAATGGAGATTTGTTTCTCTCTCTCTCTCTCTCTCTCTCTCTCTCTCTCTCTCTCTCTCTCTCTCTCTCTCTGTCTCCGTATGTGTGTGTAGAGTGAGATAGGGTGGCGGTGAGGGAGCTTAGGATTCAGAAGAGCAGAGTGCTTTGTTCTCCTGGGTGAAACTTAGAATGTGAAATCTGTGGGCTATTTTGGGTATTCTTTCTGTGGGTAGGCCAACTTTATCTTCAGTTCTCTTCTACTTTAGCTCTAAGGTGGAAAATATAGTGTTACCAGTCATTTCAGGAAAATCATGACATTCTTCTAGTTTTTCCTAAATATCATTGGCATTATCATCACCATTATATATGCTGATACCTGCTGAGTATTTGCTGCATAGCCAAAATTTTAAATCTGTGTATTTAAAATGACATGATTTCCCTTTTCTCTTCAGCATAGGGCTACTTTCAAATTTGAATCAACAGATGAAGATAAAAGAAAGGTAAGTCTTAATGTTAGTTTGTAAGTTGTGTGTCCATGCATGTACACATATGTGCCCATGCATGTATAATTTATTCCTGTGTGTTTTAAGTGCTGAACTTGTTTTTATTTGACATTGTTGCTTTTGGTTTCCCTTCAGTTTGTTTTTTTGGAACCCTAAGAATAAAGACAGGTGGCACCTTCAAGATGGCTTACACATGACTTCCTTTTGCTCTGTCTCCACAGGACATTAAATACGTATAAATTACAGGAGTGGGAAAGGGTCAGAAGGGACTCTCTCCCCGGATTTTCTCACTGCCAAAAAGTTTCTTTTGTTGGTGGCAGTACTCCAGGTTTCCCAAAATGTCTTGTTATTATAAAATTCTTTTTTGTTCTAAGTTACGTGATTAGCAGTTTGTGATCACAGGTTTCATAGACATAGAGAAAAATGGAATCAAGAGGTTCACCTGTTACTACAGGAGTGTGCATCAGAGACATGACCATGTAATGCAAACGTGTCCAGCATACATCATGCTTGCAAGATTTTTAGCCTTTTTTTGAGTGAAGGATTGTCTTAAGTACCATATAAAATATGTAATATGGTTAGTGTATATACATAATAAACTTCCTTTTACACTTTTTTATTATAACATTAAAGAAAAAGTGAAAGCAAACAAAACCATGGGTCTGGGGCTGGACATACTTGATTTAACATGTACTTCCTGTTGGAGTTGCTTATGGTTGCTTATGTGGTTGGCTAGCATAATGCTAATGAGGATAAGCTTACCTGTTCTGTCTTTGTGTTTTGCTGGGTTTCATACATGTTTCCTGGCCACAAATGCCAAGATCAGTTTGACTTGAGACAGTATAACTGAATCAGTGTAAATCTGTTATTGTTCCTGGAGGAAAAAAAGTTAAACCTAGTGCTTTGTTAGTAGATAATAAGAAAACATCCTTTCATTCACCTCTGTCCTGCATTTATTTGATGTCTGTGTCTGCTTCCTTTTACCTCCTTAAAGTTCTTCAGGCCATTCCCTTTTAATTCTTACCCCAATTCAAGTTTTTCCCTGGATTATATGTTTTCTAGTTTTTTCTTCTCTCTCTCTCTCTCTCTCTCTCTCTCTCTCTCTCTCTCTCTCTCTCTCTCCTCTTTCCTCTCTCTCTCTCTTCATTACAGTACCAGAGATTAAACCCATGGGTGCTCTATACTGACCTACATCCCTCTATTCCCAGCCATTTTTATTTTTATTAGAAACAGGGTCTTGCTAAGTTGCCCAGTCTCACCTCAAACTTGCAGTCCTCCTCCTTCTAACTGTTCTTTCATTGTCCTGTTACATGCCCTTCCAGTTGCTTGTCCATAAATCTAAAACAGCAATTTGGTCATCTTAGTCTTAGCCATAAAACTCAAGTGACTTTTTTGCCTACAAGATAAAGTTCATGCTTCTTAATGTGACATACTAGGTGCTTGACGATCTGATCTATGCCTGCTTTTCAGCCTATTCTCTTTTTCTTGTTATTTTATGTTCAAATAATATAAAATGTTTCTGGTAATACACAAGTACATAATCCCTTTTGTTTCTTCCTTTTTTGCATATATTGTTTTTAAATAATATATACAATATATTTGTATAAATGTCCTCTCATTGTATACCTCATCTCCTTTCTACCTGATTATTTCCTCCTCAGTTCAGATACCTCTGTAGCAGTCCTACCGTCCCAGTCCAATTTGAAGTTCCTTTCCCCAGTGTTCCTATAATACTTTATTTAAATTTAACCTCTTATTATTTTATAATTTATAATTTTATTTCTGTGTCTCTAGATATTAGGCCATCAGAACTCGTGATGACAGGTACTATTATATATCTTTATATATTTGATGTCTAAATTACTTAACACGTACTTAAAAGTATTTATTGAATGAGTGACCATGGAGAATGAACTTTGGAGATTAAAGGAGTCTTTTGGATTTGAACAAGGTCAAAAAGGCAAAGAATACCTTTTAGAATATGAGTTCAGAAAGGTACACTTTGGGTGGCTTTTTAGAAGTAGGCCTTCTTACGCCCTACCCTTTATTTACTGAGTTAGAATTGGGAGAGTAGGCTTTCTATGTGGTGGGCTATAAAATGACAGAATCCCCGTGGAGAAGAAACTGCCAGAATATATCAGAATTACAGATAACTTTTACTCTTTGACTAAACAATTTTTTGGTAGTATTTGGAAGTGACCACAGAGCTTTTGTACTGAACTATGCCTCCAGCCCATTTTTACTTTTATTTTGAGACAGGTTCTCACAAAGTTGTTAAGTTGAACAGGTTGTGGTTCAATTTACATTTACCCTGCCTTGGCCTCCCAGAGTTCTGTTATTACAATGGCTTGTACCACCAAGCCTAGTTTAAATAGTGTCACTTTTAAAAATCTATTCTGTGTATATAGATTGAACCTGAATAAACAGAATTAAACATTGAAGCATTGTACATAATAGCAAAAGATTGTAAATAACTGTCTAGTGGTTAGAAAGTATTTGAAGAACCTGGCACATCTACCTAATGAAATACTATGATACAGTTAAAAGTATGAAAATATGTGCAAATGGGAGAGAGTTAAGTTAAAAAAGCATTAAAAAGAACCTGCTTAACAAATTTATGATAGGTATTTAAGCTAGGAAGTAAGATGCTATTTTAGTTGGGAGAATTTATACTACATCTATAAATGATTTCTTAAGAATTTGACTTCAGAAATTTTGATGGTGTTTTCACTGGTCAAAGTAAGTATATTACAATAGAGATTTTCCCATTCCTTATAAAATTTGAGGAGGATTTCCCACAGAATTATTAATAAATCCTGTTGTTTATTTTCTGTAGGATAGTAGAAAAACTACATTTTCCATGTACTCTTATCCCTTAGTATCTACATGGGGTTGGCTCTAGAACACTTCCCTTTCACAGGATAAAGATGCTCAAGTATCTTATATAAATTGGTGCAGTCTGCGCGTATATCTTGTGTACATCTACCTATGTACTTCAGATCCTCTAGATTATTTATAATACCTAGCACAATGTATATACTATATAAACAGTTGTTATACAGTGTTGTTGTTCAGGAAATAATGAAAAATGTTAGTACCTGTTTTATACAAATGTAGTTTTTCTCTAATATTTTTAGATGAGATTGAGCCCATTCAGAGTGGTATGGCTGTGGTCTTTTCCTTGTATTTTTGATCTAGAGGTTAGTTGATCTTTAGGTGTGGAGATTGTTCTTTGCTGACTTGACTTCTCTGGAGGGAATAACTTTAATAGCCGTTGTTTCAGTCGTGGAGTGTAGATTTCTTCTTCCTGGGAGGTTTGTTATAAACAAGTGTCATTAGGGACCTGGCTAGGTAATCTTCATTAAAGGAAAAACATTGGCAAACAAATCTACTTAAGTCTCCAAGGGGACTCTTTCATGTCTAAAGGCCCATTTTAGACATTGACATCAAACTGTTGACAGCTTGAAAATCTCCATCCTAACAGCATCTGAAGTTCTCATCTTGGCGTCAGATAGAGAAGTTGATATTTCTCCACATTAAACCCAATCTGAAAATAAAAAGAATTCAGATTACTGCACACTTTCTTTTGCTGTCTCAGCTCTCTTTTTCTTTCCTAAATATGTTTCTGGAGCCTTCTGCCAGCAAATGCTTGATAACAGTGGCACCATTTCATCATAGTGTAGTGCTGTCTCTGAGAAATGCAGTACCACCTTTCTTATATAAGAAAATCTTTGTGACAGCTTAGAATTGGTATAAGAAAACAGTCCCCTTCATAAAGTAAAATTTGATTGTATTGAGTCTTTCAGGATTTTAAGACCCAGTTCCTCACACTTATTAGTACTTTGCATCTTTACAAGGATTTACTTCTCACTAGTAGTACTATCCATGTGATAAGAACGTCCTCATTCTTTTATGGATTAAAAAACCAGTCTCATGTGAATGACATCTTGCTAACACATCGCTAGGAAGTGGTAGAGTCTCAGAATAGAAAACAGATTTTCTATAATGTGCAACTCTTTCACTGCTCATTGCTCCAAAGCTGCCTCTTATATCTTTTGAGGTATATTTCAGAAGACTTGAAGTTAGGATTCACTACTTTTGCCTTATATCTTACTTTATTTCTTGAGACCGTACTTGTACAATTAGACTTAAATTGGAATATTGCAAAGGAAAGTAGCAACTGAGAATGTTTGTTTTCCTTAAGTGGTAAAAAAAATCAAGGCTGAGACGAGAGGACTTCAAGTTTGAGCCCAGCAGAGATAACTTAGTAACTTAAACTCCTGCAAAATTAAAAAGAAATCCTTTTTTTTTTTTTTGAAAAATTTAAAAAGAGGAGAAGGGTTGGGAATGTACTTCAGTGCAAAGACTCCACATTCAGCCCCCAGTATTGGGGAAAGAAAAAGTAAAATCAGATACAACTCATGTTTGTGCATATAATGCAGAGAGTTCCAGGTGTGTATGACTCATTATATATTTGGATATAAGCACCTGTGCTCATTGAAGCATTGGCTTTACATCCACTGCCTAAATTGAGACTGATTACCTGGTGGCACATATACAAATGCATCATGCAGATGTGTCAGATAGGCAGTAGGCTGGGACTGTAGCTCAGTGGTAGAGTATTTGCCTAATATGCATGAGGCCCTGGCTTCCATCCCTAAAACAAAAACAAAAAAAAAAAAAAAAAAGAGAGAAGAAAAGGTTAGAATGGAGGGTGGAGTGATGAATAATATCCAAGTTCACTTCTTTAACAAAGAAAATGTCTTACATTGGTATTTGAAATAAAACTGACCTCTAGTCAGTAAAGAATACTAATTGCAGTAAGAATTGTAGCTCTTCCACCTGTAAGAATATATCCTTATCAGATGTGGGAGAACTTCATTGGTTATTTGAGATAATTCTTTGTGTATAAAATACTTGTCCTCAGAAAAGTTAAGCTTAAAATAGCCAGCTTTCAAGTGTATTTTCATTATTTCAGCCGCCTAGCTAAGCCTGTATTTCTGTTGCTGCGGTATGGGGTAATTGCCAAGTTGATTGAGATTGTGAAGGGAGGGACTCTGGATTGCTTATCTTTGTGTTTCTAGCCTTCACCTCTGCATGTGGCACAGAATAGGCACTCCAAGAAACACCCACGAGTGAAGGGAACGTGGAGGTTGAGTGGAAGCCCGAATCCTTGTGATTGGTGCTTGTCCTTTGGTTCTGGGTTGTATTCTCTTACTTACACAGCAGCAGAACCTCAAAACGTGTCTCTCATCATGTTGCTTACTGAGAAAACAGGGTAGTATGGACACTGCCATGTGAAACTAATAAAAACTGTACAAAGAAAAATGACTAAAGGAAATTCACTAAGTGGTGCTACCTAAAAATTACATTGTTCTTGTGGATTTTATTTCTTTTTATTTTCTGTATTTTCAACTTTTCCATTTTAATAGATTCTAATGATTTCAAAATATAACCATACAATATTTTATAATGATGTGGTTAGTGGCATAAGATAGAGCAGTAATTTCTCTTTTAAAAATTATGTATTTTCTTAAAATTGGAGCCTTTTATCTTATATACATCTTACTAGGTTTAGGGTAGTATTACTTGCAGAGCCAGCTTGTAGAGTGAAGTGAATGTATATGAACACTTAAGTCCATTTTGTCATATCAGGTATTTTTGTACTTTTTTCTCCTAGACTTGGATGTACCTGGGCACATTAGAGATTTCTGTGGTACACAAGTATCTTCTCAGTAATTCTTGTTTGTCAGCTCTTGTGTTAGGCCTAGGTGCCTAGGCTGGCTATTTGCCTTTGGTGTTTGGTTTGGCATTTTCTCAGTTACAGATACATGCTGAGGATTGCCATTGTGGCCTATAGGAAATGAATGGGCAAATATCTATATTAGGTTCTTCCAGGATAGAATTTATCTGTCTCCAACTGGACTCCTGCTTGGGAATAGCTAAGAGGTGTGGATGCTTGTTCTGAAAGCCCTTTATACTTACTTGATTCATGGTACAAATATGGTTCTTACTTTGAAACCAGTAGCTTTACACACACTATAAAATATTTCAGTCTTTTTAAAACATGTACACACAATACCAGAAGCATGTCTAAACTTTGTAAAGTTCTTATCCAACCGAAATCTGGTACAAAACTTCACCTAGAAGGGCTCCGTCTTAATTATAGGGCAAGATGAATGCTTCACTGTAATTCAATTAAAACAACTTAAATTTCTTTTTAATTTCAGTTTCTACTTTTTCTTTTAGATATTTTACCAAGGTGTTGAACAACTAAATCTAGGGAAAAGGACAGAATAGCTCTTCTGATGTAGTATGTCATAGGTGGCTATCTATCCATGATCTTTATGTAATTTTTTAGGAGTTCTGTTGTGATACAATAATAGCGTGTTTAAATTATACTTTAGAATTTTTGGTGTATTTTCTCATATAATAATTTTATCTCTAATCCATGACAATGTTTGGAGCTCTATGAACCTGTTTTCCAATGAAACTGGAGAAAATTGTTCTTTAAAAAAAAACATTTTAAGTCTCTGGGAATAATTCCAGAGGCATACAATCAATGATGAAAATATTTATTAAAGAAAATTAAAACTCATAAGAACAAAAGTAAAAGTCTGTATAATGTGAACCAAGGCCTTCCTTCCCTCAGCTGAGATAGAAAAACTCCTCCAAAACAATGCAGTAAAGATGCTGGCCTTCCTTTCCCCCAGATATAGTTGGAATGCTATTTCTTGCAGGGACGGTGTTAGCAATTCTTACCTTAACTTCTGGCTACCTATACCGACACCAGTCTGAATGAGTATAGCTGAGAGGTGATGATTCCCTCCTGTGTATGCTTGGAATTCTTTCCAAATAGTTAAAATGTTTATTTTTTTTTCCACTTTTTTTTTTTTTGAGACAGGGTCTTGCTCTAGTCCAGGCTGGTCCTGAGCTCACTATGGAGCCCAGGCTGGCCTTGGACTCAGGGCAATCATCCTGCCTCAGCCTCCCTAGTGCTGGGATGACAGGCATGTGTCACCATGCTCGGCTTATGTGGTGCTGGGGAATCGAACTTGGGTACTTACCACTTGACTTAGTGCTTGCTAAGCAAGCACTTTAACTGCTGAGCTGTTCCTCCAGTCCCTAAAATGTTCTTTTAAAAAAATTATTTTCACATCTGGAGGAATAGCACAGTGGTAAAGTCACTTGCCTATCAAGCACAAGGCCCTGGGTTCAATTCCGTAGCATCACGTAAGCTAGGTGTGGTATTGCATGCCTGTGATCCCAGTACTTGGGAGGCTGAGGCAGGAGGATTTCCATGAGTTTGAGACCAGCCTGGGCTACACAGTGAGTTCAGGACCAGTCTGAACTATCAGAGTGAGAACCTGCCTCAAAAAATAAAAATAAAAAATTTCACCAGTTTCATTGGAGAGTAGGTATATAGCATTCCATATATGACAGTGGCTAAAAGATCAACTTGCTGATGAAATTTTTTATATGAGAAAACTTATAATTTTGAAGTACATATCAATGTATTGAGATGAAATTCTACTGCTGAAGTTCTAGGGCTACAGTTGCCCTTGCCCTGGCTGGTAGTA
This sequence comes from Ctenodactylus gundi, assembly GCA_004027205.1. NCBI lineage: Eukaryota > Metazoa > Chordata > Mammalia > Rodentia > Ctenodactylidae > Ctenodactylus > Ctenodactylus gundi. The sequence continues at coordinate 783,680 of PVKB01000009.1, read as the reverse complement.
CATGATTCTACCTCAGGAAAGGCAAGCCAGGGAGACTCGAGGCTGTGGCATCCCCACCTCCACCACGTTATCAGCTTCTAAAGTGTGTGTGTCACTCAGAAGCGTGATCCTGTCCCTGCCTTCAGAATGAGAGCTGGAGCCCAGAAGTTTTGTTTAATGGGAGAAGCAGAAACGGGTCTCGTAACAGACAGGTCTGAATGTCTCCTAAAGGCACTAACAGAGTGGAGTTTCTGCCTAAGGGTACCAGTTAAGAGAAAGGCAGTTGATGGTAGATAGACATATTCATTTGAGATAGGGGTTAACCTGAAGGTCAGCTAGTTTGCTAGACAGAAAGGAGAAAAAGGTAACAGAGAAATTCTGTGAAGAGAACAAATTTAAAATACTAACCTTAAGAACCCCAGTTGACTGGATCAGTTTATGAAGCAATGTTTGCCCCAGGACATTGTTGATTGTAGTAGATCAATCATCCAGTAATTAGTGTGGTCAGCTGGGTGTGTTCGGGAAAGAGAATGTCAGAGGTGCCTGCCAAGCCATTATTGTTTCAGAGCAACTGTGGGCATATCCAACTGAAGTGTACCATCAGGGCTTCACACAGAGGAGAGACAGGGAGAATAAACTGAACAAATAACTCAGTCAGTAAACAAATAAGCAAAAAGCAATAGCAAGTTCTGTAATAGATGGTAAGGAAAATGGACCCCATACCTGGACTTGCTGCATTATATAAAATGTACAGTTCTCTACTCATAACCCAAATATGAGATATATAAGTGAGATACGCGAAGGAACCAGAAAGAATGATCCATACAGAGGAAACGGCAACAGAAACTGCCTGCGAGAGTGGGCAGATGGGGTATTTAATAGAATTCAACTGAAAAAGACAACTGAAATTAAAGAAGTAATGGAGGGGGGCTGGAGCAATGACACAGCGGTTAAAGCACTTGTTAAGGTGCTTGGTGCAAGCTGCTAGGTTTAATTGCCCAGCACCACATTAAGCTGGACGTGGTGGCAGATGCGTGACATCCCAATACTCGGGAGGCAGCTGAGGCAGGAGGATTGCCGTTAGTCCAAGGCCAGCCTGGACTCCATGGTGAGTTCAGGACCAGCTTGGTTACGGAGTGAGACTAATTTTACTAAAGGGGCTCAACAGTAGATGTGAACAAATAGAAAATCCTAAGCAAACTTGAAGATAGATTAATAGATAGTGAGGAGGCAAAAAACAGAAGGAAAAACATAAAAGAAATAGCCTCATAGAAATGTGGGATATTTATGCACCAATATATATTTGATGGTAATTGAAGAAGGAAACACTGGAAAACATTGTGTCTGAAAAGCCCCTTTATATGTTGGAAACCTAGACATTCATTAAGTCACTGGACTCACAGAGACGGACAGATAAATGCATCATAGTAAAAACGCTTAACATCCAGAAAGAAGAAAATCTTAAAAGCAAGAGAAAAATAACATCACTTACATGGGAACCTCGATAAAATTTGCATATGACTTACCAGAAATGTAGACCGGAGACAGTGGGATGAAAAGGTGCTCACAGAAGAAAACTAACCAAAACTCCTTTGTCCACCAAGGCTATCTTTTAACAATGCTATGATGATGAAAAGGTTTATAGATTCTAAGGACAGGACTCCCCACCAGTACCAAAAAAGAGACCAACTGATGAGTATGTTGCTAGCCAACCCACCTTACCAAAAGTACTGAACCAACTTGTTCACATCGGCAGCAGGTGACCCCAAATGGCAATTTGAATCTGTATCAAAGTAAAGAGTATGCTTTTCCTTTATAGTAATTAGGTAATTATAGAAGTCACTATAAGTACATATTTCCCTAGCTGATTTTAAAAAGCATTTTTATGAAATAGTAAATGTTGTTGAGCCAACAGTATACAAAAATGTAGTGTATTTGATTAAAATAGCACCACAGTGTGATCAAACCTGTAATGATATATAACAGAAGCCCCGGAACCTTCACACTGAGATACATCCCCGGCTCATTTTTTTTATTTTGAGACGGTCTCACTAAGTCATTGAATTGCTCAGACTGGGTCTGGACTTGTTGGGGTTATTGTAACCCCATGCCATAAGGGCCTAGCTACTCAGCTTCTTTAACAGATAAAATTATGTAAAGTAATTATAATAATGTATTGTTGACTTTGCAGCGTTTGTTAATGTATGTAGCAATAATACAAAGAGAAAAGAATGTTTATGGGATTAATATTTCTATATCCCACAGGAATTAAGTTATAAATCTGGAGTGGATTTTTTTTTTTTTTTTTGAGACAGGGTCTCACTGTGTAGCCCAGGCTAGTCCTGAACTCACTGTGTAACCCAGGCTGACCTTTGACTTATGGCAGTCCTCCTGCCTCAGCCTCCTGAGTGCTAGGATTACAGGCATGTGCCACCACACCCAGCTTATGTGGTGCTCGGGAATCGAACTCGAGTACTTAGCGCTTGAGGTAGCTCTTGCTAGACAAGTGCTTTAACTGCTTTGCCATTCCTCTAGCTCTGGAGTAGAATACGATAAGATATACATGATAGACTCTACATTAATGACTAAGGATGTAACTCATACTTTGAATACTATAAAGTGTTGATGAGAACAATTAAGAGATCTAAGTAAATGGAAAAATGTCCCCTGTTCAGATCCTTAAGTTCATGAGTGTGATGATTGGATGTTCATGCCATATGCCATGGCATGTGCCTCCTTTAAATCTGGTTATGACATTGGCACATTACCCTTCTGACCCATGTTCGTGATTTCAAAGTCTTGGGCTAAACTGTCAGAATTGTCCACATTGGTGTACAGATTCAGTGCAACCCCTTTTTGAATTGCACGTGGCTACCTTATTGGAATAGGCAGGCCAATTCAAAAATTCATGTGAAATTGTAAAAGACCCAGAAGAACAAGAATAACTTTGACAAAAACAAGAGGACCCAATAAGTACCAATTTCAAAATGCAGTACAGAGCAGTAGTAATTAAAATGATTGGAACTGGCGTGAACATGAATATAGCTTTTAACAATTGGTGATATGATAGTGACGTAGAGAAACATGGTTGGGTTCTTTCATCATATGTAAATTTAACTCAAATTAGAGCAAATATCCAAATATAAGTGGTGAAATTATAAAAATTGCAGGAGAAAATAGTGCCCTTAATTTTGACAGTGAATGTGATATTCTAAGCACAAACAAAAAACAAATTAGACTTTATTAAAGTTTTTGAGTCTGTGTTTCAAAGGATAGTATCAAAAGACGAGACCGATATAGAATGGAAGAAAATATTTGAAAATCTTTGATAAGTCTTATCTAGAATATATAAAGAAACTCTTAACAATTAGTAAAAGACAGCTGAACTTAGAAATTGGTATTAGTGCCGGCCATGGTGGCATATACTGTAATCCCAGCTTCAGAGCAGGAGGATTGCAAGTTTGAGTTGCGCTCAAAACAAGGTCCTTTATCAAAATTTTAAATGGCTAGAAATAGAGCTCAGCATCTCTGGATTCAGTCTCCATTACCCCACCACACCAGTACGCAAAGGATTTAAATAGTAGGAATATTTCCAAAGATATTCAAATGACCAATAAACACATGAAAAGATACTCGACATAATTAGTTATTAGGGAAAGGCAAATCAAAGCCAGCATAAAACACCATTTCACATTCACTATGGTGGCTAGAGTAAGATAAGTAGCGATAAGAACATAGAAAACCAAAATCTTTATAAATTGCTGTAAGAAGTTAAATGATTCAGCCACCTTGGAAAATAATCTGGCAGTTACTCAAACTGTTAAACGGTTAATACATAACCCAGCAATTACACTTCTAGGTGTCTAGACTTGCTGTAATTTGTGTATTGTAAAAGAAATGGACATATATCCACACGAAAACTTGTACCCAGATGTGCAAGGCACCATTATTCCTCTTAGCCAAGAGGTGGAAGCAACGTGAATGTTCATCAGCTATTGAATGAACAAACAGGATATGTTACATCTATACAATAGAATATTACCCAGTCATAAAAAGAAAGTAACTGATCCATGCCACTAGGTAGATATTCCTTGAAAACATTATACTAAATAAGAGAAGCCAGACAGGAAATACCACATATGTGATTTCACCAATGTGAAATGTCTAGGATAGCAGATCTCTGGTGACAGAAGTAGATTAGTGGTTGTAAGGGAAGAGGAGAATATGCTAATTGGTATTGGGTTTCTTTTGGGAGTGATGAGAATGTTCTAAAATTAGGGTAATTGCACAAGTGTAAATATGTATACTAAAATTGAATGAATTGTGCACTTTAACCGGGTGAGTTTGGTAATACTGAATTATTGAATCTTGGTAAAGCTGCTTTTAAATAAATATTACTAGATAACATACATATTTATGTCTATCACTATTCCAGCATTGAATGCATATGAACACATTTTAATCCTCACAATAAAGTGGTAAAATAGGTATCGTTATTTTGCTTCATATACAAATGAGGAAACAAAAGCACACAGAGATTGTTTGCCTAAACGAGTGAAGTGGGAGGCTCGATTCAAGCCCTTGGAGATTGGCTTCACAGCTCATGTGCTCATACTCATTAGTAATTTATGCAGTTTATGAATCTGTTCTATTTACTTTCTGATTTTAGGCATTAAAAATTTTAAGATTTGATGAAGAGCCTGGACAAAGGTTTTACACTGAACTAATATCCAGCATTGACAGGAAACAGAAAAGCATGTTTTCCAGTGACTGGATGAGATAATAAATGATGTCTATGTCATCTCTTCCCATATGGGTATTGACCTGTAGATGTATTGCAGATTTTTTTAGATGACTTAGATTGATTTTTTGCCAAAAACATTTTTTTTTTTACTCAGTAGTTAGCTCTTTTCTTAATATTTTGACTATATGCTAAAGAAAGTAGAGAATTTGTACATCTTAAATTAATGGGAAACTCTTAGGTATCTAAAAGAGTTCTTAGTGGAACACAACTTTCCATAGATGAAAAACAGAGTGACTTATCCAGGACATAGTCAATGAATGGAAAATCTGAGATTCACACCATGTTTCCCTTATGGCCTGTACTGATCATCTTTTTAAGAATCATCCTCAAGGAATTCACAGTGTTATTAGGAGACTCGGAGTGTCTTCCAGTCTAATGATTCCTTCCAAGGTATTTTACACGAAGAGCCATTACACACTGAATACTTTGAGCAATTGGAAATTCACAGCAGCCACTCTCCCTTTGGACAATTTAGAAAGTTTTACTTTGTATGAGCTTTATGTCTGCTTTGGTTCAATCTCACTTTTACTGTATTCCTCTGTCTGCCTTTGTTCATTTTTGTTGACCGTTTGGTTTATCTTTTTACTTCCTTTCTGCTACTCAGTCTCTTTGGTTTTTCTACCACTTACTGCTCAACACATTTAAGAAGCTTTCTTTAGGCAAAGACTTGGCAGTCTTTTAATAAACAACTTAACAATGCTTATGTCGAAAGATAGGAGGTTCCTCAGTACCACATAAAAAATTAGTTGAGTGTGGTGGCACATATCTGTAATCCCAGCATTTAGGTGGCTGAGGTTAGGAGGATTGCCTTTCAATGCTAGCTTGGGCTACATAATGAGTTTAGGACTAGCCTGGACTACAGAGTGAGACCCTGTCTCAAAACCAAGGAAAAAAAAGATATTTAACATTCCTTAGCCATTTTACATATTTTCAGCTTCCCTAATACTATAAATTACTTGCATCATGTTTATTTTTAGCTTACTAACCCAAAGTGTAGGTATCTTATTTCTTAGAGTATATGCATTTTGAAGAATTTGCATATACCGAATTTTAAATTGGGAATATTTTCAGTTGTGTACCTATATTGGGGCCGTGAACACAAGTGTTTGGTAGCAAACACTACAGAATCTAAGTGGACATTAGAATCCAAAGAATTAATATAAAATTGCGTTTTGTAATATCACTTCTTTCCTTACTTAAGTAGCTTTGCCATTAAAAGGTAAATATAAATTAAAAACTTTATAGCTACTTTTTGCCTTTGTAGAATGTGCCTGTTAGTATTTCTTGATGTATTTGTTTTGTTTTTCAGGTCATCATTATGGTAAAGTATGCGTTTGCCTTCTACTTTACCCCAAGCACTGTGCTAGAGGTTTTAAAATACGTCATCTCACTTTGTGTTTATGAGCCATGGGTGGTTGTCTTCCTCCCTCCCTCCCTCCCTCCCTCCCTTCCTCCCTTCCTTCAGTTTAGGCTGATTCTGAACTCACTATATGGTCCAAGCTGGCTTCAGACTCAGGGCAGTCCTCCTGCCTCAGTCTCCTGAGTGCTGGAATTACATGGTATGCACCACCATGCCCATCTGATGTGGTTCCAGGGAATTGAACTCAGGGCTGTGCATTTGCTAGGCATGTTCTCTAACTGCTGTTCTATTCCTCCAATGCTGTTATTTCTACTTTTTTAAGATAAGGAAATGAACCTTAAGTGACTTCAAGAAATTTGCCCTAAATCATATTGTCACCCAGGATAGAATGTGTTTGAATCCAAATGCTTTCTTTACTCAGATCTACTGTTTTTTATTAAGTATCATAGAAGATGCTTTGTTCTTTTTAATGGCCCCCTGCCTTTTTGGCACCAGGGACTGGTTTATTTGAATACTGCTTGGAGGGAATTGTTGTGAGGCGCTTGGTATACAGTAGGCTGCTGGAAGGTAGCTTTGAAATGTCAAGCAGCAGCCAGAGTGGAGCTGGAAGTGAAGCTCTCCCTCTCATCAGATAAGCAACAACATTTGAACCTAATAGGAGTGAGCTGACAGGAGGTGATCTGTGGCCTGGGCGTTGGGGACCTCTGCTTGATGACATGTCTCTCAAGTTCTCTCTTTATGAAGTCATTTCAAGGGGCCCGGGGTGGAGATTTTTATCCAGTAGATTAGAAAACTTAACTTTACAGAGGGTGAGTAAATTGCTACAGAGGCAAGTTCAAAAAATACTAGAACTAGGAAATGAAAAGAACCCACATACTCTGTTTCTGTACCTTTTCTGTTACACATTTGGCCTTCCCTATTGATGGGTTTTGCCAGTTCAGTCAACCACAGATCAAAAAATAAGAAAAAATTATACCAAACGTGCAGAATTATTATTATTCTCTAAGCCACACAGTATAATAATGATTTACATAGCACTTATATCAATGTTGTGATTTAGGGAAAGTTTAAAACGTATAGGAGGATTTATATAGGTTCTGTGCAAATGCTACAACATTTTATGCATGAAAGTAGAATTTTAGTATTGGGAGTGGAATGATCCTGCAATCAGTCTTCCTGAAAATATAAAAGGGTGTGTTCTTGGACCTTTAAAAACCTCCAGTGCCATAAAACTATTTCATTATGACAGCTTAGCTTCCTGCTTGTCCCTCTTGTATTCGTCCACTTGGGCTGTTACAATGAAATATCATATACTGGGTGGCTAAGAGAACAGAAACTTCTTACGATTCTAAAGGCTTGGAAAGCTTAGATCCAATAAGGAAAGTATTACTCAGAGGTCTCTTCTTTGACATATTGACAGCTGCCATTTCACTGTGTAATCACATGACCTCTTTGTGTTTACTTACATGAAGATCAAGCTCCCTGATCATTTTTTATAAAGGCACTGATTCCTCCAGACCCATATTCTACCTTCATGACCTCATTTAATTTTAATTACCTCCCACTACTATCAACTATATTGGGATTGGGCCTCAGCAGAAAATGGGCGGGGGGAGGGGTGAGTGGACAGGTACAAACATTGATCTATAGATCAATTTACCAGTCAGAGACCCTGACTGTTGTTCTTACATACCTGGACTATTGGAACTAAGAACCAGAGATTCAGAGAGAGGAACTAGTCTAGAGTGAGTTGTTGAGCATTGTGAGGTAAATGGCATGGGAGGCAAAATAAAGAAACTCCAGAGATTGATGATCTATAGGAAGGATCTTGATTAGTGCAACAAGGCTTCAGAGACCCATGGAACTGAGATCTGTATCAGCAACCGAGATACAAGGTATGTAATAGTGCCCATCTTCCAGCTTTGTTCATTTACTACATCATCAAGCTGTAGCTTGGGCTAAGTAGTCACCAGAGATCAAATGATGTATCATTCTCTCATTTGGTGAATTCTGATTTACAACAAATGAAGATACTGTTCTGTCTGCCAGTGTAAGACTACAATTTTGCATGGACAGTGTCAGAACAAGGCGTTTCTGAAAAATAAAAGACACTGAAGTAGTAAAAGAAGTAGAATCGACTGGTACCATGTTTGAAGTTTTGACATACCTGGTTCTGTCCTTGTTCAAGAAAGAAAGGGCAGCTGATAGTTTTTATAAGCTTTCCTTTACACATACACTGTCTTTTCCATCTGTTAATACGGTTTTGATGATGCAACTTCTCTTCCTTGGGATTGCTAATTAGCAAAGAAACTTATGCCAAACTAGCTTAATTATTGTTAACTCAGAACTCTCACAAGTCTTTTTGGCAGAATTGCCAAGATGTAGAACATAACCAGAATTGTATTAGTGGAAAATGTAGACAGTGTGCAGGAAGGGAAGATAGAGATGGAATTTACAAAGTGAAGAGAAGCCTCATTCACAGACACAATGTCCATTAAATAGAAAAATGAAAATGTTACTTTTGCCATCCATAATACATGAATGGCAGAAGAAACCAAATATAATATAATATAATATAAATATTATACTAAGCTAAACGTACATGAACCCAGCTAAGCATTCATTTAAAAATTTCATTGTAGCTTTGTGTAAAAATTACAAATTTGACCACCAGATCCTCCTTTCTCTCTTTATTCAGAGCACATTTTAGCATTGTGGTGATTAGTCATTACCTATTTAGTATTTTTATAAAATACAGTTTTGAATGTGACTGTCTTGTGGAACTGACAGCATAGTTCAAATGATTAATTACAGTAAGTTATTTCCAACTATTATAATAAGCTCCTTCCTCTGTTACTTCCTCTTTCCCTCTCCTGCATTTGCTTGCTCACTTGCTGTAGACAAAGGGCAAAAGTTTAGAGCTATCAGATTTAGGTGGCTGGCTTTCAGTCCAGTTAAGAACTAAAATTAGATCACTGTGGAATATATAATCCACTGACGTCCATCAGAGAAGTGTAGGCATAACCTTGAGAATCCTGGAAGACATCATTCAAGGGAGACTGCATTGGCTACAAAAATTCTTTTTACATCTCAGTTTTTATCTTGAAAATACGTGTGACCTTTTTGTACTGTGATTTGTTGTACATTTGCTTATTTTCATGTAGAAATCATTTCCCCCCATAAATCTATTCAAAAAATAGTGGTTCAAGAAGATAGTCTAGGATTATGTGGTGACTTAAAGTATCCCTGATGTCAGGCCACATCTTCCAAATGAAAGCATAGTTTATTTTATTTAATAGCAGGTCCACTCCTGCCACGATAGGGGTACTGATTGATTTGAGTGAAAGTACAAGTCAAGTGTATGGCTAACACTGTAGTCAGAAAGGGGAAACAAAGCGAGGGGAAAGCCCGTGCTTACTAAGAGAAAGTGGCAGACTATATATTTCACGATTACATCATTACGTAGAATAGCAGTGTTAAAAAAAAGTATAGCTGGCTTAAGGACTTAAGCCTGTTTAATTAAGGAGAGGGAAAAATCCATCCTGAGTATCTGCCTTCACAAGCCTAGTTGAATCCAGAATTGTTTTAATGTTAAAAAATTTTTTTGCTATGTTTTTTCTCACCAGACAGAATGAAAAAGAGACCTGAGAATCAGATAAGAATATGAATTCTCCTTACATTGTAGCTTTCTGTGCCACTGCAAACAGATCAGTTATCTCCTCTGGCAGTCAAGTTTTAATATCTGTAAAATGAAAATATTCCCTTTTTCTACACTAGTAAGTGTTAGTTTTAAAAAGAGTCTATGATCAAGGCATTTTTTAAAAGTTTTTTTTCAGCATGTTTCATAATGTATAAGTTTCCTAAACTTACATGCTCACAAAACCCATTTTTCATAGAACTTTTTGCACTACCACTGTTTGTTAATATGTGGTCACCAGAACCCATTCTGTCTCTTAACATTCTGATTGTGGAAATTGTACTCATTTTATTTGACTCGTAAGTTTCATTTTACAGGTCTGCTGCAGTTATTGTAGGGCTACCGCCAGGTTGAACTCAGTGCCAGTGCTGTATGCGTACCCTGCCCTTCTACAGTGTCAACTGGAAGGTTACTGTATTTTTCTTTTTTCCTTTTTTTAATAAGCCAAGCATCAGTCCTTGAATTGCACTGTTCATTTTTTCTTTTTCATGGTTGTCTCCATTTTCAACCATTGGCCCATTTTTATTTTAAATTAATTTTATTAATCTTTACCTGAATGTTACCATCTAGTAGTCAAAATTTCTAAAACCCTCACCTCATTAAATCCTTTTGAAAAGTAGTAATGGCAGAGGGAAAGCCATCAAATCCAGATGTAGACTTATTTCTTCAATTAGAAAAAAACAAGCCTCTTTAAAGATACTGCTTTTGTTGGAGGTCCGTACTTGTTCTGAAAAGTGTAAAATTTTAACTTCTACTGTGTACTCTCATTTCATTTAGTGCAGCAGCATAGTGAATACAGGAACTACTATCTCCATTTTACAGGTAATAAAACTGAAGTTCAGAGAAACCAAATAATTTGCCCAGATTTCACAGGTAATAAATATTAGAGTTGCACCTATCTCCTCCTTCTCCCCGCTGATAAGAGAGATGAGTCTCCCTAAATACAATTCAAGGTCAGAGGTGTTAAGTTCTGTAATAGTAGCAGAGATTAAGTACTCTGAATTTAGAGCTGGAAGAGATTATTTCCTGCTGAGGGATTATGAAAAGATGGCATTTATTTAAAGACACTCTAAATACAGAAGTAACACAAGAAAAAAAGTTCACATAGATGAAAAGACTCAGTTACCTGGATCAAGGATATTGTGACAATAAATAGTTGAATTTGAGTTTTAAGAGGGTAAGTTGCAGGGAGTCTGACCCCTTCGTACTTAATGAATTTGGATGTGTTTAATTGAAATGTCTACACTGGGAATATTAAGGAGAAATGCCTGCCAGGAAATAACATTTTCTTTGTGGTGCCAACTTAAGGAAATTATTTCTTTATCTCAGGAGTAAGTGATACTACTGTTGAATAAGTTAAACGGGTTAGAAATAGGGGAAGTTTCTTGCTCTTCCTTCACCCTGAACCCGTCATTTGCCAGTTCTGCTCCGTGGAGATCTCTAGTCTCTTCTCTTTTTCCGGTTCCAGTAACACTGCCTTAATTCAGATCCCCATCATTTCTCACTGGGACAACTGCTACAACCTCTTAACCAGCCTCCCTGCTTCTCATCCTGCTTCCTTTGCTTATGGGTTTTTCACATTAACATCAGAGTGGTATTTTCAAAGTGAAAATAAGTCACTGGCCTGCTTGTTTGCTAACTTGCAGTAAATTCCTCATTTCCCACTGGATAATTCTAAACTCCTCATTCCTTTTATTAATAGACGTAGACTGGTACATTCTCTCTCTAAAAAAAAGAAAAGTTTCTCTTGACATTATATTCTCCTGCTTCACCGTCCAGTTTCTCTGTTCTCTTTCCACTTACGTCACAAGGTCCTTTTCATAAATGTCTTTTATCAGGTCATGGCCAGTTTACATTTAAATAGTTTATCACTCCCTCCATAAAGTCCTTTTTTTTTTGTCTTGACTTACAGAATCACACACTCCTAAATCTCCCTTGTTGCACCACTTACTCTCTTTTATCAGTGATAGCGTTTTTGATTTATGTATACTGAACTATCTTTGCATCCTTGGAGTGAAATCAACTTGATCATGGTATATGACCTTTTAAATGCGATGTTGACCTCAATACAAAAGTATTTTATTGGGAAATTTTTACATCTATGAATTGTTTCATCAGGGACATTGATCTGTAGTTCTTTTTTTTTTTTTTTTTTTTTTTTTTTTTTTTTTTTTTTTTTTTGGTTTTTTTTTTTTTTTTTTTTTTTTTTTTTTTTTTTGTCCTTTTCAGGTTTTGGTAACACAGTAATACTGATTTCATAGAATGAGTTTGGGAAGATTACTTCCCTTTATATTTTATAGAACAGATTGAGAAGCATTTCTGTCTAAAAAGTCTGATAACATTTAGCAGTGAATTTTTCTGGCCCTTGGTTCTTCTATATTGGGAAATTATTACTCTTCAATCTCAATACTTAATATTGATCTCTAAATTTAAATCTGTTGATCTAAATTCCTTTGATTAATTTTGAGGGGTCATATGTGTCTAGAAATTAGTCCATTTTTCTAGATTTTTCTGATTATTGGCATACAGTTTTATAAAATATTCCCTAGTGAGCCTTCAAATTTCAGTTGTATCAGTTGTAATCTCTCTTTTGTGGGAAGGGTCAAGAGTGTCCCTCAAACTCCTCCTCTACCTGTGGATACTGTGTACTTTTGGGAGCTGAGGCCTGGCTGGAAGGGGTGGATGTTTGAGTCTTGACCTGGACGAATATGTATTGGTTTCGTCCTGCCTCCATTAAGTTGGATTCTCCGTCTGCCATGCTGTGAGGAGCTCTCTCTCCAGCTCTGGCTCTAAGTCTTAAGTCTTTTCTCCCCAAAATTGTGGTTATATCAGGTATTGTATCCCAGCAATGAGAAGGTAAGACAGAAATTGGCTGTGACTACCTGACCATGTGGTTTGGAAGTCTTTGGAACTGGTTCTCTGGAAGAGTTTGGAAAGGTTTCAGGATGCTGGCTGGAGAAGTTTTGAAGTACTCTGAACCAAGTTTTATGGGAGATTCTCCTTGGAGCTCAGAAGATCAGAATGCTGATAGAAGTGTGAATTGGAAAGGCCAGATTTAAGAAGGTTCAGAAGGGAAGGAGAATTGTATTGGCTAGTGGTCTAAAAACCATGCATGGTTATCTACATTTTGTCTTTATCCAGAAACTTTGCCTGAAACTAAGATTAAGGGTAGCGGACTACTTAATCTGATAGGGGAAATTTCAAGGCAACCAAATATCCATACTATCACTTGTATACTGTTTGCAGCTTTTAGCCAACTCTGTAGTGAAAGACAGGAAAGAATAGCAGAGAAAAATGATATTAAAAAGTTTTCCGTTTCATCAGAGTGCCTGTTGTGGTGTGACAAATGGGCATGGGGAAGTTAGAGATTAGTAATAAAAAGAAGCCAAGTATTTACAGTCAGGACTATAGGAAAGTTGACTTAAGGGCATCTTAAAAGTCAACAAGACCCCACCCTTTACCAACTCCTGGGTGGAGAGGCAAAAACTTAGCTCTGAGAAGTATATGCCAGGGCATCCTGTAATGCCTACTGAGAGAGCCACCTGGAGTTTAGCCATCTAAAAACTCAAAGGCAGATCAGGACTAGCCTCGCCTACAGAGTGTGATCCTGTCTCAAAATAAGTAAATAAATGAATAAATAAAACAAAATCCTCAAAGGCTTCTGCAGTATTTATCCAAGTGAATCAGACTACTGCTTATATAGGCTTGCAGATTACAAGTTTTGTGGGGTTATGGAGGCTTCCACCCAGATTTCAGAGGAAGGCCTTAGTGGCCAGGCAGTGTGCCCCTGGGAGGACAGTGTGTGAAGTTGTAAAGAAGAAGCCTAAGGTGCAGTGAAAAAAAAAGTAAGGGAAGCCAGGAGCATAGATTGTCCCCTGGGGAAGGCTGCAAGCTGTGGGTGGGGCCAGCCCAAAGGAAAGAAGATGAAAGTTACAGCTGGAGGCAGTGCTGTAGGGGCTGGGCCACCCAATCCCCTTGGAATTAACTTTGAGAAGCTGTCACCTTTACCTCTGGTCCTGGCCTTTGGGCTACAGGATTTAACCCTTGCTCTGCTGGGTTTAAAACTTGTTTTGGTCCAGTTGCCTTTTATCCTTCTATTCCTCCATTTTGGAATGGGAATATTTACCCTTTGCCATTGTGTGTTGGAAGTGCTTAACTCTTTGGTTTTCACAACAGCACACAGCTTAAGAGTTTGCCTTGAGTCTCAGAGATTTTGGACTTAGACTTTTTTTTAGCAATGCTGAAAGTGTTCAGACTTTGGCAAATCTCACTAGAGGACTAAAGACATTTTGCATGAGGAGGTAAACATGAGAGGGTTGCCAAAGCCTCTTCTACCTGTGGATAATGTGTACTGTTGAGAGGCGGATCATGATTGGAAGAGGTGAATGTGTGCAGCTTGACGTGGAGGGATGTGTGCTGGTTCTGCCCTTCTTCAATGACTTGGCTTCCCCGTCTGCCATGCTGTGAGGGGCTTTCTCTGGGTTTTGGCCCCACCATATGGTTTTATTATTTTCCAGCTTCCTGCCCATGAATATGACTTTCTGAAACTCTGAACTAAAAATAAATCTTTCCTCCCTAATGTTATGGATGTCAGGTATTCCGTCCCAGCAATGAGAAAGTAACTAAGGCACACTTCTTTTTATCTCTACCTTTATTTGGAACCTTTTTCTTTTTCTTTTGGTTATCTTCACTGAAGGTTTATTAATTTTATCTTTTTAAAGAACCTGTTCTTAGATTCATTGTTGGTTTGTATTGCTCTTTAGTCTTTTTTAATTTCATCTCTGATCTTTATTATTTCTCTTCTATAATAAGGCCTTGAGATATATCATTATTTGAAATCTCTGTATGTTCTTTTGCTAGTGGTACTGGAAAATACATAACTACTACCACATATGTGAAAAAACTTTTATCCTGTGGAACAAATCACCTTATCAGTATGATCACAAATACAGCCTTTATTAACTTTTCTTTAGAAAAGTGTTATAAAAATTAAATAGTGTTCTACTAGTAAGGCTTCGCATTTGGGAAATTTTTAAATTTAATTTTTATATTTTGGGGGATGTTTGCTGCATCTCTTAGTAATTGCTGTGTGAAGGGCTGTAATATTTATGAAGCAATAATAGTCATCATTAAAGAGTGCTTAGTATGTAACAGGATGTTATTTCATAGCAGCCTTCCAAAATGTGAATGATATTTCCATTTTACAAATGGGAAACTGAGTCTCAGAGAAGCTAAATACATGTCTAAATCTTGCAACTGGCAGTAACATATACCCATGCCCACACACCCCCACACTCACAGTGGCAAAGCCAGGTGTTTAATCCCAAGTCTTTTTGGTTTAAAAGTCATTTCAGTACATTTTCTTCTTTCATAAAGAGATGTCTTCCTTTAAAGTTGAGGCAGATTCATAGAGAACCAACAAGATAAGTGTGCACAGCACAAAATGATGGTTACGTTTGTTGTTTACATATTCTTTGGAAAGGAAGGGTGTTGTGGGCTGAAGTTTTGGAGAAACTGTTGAAAATAGATTTTAAGCTTAACTTAGAAGAATGTTTAAAACTTAAAAAGGTAATGAAGAGTGGATGAACACAGGGCATGTGGTAAGAAAGAAGGGAGGGCTCAGTGCGAGGCAGTTCAGAAAGATTTATAAAGAAGATGGTTTGATAGGAATAGTATGAAAGAAGATTTAGAGGATCTTAAATGTCAACCTGTGGAATCTGAGATTTTATCTTGCATATAATAGTTAACCTATACTGAATATGTAATCATGTACCAGGTACTTTTCTAAATAGTATATGTGGGTGACCTCATTTAATTCTTACAGTAGGCAAGCCCAAGAAAAACTAAGTGACTTGCCAAAGTCATACCATTTTAAATTTTTTATTTGATTATTTTTGTGTGTGTGCTACTAGAGATCTAGTCCTGGGTCATGGCACTGAGCTAAATCCCCAGCCCATTTTTAATTTTTACGGTAGGATTTTGTCCAGTTGAAAAATTATCCAGGCTGGGCTTGACCTTGTGATCCTCCTGTTTCAGCCCCCCAGAATGCTAGGATTATAATTCTTAACCACTAGGCCTGGCTCAAATTTATACTGTTAATAATAATAAGTAGAAGAGCCACAATTTGAATGCAAGGAATTTGAATCCAAAATTCCTGCACTTTAGTAATCACATTGTTTTGTTTCCTGGGTCCATAGGCGGATGAGTAAGTTTCAAGCTGAGGACTGATTTTAAATAAGTAATTTGTATGATATTTCTAGTCATCTTAACATAAAGATTTTGTGATAGACAGTGATATCTGGTTCTCATCCCTGCCACCCTAAGGATTTTCAGCATAGGGCAATGAAGAAGTTCAGGTATTTATATGAATGGCCTTCAACTCTCCCTACTCTGCTAAGCATCTTCCATCTTTTAAATGTTCATCTGTTTAGTTACCTTTGTTTAACCTTTACCTCCTAACATTCAAGTCATACCTGTCCATTGCTAACCATAACTCAATAGTTCCTAAGTGTAGTTTCTAGACCACTACCAACAATAGGAGCCCCAGCTGGAAACTCATTAAAGGCCCTGATTCTAGAGCTTTACCTCATACCTGCTGAATCCGAAATTCCTGTGAAGTGTAACACTATGTTTAGTGAGCGTTTTGGTGGGGAGCGGTGTTTATGATATGTGGTGAAGTTTGAAAACAGCTTACGTATTCTGATCTAAGTTCAGGAGCAAACTGCTAAAAAAGAATTGGTACTCTTTGGTATTATATTGAGGAACCACTTGGGCTCTTCTGAGTTTCTTTGCTGTGACTCTTGTAGTATGACCTTTTAGAAATAGCCATGGGTTATTAAGCTAATGGACATTTTAAGTGGGCTTTTTCTAAGATTCTTCTTTATAGTCATCCTGTATAAATATACCTAACTTTGCTTCCTGTTCATTTTTGAAAAGCTGATCTCTAAAGTGAAAAAACTATTAAATTGGAAAATATTTTAATTAATTTAATGGAAAAAATTGTGTTCTAGTGTTATCCAAGATACCTGAATAATTTTCATATGGAAAACGTCAGTTCTACAATGAACACAAGTTTGTATAAAGTAAATACTTTGAAAGTAAATAAAAAGTTTGTTTGTTTCTAACATGTAAGGGTGATTCATTGTACTTGGAAAGAGAAAAAGAGAATACTTAATACTGATGGTGGCGGGTAGAGGGCATGGGCAGAGGAGGCATGCTTGGATGGAAAGTCAGGTGGCTGACTTCAGTGCAGAGCATCTTTGGGAATCTGTGATCACTTGCACTTAAGCTACACATATAGGCCAGCCACTGGGGTGCCCATGATCCATAGCATTTGCTCCCAAGGGTCCTGTAGGAGTGAGGTGTCTTACCAACTATATTAAAAGACAGCAGCAAGTGCTTATGGGAAGCACAGATAAAGAGTGGAGAAAGAAGCGACTTGGAAGGCTTCTCACATCTTAGCACTCAGAGTAAGCCAAGGGAAAAGGTAGAGAGTCCTGACAGGTGAATGGTGGCAGGACATATTGTGCCAAAGGAATGGGAGGGGAAAATCTCACGATACATCATATGAGAGAATAAATGGTCAGTTCTCTTTTTTTTTCTATAGTTCAGGCTGATCCTAAACTCACTGTGTAGCCCAGGCTGCCCTTGAACACACAACAATCCTCCTGTCTCAGTCTCCTGAGTGCTGGAATTACAGTTGTGTGCCATCACACCCACTTTATGGTCAGTTCTGAACACCCAGGGAAGAAAGGGAGCTCTCTGTGACAAGAGAATTGTAGGAAGGGGACCAGAGGCTCATTTCAGCCGAATTCTGAGGGCAAAGGAAGCTGTGGAAGATGTTTCAGGAGAGCAGAGCATAATTTAGGAAGAATAAGTTAACTTCACAAATATTTCTGTTGACCAGTGAGGTAGCTCAGTGGTCAAGGACTTGCCTAGGATATGCAAGGCCCAGAGTTCAATCCAAACACTACCTTCTCACCATAAAGAAAAGAAAAGAAAAAACTTGTGGCACACACACACACACACACACACACACACACACACACACACACACACAAACTAATGGTAGAGTGAAATAAAGGAGAAATGCAAGAGCATCTTTGATACAAGGAGTGCATACACTTGGATAAAGGAACTGCCTTTTCAGCCCTTATTCTTGGTGTATGAATACAACATACAACCTTTTGATGGATCCAGATGTGCTACACAAGTCATTGGTTCACTTCTTTTCTTTTTTGTTTTTTTCTTTTTTCTTTTTGAGACAGGGTCTCCCTATGTAGCCAGGCTGGTCCTGAACTGTGTTGCCCAACTGGCATTAAACTCAAAGCAGTCCTCCTGCCATAGCCTCCTGAGGACTGACATTATAGGTTGCACTATCACACACCCTGGCTTATGTGGTGTTGGAGAAAAAAACTCAGGGCCTTGTGCTTCCTACACAAGCATTCTAACTGCTGTATTTTTACTCCAGCCCAATTGGTTTGTTTTTTTAAATAATTTTTTAATTGAAATGATTGTGTTGACTAAAAAAGTGAATTTCTATTAAATATCACTTTTCTTACTATAGTTTATTTTTTAAAATGTTGCAATACAAAAAAAGTCATCGTCAGAAAAGTGGCATTGCTTTTTAAAGATTATTACAGCAAAAGGCTCCTGAGTGAGTAGTTGTTACATGAGGTGGGTATGTCATGAGAAATTACATATTCAAGAACACCTGGGGTTAAAAAAAAACCTTTTGTCTGATTGCTGACTGATCTCTTACAACCATTTAGATGAAGCAAGTTTTTCACTACAAATTTCTAGGCACCTCTCTTCTCTTGCACATCTATCATAGATCCCAGAGCGTCTCAGTCCATTTGATTTCTATATAGCCTTTCCTATTCCAGTTTGTTTTCAGCTGTGATCTTGTCTTGAGTCTTAAAGTGGTGGAGGAAAGGGATCATATGGCCTATGGAATTATTGGATTTTATTACTGCTGTTATTGATTCGGTTTAGAAAGGAGGGAGGCATAATACGCATCTGTACTACTAGATAATGCATTATTCTGCATAAACACATGTTATGATTTGTAATTTATTTTTTGTAGGTTTTTGACTTAAATAGGAAGGTGTATGATTTCCTTCTTGAGTAAAATTGTGTTTGAACAAAAGTCATCTTATTCCACCCCCAGGAAGATGCCATGTGTGAAGTATTATGAAGAACATACAATTTTGTCCTAAGTGTGAGTGATTTGAAATTAAGGAAAATTTCTCTGCCCTCTATAATTTTAATAATAATGGGTACACTATACTTTACTACTAACTACATTCATTTAAAAAGTTATTTTAACAATGATATAAAACATTGAAAGATTATCTTTTCGTTATCAAGTATGGCAGAGATAAAGTTGACATTGTGTTATTTAATTTTTCTAGCCTGTCAGGTAAATATATTTCCCATCTCTATTTAGAGAGCATATTTATATTTATGGTTATTTCTGTAACTATCTAATGATGAAGACATACTGAGAAGTTGTACATAACCTGAGATACTTGCTTAGATAATAATGTTGATAACCTTCTTTTTAAAAAAGTTAAAGTCTGCCGATTGGTAAATAGAAACTTTATAAAATCTTATATTCAACATTGTTGTTGTTTTTTAAAAAGTGTAAGGGAGAAATGTCCAGCAGTGGAATGATTATACTTGCTTTCTCTACATACATGGATAAGCTTGAGAGACTCAGACCAGCAGTTTATTGAGAAGAAAGTTAATCTTGAATGTTGAAGAGATGGTCAGTGATTATTAAATTTGACATTGTGTAAATGCTTTTCAAAAATTACAACAACTGTAGGTCATCCCTGGGTATAGTGGTAGTAAGATTTGGATCCAGGACTGGTATATTCATTAAGATTTTATCCATTCTGAGCTTCCTAATTTATATGTCCTGTCACAGAGCTGCTCATATGAAAGTAGACTTTATAATTTACCCATCTAGGGGAAATACTTTTTTTTGCAATCAACCTTCCTGAAAGGGCCATCTTTTTGCAGTTGACTCAAGGGACAACGTATGCTAGCTGAGCTGTCTTTGGAACCTAACACTTAGAATAATTTTTATTAACTTGACAGGAAATTTCCTTTGGAATCATTTGATGATTAAGTATTATTAGATCTTAGATAGAGGTTTCTGAAACGTTGAACTACTGCCATGAAACTACACATTCAGAAGAAATAGCACAAGTACACGCAGCAGAGGACATGCTTCCTAAAGTCATTCCATAAGAGTATGTATAGTGGGCAATTGTAAGCCAGTTTTGAATATTAATCTGGGAAAGGAACAGCTGTGCTTCAGATGGACTATGATATTGTATTTAGTCTGATAAAAATCTGTTAAGAACTAAACTATGTAAGACATTAGAAACTAGTCAATGTAAAACTTAAAAAGTAACTTTTTAGAGAAAATAATGGACTTAGATGATAGGAATGGTCTAATTCTTATGCCACTCATTCTCTATACCCCAGTGCAAGTAATTTACCTGCAGTGGCCCTCAGTTTCTATAGTCATGAAGTGAAAGTACTCCCAAAGTGAACTCAACATTTTATGATTCATACAAAATAAAAATCTTTTTAACCAGATGCTTAGCTACTATTAAATATGTTGATGGAGAAGTATTGTTTTAAATTACTTGAGCCAAATAATGATTTTTACATGCTTGCTGGTTTTTTTCAGAAACTCTGTGAAGGCTTATTTAAAATCCTTGTAAAGGACGTCCCAACAACGTGTCAAGTGTCTTGCCTAGAAGTACTCCGCATTCTCTCCAGAGACAAAAAGATTTTAGTTCCTGTAACAACTAAGGAAAATATGCAGATACTGCTGAGACTAGCCAAATTAAGCGAATCAGATGATTCCTTGGAGAAGGTGTCAGAGTTCCCAGTTATTGTGGAATCATTAAAATGCCTATGTAACATAGTGTTCAACAGTCAGATGGCACAGCAGCTTAGCCTGGAACTTAATCTTGCTGCAAAGCTCTGTAACCTCCTGAGAAAGTGCAAGGACCGAAAATGTATCAATGACATTAAGTGCTTTGACTTGCGTTTGCTCTTCCTTCTATCACTTTTGCACACTGACATCAGGTCACAATTGCGCTATGAGCTTCAAGGACTACCGCTGCTAACCCAGATCTTGGAAAGTGCCTTTAACATCAAGTGGACCGATGAATATGAGTCGGCAATAGATCATAATGGACCTCCTCTCTCACCTCAGGAGACAGACTGTGCCATCGAGGCCCTCAAAGCTCTCTTCAATGTGACAGTAGACAGTTGGAAGGTGCATAAAGAGGTAAGGTGGAGGAGAGCATTTTTATCTACCTGGAATTTAGTTAGTTTGAGCATTCTCATTGCTGGATGCAAGGGAAGTCTGCAGTTGGAAAATGGAAAAAGTTTCTACTTTCCTCATTAGTTGTATGAACTGCAACATACCTTGTTTTGTTTCTTTGTGTATGTGTGTATGGCATCAGACATCGTACCCAGGGCCTTGGTGCTGTGCGCTATCTTCAGCCCTTTTTTTTTGTTTTTCATTTTGAGACAGGGTCTCACTAAGTTTGCTGAGTTGCCTAGTCTGCGCTTGAGCTTGCTGCCCTCCTCTCTTAGACTTCTGTGATTACAGTAGTAGGCTACTACACCTGGCTGTTCTTTCTTAACTGTTGTCTTATTCTTTCTGTTTATGTAATGCTTATCAGAAGAATAAGATAAAAAAGGACTTCTGTTTTGTAAGATGTCAGATATATGTAAAGTTGAGCTATCACTTGTTTTGCTAATAGTGCATTTTTTCAGAAGCGAAGTTTAAGATTTGAAAGGAAACAAACCATTGTTATTGATAAAAGGTTTTTAATGGCGTCCATCTTAAAATGAAGATAAATCCTGCAAATTGAAGTTGGTAATCAGAACTGCTCAGAACAGTAAAAAAAGATGTGTGATAGCTGTCATTCCAGTCTCCTCAAGTGTTACTTTATAGGATTAATAATTGTCAAAACTACCAACTAGATACTCATTTTTGTACAGTCCTAAAAAGAAGTATAATTAAACCATAGTAGGTTATCTTAAGGTACTTGACTTATTTCTAGACAAAGGTCCTTTCATGTGTCTTGGACCTTCCATCAGCCCGACAGAAGCAGATTTGATAGTAAATATATGTTAATACCCACAAGAATGATATTCTAAACATGTAACTTTATGGAAGTCAGCAGTTGCAAATGAAGTATGGACATGATCTGTCTTTCTCCTGGAATCTTAATATTTTACGTTTTCTTTCTTTAAATGACTAGTAGAAGCCCTCATCTCAAAAGAAAGAAAGAAAATCAACTTTAGGATTTGGGCAGTAATTTGCTGTGTCCATTTAAAATAGTTCTCACTCATGAATAAAGATGTGTTTTTACCAACAGCCTACTTTAAAAGGATTATCTCATTGCATTGTTGTAGTGGGAATATGCAGGCATCTGAGTTTTAAAAAGCAAATAGAACTCTATTTTGAAATGAGATACTTGAAGATCAGTCCTAACAGCTGTTTTAGATGACTGGAGTAGGTCCGTTTTTCTTGAGATTTGGCAGGAAAAGACATGGAGAGCCCACACGCTCTGTGTGTGCTTTGAAACCAAGTAGTTGTGAAGTACTTAGAGTGTGATATCTCCGTGCTCACTTGGTGCCCTCTGCAGCTATTTTTCTCACATGGTTTGTTTTGGTGTTTTCAAGTTCTTCATTTAGTTGCAAGAGCTACTCTGAGGCTGCTGGGTTTGCCATAGTCGTTGCCCCTTGTCATTTAAGTAATGCCTCAAAATAGCAGCTAACATTGTTCAGAGTACTGAAAAAAGTGTACAAGTTAGTAGCTTCATATCAGTGTATATGTGGAATGACATGTAATGAAAGTAAATTGAGATTACTGCTCATTAGTGTCCTTTAGTTATAAGGAGTAGCAGGAGTGGAAGACATTTTAGAAAATATTAAAGTGACAGTCAGTACTCAGTGTGTTATTCCCCTATGAATCAAAGATTATTAGTCCTAGGGTAGGTCCATCAGACCTAGTAGTACCTGTTGTGAATTGTGGCTCAGTTGGCACAGCTATTAGTAAATGTATGTGACATTTTCAGAAATACAAACGATACTGAAAATAGGATTCTTGTTCACCTGTTTAGAGAAGAATGTCTTCATGAGTCTTCAAATTCAATTTTTAGCAAGCATTGTTCATTCAGTCACTCTGCAGTTATTTGTGGACAATTGCTAGACATTGTACAGGGCATTATGTAATATATTAGCAAATAATAAGCATTGTCTTTGCTTTCAGGAAACTGCAGTTTTGTAGGTGAAATAGGTAATAAATTAGTAAGCAAATATATAATTTATATGCTAAGTGCTAAGAGAAGCAGTACAATAACCCAGTATAAAGTGTTGTCAGAGATTTCTAAAGGTTTCATCTGAAATCTGAAGACTACAAATGATTGAACTATTTGAAGAATGGAGAATTTCTATAAAATTGAGTAGCGAGGGAGAAGACCCAGAAGTCAGAGTATGTAGTTTTCAGTGTGGTCCTTAGAACTTAGAATAAAAAAAATCTGTATTCAGAATGTTTAGTTAGAGGGTGCAGAGACTCAGTTGCTCAGAGTCCATTTACCTGGATTTCATTGTCTCCTTGGTTAGTCAAAGGCGAATCTTCTATTGAGCAAAGATCCAAAGAATTGCTAGTACTCTAAAACACCAGTTATATCAAAGAGAAATGGAAAATATCTTGAATAGAAGACTTCAACCTTAAAAACATCTAATGCTGTTCTATTTTTCCTCTTATGAAAATAATGTATGTTAATTACAGAAGACTTTCATGATAAGAAAATACAAACTACCTGTAAAATCGCCACCTGGAAGAAAAGTACTATTTCTGTTTGTGATCTAGATTTCTAACCATTCTTTATTGTATAATACATAAACAACATGCGCTGGAGCAGTGGCTCAGCAGTTAAAGCACTTGCCTTACAAAGGCTATGTCAAGTGCCAAGTACAAGAGTTCGATTCCCCAGCACCACATAGCCGGGTGTGGTGGCGCATGCCTGTAATCCAAGCACTCAGGAGGCTGAGGCAGGAGGACTGCTGTGAGTCCAAGGCCAGGCTGGGCTCCACAGTGAGTTCAGGACCAGCCTGGGCTGCAGAGCGAGACCCTGTCTCAAAGAAAATATGCAAATAACATATATATAGGTGTACATCTTTACAAAAATTCAATCATTTCTTACTCTTCCCTTTTTTTAAACAACTGTACAATAAACGTTCTTGTAGACTAGTAGTTTCAAGGTTGGGGATATGAATAGTTCAGTAGGAAAGTGCTTGTCTGGCATGTGTAGTCTCTTGATTTGATTTCCAACACTGAAAGGAAAAAATGTAATTGTTTTCAAAATGTGTTCATTGAAGGTGAAAGCTTCCTAGCAGTGTCTCTTTGGGTGAGTGGGCAGTGTCCTGAGTTCTCCACCTCTGCTTTTAAGAGGTACCTTGGGTGGTTGTTGCATTACTGTTGTTCCTCTTGAATTTAAGTTGTAAGATTTCATTTGGGGGATAAAACGTCATTGTCAACAACAACAAAAACCTTGTAGCCACTACTCTCTAACTTTAATTTTTTAAAAGTGGAAGTTTTATAAAGGAATACTCAAATATAAAAAATAATTGTGAGTATAATGATTAAATATAGAATATTCATGAACTTCCCTTATAAAATATATCAGCCTTCAACAAATCCCCATTTGGAGGCACTTAAATAATTTGTAATTGCATATTGTTTAAATATTAATATAGTAATTTTCTTGTAAAAATTTGATGGACCAAAGGATTTAAAAATACTAAGGTTTTTTGATGTATGTTACAAAGTTGGCTTTCAAGATAGTAGTGCTGACTGTACTCACTTTTTTTTTTTTGCCTGCTTTACAGACTATTAGTCACAGAAAATAAAGATGTTGGGTTTTAACTGTTTTTGCAGTATTTTTGCAGGTATTTTTATAAGTGCTTTTATTCACAGTTCACCAAAACCAGAAATTGAATGGATTAGATTTTTCACAGAAAAATTTTAACAAATTAGAACTGTTTTTAACAAATTAGTACTGTTTATTCATTTCAGATTCATGCCTCAGTGTTAAATTCTTGCCTGCTGCCTGATGCCATCAGCAGACTCATTTGTCGATGTCTTTTCTTCAGTGGCTGATGTTGCTGACCTTATTTCCACCTATGGATTCAGTCTTTTCCTCCCCTCTGCTTCTTTCCTTTTCCCTCTATCTCCTTTCTCGCTTTTTTTCTAAAGGTGGTATGCTTTAAAAGCTTATATGACTTCGTTAGCAGAACTTAAGACTAGAAAATTTCATTGAAATGGTCTTCTTGCTTTAGTATTTTCTTAAATGTCTTTATTGGTAGAAGAGAATATGTTATTCTAGGAAACCTTTACTTAGCACACATTCCCTCTCCAGGGCTTCAATGCAGTGTAATAATAACATACAAGGATGTGCAGATGTAATAGAGCCAGACAACCAGATACAAACAGAAGCACAAATATCTTGAGTAGTGAAAGGATGCTGTTGAATGAGATAGAACAGTGAATGCTCATGGATGTTAATTTAGAATAGCATGTTATAACTGAGGAGGATATTCTATGGCTGTTCTGGAAATTTTGAAGGAAATATGAAAAAAGATAAGCTATTACTTAGACAAAAATAAAGCTTCATGCTATGCAGTGTGTTATTGCTGAATCATTTTTACAAGTGTGAAGTGTAGAGTGTGTGCCATGTGCTATGTTAAGCTCATGAGACACAAGGAAAAAACATCATGCCCTCCCAGTACTTACTGTCTAATAGAGAAATTAGCACATTAAAGAGAGATGGATGTACAGTTGTGCCTTAGTCCATTTTCTCTTAGAATACTGCAGACTGGGTAATGTATAACTAATGGAGGTTTATTTGGCCCATGATTATGGAGGCCGGGAAGTTCAAGAATTAAGAACTATATTGGTTGATGTCCTCTGGCTGCATCATAAGACCGGGGTAGGCATGACATGGTGAAAAAGCATGCATGTGTGTATATGAGTAAGAGAAAGTATGTGAACACAGAAGAGGGCCAGAGCTTTCCATAATTTGTCCTAGCCTAGTCCAGTGATAACAGCATTAATTCGTTCATAAAGGCAGACACCCCACGACCTGAAACACTTTGACTAACTTCTACTATCAGTACAGTGAAAATTAGATTTTAGTATATTTTGGAGAGGAAATTCCATAGCATGCTGTTTGTTACCGTTATATTCCTTTTTTCCTTTCTTCCGTATTTATTTATTTATTTATTTATTTATTTATTTATTTATTTATTTTTGAGGTAGGGTCTTGCTCTGTAGTCCAGGCTGATCCTGAACTCACTACATAGCCTGTGCTGGCCTCCAGCACCTAGCCTTCCAAGTGCTGGGATTATAGGCATGTGCCACCACGCCTGACTTATGTGGTGCTGGGGAATTGAACCCAAGGCCTTGCACTTGCTGGGCAAGCACTCTACCTGCAAAACTATGGCCCAAGCCTTGTTTATTATATTCCTAGCTGTGCTTATATGTATTTTCTGTATGCTTCAAAATAATCACATCAGTGGTACACAACAGCTTTGAACATCACATACTCTCTATATCTCTAGGTTTTGAGGCAAATTAGATAGGTTAAAGTTAGAAAGGTATGAGGAAATTGATACTTTTGCCAAATAAAGTGAAATCTTCCATGGTTTTCATTGGAAGAAATAAAAGCAAAAGTATAATAGTCGAATCTATAATTAAGAATTACATGAAGAGATCTTACATAATTTGTTTTTATGTCTTTTAAAATATTATTTAATTTTTGTTCTTACTATTACAAGCAAGCCTACTTTCTTATGCTCTTCCTTTGCCCTTTGTTTTCTGGGATTTTTATTTTCCCTTCCTAGCCTTTGAGGAATTACTGTTGGTAGCCTAACAATTATGAAACAAGTAACAGTTGTACAGCTGTGTTCGTGTAATGATTTATGAAGAGCAGTTACTTTTGACATTTTTGTGAGACAGAAACATTAATCCCTTTGGTGGATGAGGACACTGAAGATCAGCGTGTTAAAATTATTTGTGGAAAAGTCACCCAACAAAATAGTCAATGGTAGGAAATAGTGTCCACTCTAATTTTGGTTAAGTAAGACTTCTTAAATGATAACAGTCCTGACAGATACTCATTGAAACATAGTAAATAAGTCTAGAAATTAACCTGTATATATATGGTCAACTCATGTATGATACAAAAAAACATGGAAGTACAGTGGAGAAAAGATGGGCTTTTGAATAAATTATCTAGATCAGTTATATGGGAAATTGAATTTGTATTCCTACCTTTTATCATTCACTAAAAATTATTTTGAGTTGGATAAGATACATAAATATACAAGATAATAAAACTTATAGGAGATTAACTTCATGACTTTATTTAAAACAAGTTAAGTATTTCTTAAAGGTTTATTAGTAGAATGACAAAAATAAAGATCAAACAAAAAAATTTCACAAATCTTCATTAAAGAGTATCAAAAGAATAAAACAGCGACTTCCGGTCAAGATGATGACTTGAGTAACAGCACTGTACATCAACTCACTTAAAAAGTCAAGAGGAAAGTTAGAAAAGAGTGTTTGGTATAGCTAGGAAAGAGAGGAGCATCCCCCAGAACTAAAAAGTGACCAGCGGGAGGCCAGAAACTCCAAAGGATCATCGAAACCAAAGGGAAAAAAAAATCTCCATGGTCCAGAAAGCCGCCGCAGCCAGCTCCAAATGGCAGGCAGCTGAGGACTGAGGAAAGCCTGCGGGAACCTGAACATCTGAAGGAACGGAGCTGGGAGAGGACTGAGCACACAACAGCGGGAGAGGAGGCTGTGGGCGGGTCTGAAATCCTGAAGTCATATCTGATGAGGAAAGAAGCAGCCGACTCTGCGCGGCCCCTAGCTGCCGGCACCCACAGATCACAAGGTCCAGAGGCCAGAACCTCAGCCCGAGGTAAGCGCAGATCCAGATAAGTGGGAATTATTAGCAGCAGGCGGTTCCAGCCTCAAAAACAGCAACCTGAGTGTATGTACACTACAAATGCAGCCTAGGCTCCCCCTAGAAAAGGCCCCGGGATCCCAGATCACAAACCGGGCTCAACAGCCATCGCAGGCAGTGACATCAGCAGGACCTATTTTCTTTCCTGTGCACCAAAGACAGTCAGAGGTAGCAGAAACATGGGGAAACGTGGTAACAAATCTTATACAAAAAGATCTGACTTCCCCCGGGGATGGTACAGGGGTGCTGAAAGTGCAGAACTCAAAAAAGAGATGGGCAAGAATGATGTTGACTTCTGGGCCCAGATAGCCAGTGAATTAAAGCAGGAATTAAACCAGGAAGCAAAGCAGGAAATAAAACAGCGCAAGAGCTACAACAACACTTAGCCGAGCAAAAAGCAAGCCTTGAAAAGAAATTAGAGGAGACCAAGGAAGAAATGGGGAGGCACAGTTACAAATCTCCTACAAAAAGACCTGAAACTCCATGAGATGATATCAGGGTAAATAGAGATATGGCAAAAATGATGGCAACTTCTGGGCCCAGAAATTCAGTGAATTAAAACAGGAATTAAAGCAGGAAATAAAACAGACAGCATAAGAGCTATACCAATACGTAGATAAGCAAAAAGCAAGCCTGGTAAAGCAACTACAGAAGACTAGAGAAAAAAATATATCAGAAGATAATGAAGACAAAAGAAATTAGGGAAGAACACAACAGAGATATAGAAAAATTGAATGCAGATATTCAGGAAATGAAAAACACGCAGGTAATAATAAGCAACCACTTTAAACAGAATAGAATGTCAGACCTAGAAAATAAAGTGAGTAAGCTGCAACATACAGGCCATGAAGAACACAAAGTAAATAAAGAAAGCGAATCATTACAACGACTGATAGATGATTCAAGGTGAAACAACCTCCGATTTATGGGAAGTGAGAAGACTGAGGACAAAAAAGGCTTAAAGGACGTGTTTAATGAAATAATGGAAGAAAATTTCCCAAATGTAAGAAAAGAAATGAACATGGAACTATTGCAGGCATATAGAAAAGCAGACAACTTTGATCAGAAGAGATCCTCATCACGACACATCATAATTAAAATTCTAGAAACCCAGCACAAAGAGAAAATACTAAAAGCGGTAAGAAAAACGGAAGGTGACCACAAAGATGAAACCATCAGGACAATGGCAGATTTTTCAATCCGAACTCTAAAAGCAAGGAGATCATGGAGCAATGTCATCCCAAGCACTAAAAGAACACAAATGGCAACCAAGGCTGCTATATCCAGCAAAATTATCTTTTAATTTAAAGGGAGAACTTAAAAATTTCCATGACACAGACAGCTTAAAGGAATTTGCAGCCACTGAGCCAGTATTGCAGAAAATACTTAAAGGAAACCTGGAAAGTGAAAGGGAGACCAGCAACACCAATGACCCCAGAGAAGAAGTGACAATAGCTAGAGGAGAATGAGCTGAGAAAAAAGTATGTTGGTAGTCAGTGAAATATGAGTAAATAAGATATGAAAGTTAAGGAATTCTGAAATAACTAAATTTGCCTTCATGTCTGTCCCTAAGTATGTGGTATAGATTTGACTTCGTTTAATGTAGCAGTGTGATACAGTTTTGACTGTTTTGTTGTAGCAATTCGCTTATTAGGTCACTAATGAAAGTTATCCTAAGGAAACTGATGTAAAGACAACCTTGTGAATGTACAAATACGCACCTTCCAGTGTTCAGCTAAGGCAATTGAATTTTATTTATTTATTTTTTCTCTTTCCCAAATTAACTAGTCTTTTGAACTACATGCTTATAGTTATTTTCTAATGTGAACTGGTGGGTAAGGCCAGGTTTAACAATAACAACAAAGATATAGGAAAATATGGGGGGGGGGGGAACTTTTGGTGACTATCCCAATAAAGGGATTGGTTGGATTCAGAGAAGAGATACCAAGATTTTACTACTTCGGACCCATTAGAGGAATAGGAAGCTGGCATAGAGTGGTGACTTAAGTGAAATGACTTAGGTGTGGAAGATTAATATGTTAAACACTGTATGGTTTCTCGGACTTGGAAAACCCAGAATACAGACATTCTTTGGAACCATATGAAGTGATAGCCGGAGCCAAGGGAAGGGATAGGGAGGGGGTGGGAGGGTAGAAGATGGGAAGGGATTGTGAAGTCGATGTGACATATAGATGTACGAAACACCCAAATTCATTGTAAATACTGTGTATTACATTTGTATATTAATAAAAATAGTGAGAAAAAATAAAATAAGGCAAGCACTAAGCAAAAGAAGTTCTGCAACATATACATGCATAAAAGGACTCTTTAGAATATATTATGAAGTTCTGCAAATGTATGAAGTAAGTCAGTCTAACAGAAAAATAGGCAAATGGCTTGAGCAGGAACTTTCCAGAAAGTTCTATCCAAATGACCAGTAAACATAGGAAAAAGTGCTTAATTTTGTCATCAGGTAAATACATGCTAAAAGCAAGAAATTACCATATATTCATGAAAATGAAATTTAAAAAGTGACAGTGCAGTTGTAGAGAAATTGTTGGGAATGTAAACGTAAACACTTTGAAACATGGGGGTACCTTT
Source organism: Ctenodactylus gundi (assembly GCA_004027205.1). Taxonomy (NCBI): domain Eukaryota; kingdom Metazoa; phylum Chordata; class Mammalia; order Rodentia; family Ctenodactylidae; genus Ctenodactylus; species Ctenodactylus gundi. The sequence goes on along the minus strand of PVKB01000009.1, from coordinate 753,165 downwards.
TAAAGCTTGATATGTGTTTATTCTTTATGACTCTATTTTGTCTCATGGAAAATATACCCAGTAGATTTCAGATGACGTGTTAAAAAGTTTGTCCATAGGAGCACTTTTCGGTAGCCCAAGTAGGAACAGCCCAAGTGTCCACTAACAGTAGGGTGGATAAGTAAATGGTGATATAGTCATGCAGTGGAATACTAAATATCAGTGCTTTCTTAACCTGTCTTTGGTGAAGGACAAGATTTTTTTTTCACTTGCTGTCATAATAAAGGCTTGGTATTATAATACAGCATTACACAGTGTCGTACTACTGAGAAAGTTTCTAAATATTCACACATGCCATCTGTACATGTGGCATTGCACGTCATTGACACGTGGTGGTGTGCACGAGTGCTGTGCTTGCACTCGAGCAATGAGAGCAGACTGCAGGGGCTCTCAGCAATGTGGATGACCAGCCCCAAGAGTGTCTATGGTTTATGATTCTATTAATAGCAACTACAGTGACAACACATTACTATATCGTGATTGTAAAAGTTAGGATTATCTTTGAGAAGCCACAGATTGTCACTTGACTGAAGAGGACAAAGAGAATTCTGGGGTTCTTAGTCTTGGCACTGTATGGTTTTTCATATTGGTTATTTAGGTGTGCTCACTTCATTATGTTTCCTAGCTGTGCACTTACTCTTTGGCCACTTTTGTGCTTATGTATATTATACTTAGCATTTACATGAAAATTATTGATCACCTAATGAACATTATCTTAAATATTCTTAAAAATTCTTAAAACTATTGATCATTTAACATTCCCTCTCCTTTTGAAGGTAATAGATGAGTGAAGGAAATGTATGTACCAGAAAGTTAACAAATGTAAAATCACAAATTATGATTTTCATGAAAGAACAAGTTAGTGATAATCATAAAAGGAGTCTACTTACATCAAGTGCTAAGAAAAGAGGCTTCTGTGAGAAGATATTTTAGGTGAGACCTGAGATATGAAATCAGCAGTGTAATGAGCAGAGGCAAATAATCTCATGAATTCAGAAGTTGTGTTGAATATAGAGAAGTGGAGAGAATTTGATAGGTGTAGGATGAGAGAGGACATTGTAGGCAGAAAGTACAATTAAGGAATGCATGTTGTAAAAACTAAAAAAAAAGAAATGGGACAGAAAGTAGGATTTTGGTTTGCAGTGGCAAATAATGGAAATAGCAAACCGGTCAGTTTTTCTGTAGACTTGTCACCATTACTATGAGAAGATGGAAGATTGTTTCATGTAAAATAAAGGAGAAACTAGTTAAAAGAAGTGCATTCCTTGGTTAATTTTCAAAACCAAGTAAAATGCCTTACCGTGACTTAAGTAATGGTGAATTTGTCAGGGGTTGCATTGTGCTAATACGGGATGAGTGAAAGAATATTTACATACGAGAGGATTTTCACTCAGACATGTGGATGAGAATGGTAAATGGGACAGCATTCATTCTGTCCCTCCCTACCTTAGTGTCGCTGACATTCCTTGATTTCCTTTCCTCTTTTCCCATTTATCAGTCTTTTGTTTCCTTTCCTGCTTCCCCACTTTCCCATTTTATTGAAAGTTTTAAAGCACTTTTATGTTATATTATTTTCATTAATCTTAACAAGAGCTCATGTTTGTGGAGCTGCATGTGGGAAAACTGAGTTCTAGAAAAGCTGTATGACTTGTCTAAGGTCATAACCTATTTCCTGACTCCAAGTGCAGTGTTTTTTCCATTGTACCACTGAGACCTCCTCCTTTTCTCAATCAACATGATGTCGTTATGTGTAAAGTATTATCATCTATATATGAGTAATGAAAAATGCATTGTATTTTCTAGATTTTATGAGAGACACCATAGAGGAGATGAGTGAGTTATATCCATAAATATAGGATATGTGTATTTGTAAACTTATTTTACTTTGATTTGGAATCAGTCATTACTGAGTTTTTAAAAATTTTAATAGCTTCTAAAGTAATTTCAACCTTCTTGAAATATGGCATATCCAGGCTACCGTAATTATCTCCAATTCATGTGTTATCTTAATTACTTAAAATCTGGAGGAAGAGAGATAAGACATTGATGCAGATGATTAAGTTAATTGTAACTGGCCAAGAGCTCACTGTACATGAAGTAAACTGAATAGTTATTCAGAGTTGAGCTTATTTGCAGCTGTTAGACCTGTCTTTAACAGTAGTGTCATTGGGTAAACATTGGAAAAGTAAGGGGATATAAACACACGTCACTTGTTCATCATCATTTGCCAGTTCTGCAGGAACCAAGATGTTAAGATTGATCACAGTGAAGGCAATGGACTCATTGCCTTTAAAAGTTAAGAGATAAGACATTTTTATTCAGAAGGTACAGATAGCTCCTAATATAACTATCCTCATGTAAGATAGCATTACAGTTGCTTGAACTTTTGCAGGTATATAGTGACTACTAAATAGGAGCAGTATACGATATATATGGCAGAAGAATCTAGCCTTTCAGAAAATGAAAAAAGTTTCCAATAGAATTGCATCTTCAGGAAAGGTAAAAGAGAGTGGCTAGAATAGCACCTGCTGGTGTCAGCCATTTCTGGAGGTGGTTATATGAATGGTGACTGTTTATTTAGTGTTGTCTTTGGGAATTCTTCCAGAATTATCCTAATGTCTCCCTGTGTGGTATAAAAATGTTTTGGGGGGCAGGTCGATAGTTATGTACCAGACTCCATGTTAAGGCATTCAATCCCCAATTTTTTCTTCCTTTTTTTTTTTATTTACCATAGAGTGATTCTCATCAGTTCCGTGTCATGGCAGCTGTTCTTCGCCATTGTTTACTAATTGTAGGTCCAACGGAAGATAAGACAGAAGAGCTTCACAGGTGGGTAACCTCTGTATTGATGTTCTAGTGGAGGACATCATTAGGTTTTATTTTTGTGCATCTAATTTTAATTGTTTATTATAAGCACAGAAAGTGAAAATACAGTATAAATCAGGTATCTTACTAGGTCAGAAATTGTTACCATGATTGATGAGAAATATTCCTTCTGGTTTGTTTTGTTTTATTTTATTTATTTTTGAGATAGGGTTTTATAGCCCACTTCTGACTTCTTTGACTGTTTTGTTGAGCCCCACTGAAGGAACACAATTTAGCGTTTGTTGTTCTTAATGACAAAACCCAGAACAACAGTAATGTCACACAGTTTTTAAGAATACGTTCTGTGTATGGGAGAGTACTAGGTGCTTTACAAAGATTAAATTCTGGGTTGGGGATGTAACTCATTGGTGTAACACTTACTTGCCAAGTACAAAGGCTTAGGTTCATTCCCTAGCATTGAAAAAAAAAAGTTTTCTCTGAGAACAACTGAGTAAGAGGTAATACATTTTCTAGTTCTCTTACTTTCTACTCTAGACCAGTGGTTTATCAGGACTTCTGGACTGAGCATGGTGTCACACACTTACTCTGGGAGACTGAGGCAGGAGGGTAATAAGTTTAAGCCAAGTGTGGGCAACTTAACAACTTTTTGAGACCTTTCTCAAAAAAGTACTGGGGATGTAGGTCAGTTTGAAGGCACTGGGTTTGATTCTCAGTACTATAAGGGAATAAAAAAAAGATTTTGAACCAGACTTGTCCAGCCCATTTCCCAGGATGGCTTTGAATGTAGCCCAGCACAAACTCATAAACTAAATCATTATTCAGTTTTTTGGGGGAACTTTATTTTCTTTTTCTTTTTTTCTTTTTTTTTTTTTGAAACAGAATGTAGCTTTGTAGTTCAGACTGGTCCTAAACTCACTACATAGCCCAGGTTGGCCTCAGTCTCATAGCAATATTCCTGCCTCAGCCGCCTGAGTGCTGGGATTACAGGCATGCACCACCACACCCAGTTTATGTGGTACTGAGAACTGAATGAACCCAGGGCCTTGCACTTACTAGGCAAGTGTTTTAACTGCAGTGCTATTCCTCTAGCCCAATGCTATTAGACATTTTACCTGTGGCCCAAGATGACTCCTTTTTGCTCACTGTGGCTCACATAGGCCAAATTCCTGACAATTCAAATAAATTTAGATGTGCAAAGAAACAACTGGCATAACTCTATAAAGAAATTGACATGGATTTCTTAATAGTAAAAGGAATGCTTGGAATACTCATTTTCTAAAATATGGCTTAAATTTTTAAAAATTTCATGGAGCCACAGTCAGTATGTATTAGTTTCGGTTCTTTCAAACAGCAGAATTTACAGAAGTTATAACCAGGATCTATTTGGAAGGCTTACAAATATGAGGATAGAGGTAGTCCAAGATGGCAGCCTCTCATGCGACAGCTGCCATTAGGTAGGACACCCTCCTGGGACCGCAGGACGGCCTTTGAGATTGTGCTGCAGATTCTAGTTGTTCGAAGAACAGTGGCGAAGACCCAAGACTAAAGATCAGGGATAGGCAGACAGGCACCAAGTCGAGACTGGAGCGAATCTGTGATGAAGATCTACAGCATGTAGCAAGTCAGCGTCCATAGACAGTTGCAAAGGCGAGAGCTTTCCCAGAGGAAAAAGCTGTAACGATTTCTCTTCCCTCCTTTTATACAGTTGCAGTCTCCAGTTGGGTCTCTCACATTTGGGTGGGTGCTCTTCCCTCATTCGCTGGCCCACAAATCACACTAATCAGGCTGGTTCTCAATTCCCACGCTAGGCGTGGTTTCCAAACCCTAATCCAGGCATGATTCCTGATTGCCTCAAGTTAATCTCTCCAGTGGTCACAGAGTATAAATGAAACATACCCTTAATTGTTATATTTCAGTCTCATCCGTATTTATGTTTTAGCACTATATTTTCAATAAAATTAGCCAATCAGCCCAGAAGTAAATTGATGTTTGGAAATCATTTATCACAAGTAGTCATACAAGAATGTAAGGAGAAAGTATATTTACAGAAATCATTACTGGTCACAAATGGATTGCCAAGGATTTCCCTGAAGAATGAATTTAAATATCACCCATTATGTGTCAGAAAGGGGAAAAACATCTACATAGATTTTTTTAAATTAAATTTTCTAAAAAGCAATTGGGGTTTTATTTTTGTAGTGTTTACCTTTTTCTTTGTCTTAGAAGTTGCTTTGATAAAAATCTGTTAGTTTCATGTAAACAACAAGTATTTCTAGAGCTATAAACAGGAATGTAACTCTCAAAGGCTTTCCTGGGGGATTGAGGTTGCTGCTGACTTAACAGCTTGTCTCTAATGGCCTGGGATAACCCTTTAGTCAGAATTTAAGTGATTAGTATCATTTTGAGCTATAATGACTCTAATCTGTTTAAATATAGAGGTGTACAGATCTCCAAGGCTATTTTAGGAACTTACTAGGATTATGTGTCTGCTAAAATCTCCTTTATAGTGGCACTGGGAAGAGTTTCTGTGTTTGTGTGCACACGCATGTCCGTATGTATAAGGCATAGATTTTTAAAAAATTTTCAAAATCAAGTCTCTTATTCTGTTTCTTTGAAGTTGTTTTTTTTTTTTTGAGGTTTTTTTAAACACTGGTTTAAGAAAAAAATGTAAGTGATGTAGGTAATCATAGGTAAAGTAGTGTATGGATATGCCTTACTAATTCTACAGGGCTAGGATGACGATTAAATGAGTTTATGACAACCTGCCCCTGGCACAGAGTGAGCTGTCAGTAAATAGGAGCAGCTGCTGCTGTATTACTCTGTTACTGTTATTGTGGGCATATTGGCCTTTAGATCTAATACTTTGTTTCAAATCTTTTGTTTTAAAATTATTTCTTGGTTTTGATATTTTGTTGAGGAATTTATTTCTGTGTTGATCTTGTGACTACACAAATAAATTGGTTTTCTGTTGAGTTTTTTTCTGAAGCCAGTCATGTTCTATGGCACATGAATGTCAGAAGCTTGTAAAGGTACTTTGGAAGAATGATTTAAAAAAAATAATCTGGCAACTTTTTTTCTGATAAACTGTAAGACAGACTACTCCCTTCCCCCAGAGAAACAAAGAGACTATGGACAGAGATAAAGCAAATTAGCTCACAAGTACACTAGACCTTGACCCTCATTTCTGGTAATTAATATTTCAGTGTTTTTTTATTTTTTTCTGTTTTCTTTTGTCTCTACTTATGGAAGAAGATTGTTGGTATTGTCTGCCTTTATTGCTACATTGAAGGCCATCTTAATTGTGTTCCATTTCTGCTGTTGGCCTGAAAGTATTTTCAGCATGAATGTTCATAATCTTTAAGCTTTTGCATAAACATTTAGCCCCCAGGAGGTGAATGTGATTTTATTTTGGAGAGAAAAAGGTGATATGGATGGCCTGTATGCTGATAGGAAAAGGGACGACCAGGTCCAATTTAATTTAATTTTAATTTAGGCCCTCAGTCTACTATTTTTTTGTTTTGTTTTTTTGATTTTGTTTTTTTTTTATTGAATTCATTGGCATCTATAAAACTTTTTATTCTTTATTTACTGATTCATTTTGTCTCACATGATTCGCATACGTTAGCGCCTTTTCATTATAAACATGTCTTTCATTGTAGACTTTTTTCTGATTTTTTTATTGCAGTAAAATGTATTTAGAAAATTTGCCATCATAATACCTTTTCAGTGTACAGCTCAGTGATACCAAATACATACTGGTGTCCCGCTGTAACCACAGTCCATCTTGGTGTTTTTTTTCCATCTTAATAAAACTGAAACTCTCAGAAAAGTCACAATTCCTGGTAACTGCCGTTTCATTTTTGGTCCTTGCTGACTTCATTATTCCAGACTCCTCTTGTGAGATGGTGTAAGATTGATCTTTCAGCAGCCAGCTTTTCCCTTGGAATAATGCCCTCAAGATTCATCATGTTGTCAGCATTTTCTTTTCTTTTGCAGTATAGATAATAATATTCCCTTGTTGTATGGACACACTAAATGGAGAGATAAGACATAAACATGGAAAGTAACAATTCAGCTAATGAGGGCCTCCACTCTCTTTGAAGTGTGCAGTTTTGATTTTTTTAATCTAATCTTTTCCAAGCCTCAAAAAAAAAAAAAAAATTAAGACAGGAACAGAAGTAGGTTTTGAATAGTTTCTCAGTGAGTTACCCAACTTAGTGATGATTGTTAGTTGAAGTACAGGTTGAGCTCACTCTGGTCTAGAATGATGGGGAAAGTCTTAGTGTCCATCCAGTTTCACACCTCTGGTGATTCCTTTTTCACCTGCTGAGAAGCACCCTATGGTTTACTTTTTCCCCCTGTTTCTACCTCTTCTCCTAGATTACCATGTCTTGCTTGTCTCAGGCACCCCTTCCACATCGTACAGACTATCCTCATTGTGCACTTGTCTCCTCAGGCTCCTGAGCCCTAGGGCAGAGTTTTACCTAAGCAGACACTTGAGACTTATCTTGGCTCTTCTCTGTCTGAAGGATTAAGAGCAAGTGCATGGGGGCTTGGTTTTGTTTCTTTACTGCATTTATTTGTGATCTATAACCTCATCTGTGAAATCTTTTCCCTGATAAATTCCCTCTTTTTTATATACGATTCTGTTAAACCTCTGTGACTTTTCTCAGGCCTCACTCCCCCACGCGCTGCCAATAGCTTGTTTTTACTTACCAGATACGGATATTTGGTGTGTCTTAGCAGTTTGGGAGAGGAGAGTGGGAAGACTGTTAAAGAGCTAAGAACCTTCAGACTGTTTCTTGGCATGGTCACGGAAGCCTACTGTTTAGATAAAGGTCAACCGTTCTTACAGGACTAGGGAAAATAGCATGCTAAGTGTCAGGCAAGCTCTGTACAGTAAACTGGGCAGTATGTTCTCATAATGACATATTTGTATTGTCGTTGTATTCTACTAGGTGAATATGTAGAACTGGATCTGAGGCATTCGCCTCTTGGGAACTCTTTTACAGCATCCCTCTTTCAGTCATCAGATAAAATATTTGCATGATGGAGGAGCGCTAAGTATCTGAGTTTGATTCCCCAACCCATGTATGCTGAGCATGGTAGCTCATGCCTGTAATCGCAGCACTCAGGAGGCTGGCTCTATAGTGAGTTCAGGACCAGCCTGGGCTACAGAGTGAGACCTTGTCTCAAAATAAATGTGTGTGTGTGTGTGTGTGTGTGTGTGTGTGTGTGTGTGTGTGTGTGTGTGTGTGTAGTCCAGTGACTGTACTCAAAACTACTCAAGCCTCTCTTTTGTCTACCTTTGTTAGAGTCTGCTTGTCAAGATCTTGCATGTATTCTCTCTACTACTAAAATATTTAAGAGGATAGGTCCTTCTTGTCATGTAGAGCTCAACTTAAATGTAACCACTCAAGCCTTCCCCATCCACCTAATTTAGGGTCACACACACACACACACACACACACACACACACACACACACACACACCTCTGCACAGACACACATCCCCATCAGTGTTACCTACTTTATTTCATGATACTTAACCACTCGCTGAAAATTATCTTGTTCTTCTGCTTTTCTACCTGTTCATAATTTCTTTCCCATATTGTATTATAAGCTTAAAGAGAGTAAGATTTTACAATGTCTCTTATCCCCTACAGTATTCCAGCACCTAGAGTAGGTATTATTGGATGCTCAATAGATACTAATTGAATGGAGAAATGGATAGATAGACCTTACTGACCACTGAGCGGTAATTGGAAACTCAGGCAGGAACCTCCTCAAGACTTAATCCCCTGTAAGTTTGCTATAAGCTGTACCTGTTCTTCTGTATTTCTTGCCAGTGTCAGGAAATTAAGGAGCTTCCTTCCTATGGGAGGATAGTCCTCACACTTTTTCTTCTGCCTTCTAAGGTATTATTCTAGTATAAACTCTTGTAAATCTCTAATCTTCTTTTGAGGGCTTTCTCTCTCCAAAATGTGAATATGCTGAGATCAGTCTTATTGTATAGGGAAAATTCTTCACCAGAACTTTATCTATCAAAGTCTGTTTCTTTTCTTCTTGGCTACTGGTTTTGACAGTTTGCTATGCCACTGGCCGCTAGACATTCTTATCATATGTAAGACTCACCAGAAGTTTTTGAACATATACCCATGTGTATATTTACATATAAATGCATCTAAGCTAATAAACTGATCATGAATTTATATAAAAAGAAAAGGTATAATGAAAGATTAATAGACTTTTCAAAATTAACTTTTCATATTCTGTTTAGTCCTAAATAATAGAGGCTTTTTAGTATGTTTACAATTTGTATTTAAACATCTTGATAATTATGATGGCTCTTATCAGCTAATTTCTTGGAATATATTATATCTCTAAGGAAAGTCACATCAATATCATAGTAGATATAAATTTGTATTTAAGATAATATTTTTTCTTAAGCTAACTTTTTGCCATTTCTGGTTGGATTGTCCTTGTTTTCCTCAAGATGTGACAAAGAAAGGGTTCTACCATTTTCTTGACAGAAAGAAAAGAAAATTTGCTACTGTTTTAGGTTATTTCAGCTTTGATTTCTCTATGGGCGTTATTTGAAGCATTAAGTTCATTTATAGGAATTAAATAGTTAAAACTATCAGTAGGTAAATGAGACTAAGGATGTGGCCCAGTGGTAGCATGCTTAGCTTACACGAGATCTTGAGTTCAGTCTCTAGCATAACACAGAAAAGGAACAGGAAAAATAAAAAATTGGATAATATATAGACCTACATAATACAGTGTATATAAATTATAACATGAAAATCAAAAAAGGCAAATGAGTGACCAAGAAGAAAAGATGTAGCTGCTGCCACTTCTGCAATAGGAGAAGTCACCTATTCTCCCATGATACTTTGCAGACGCTTGTGAATGGGAACCGTTTGATACATGATTCAGGTGTGGGTACCACTGTTGGTGTACTTACCAAATATTAGTCACTTTTTCAATTTTTTGAGTGCAAATTTTAAAAATGGAGCTTATGCTTTTCTTCACACACCCCAGTAGATCACTTAACGTGCCCCTATAGCTGCATATGTGTGTAACTTTGCAGTTTGTACTTAATGTTTCCATGGATCTACTTTGCATTTACTCTTCCCCCACCAGCACCAGGCTTCTCCATCTGATGCTTTGCCAGCACAATTGTGGTTTAAGGTCATTTAGTAGACCATCCTACCATAAGGAAGAAAAGAGAGGGCAGAGTAGTCTGTGGACAGAGTTGTTTTCTGCCTCCTTGCCTGCATTCCTTCCTCCGTCCCCCCCAGGATAAAACCCCCCCGAAAGAATCCCCGCACTTGAGGCTGAGGCAGGAAGAGTGCTGTGAGTTCAAAGCCAGTATGCGCTACATAGTGAGTTCAGAACCAGCATGGACTACTGAGACCCTGTCTTAAAAACACACACTCACACACACAAGATCTTGAATAACCACAATTTTGAACAAGAATAACATGAGAGATACCACACTACCTGGTTTTAGAATATATTACAAAGGTGTTGTAATCTAAATATGGTAATAATGGCATAAAAACATATAGACCAACAAAACAGAATAGAGAACCAAGAAATAAACCTGCAGGTATATAATTGATTGTAGCTCTACAAGGGTGCCTAAAATACATGAAGAAAGGATAACTTCTTAAATGATACTGGGGAAAACTGGATTTCCACATGTGAAAGAATAAAATTGGACCCTTATACACAAAAGTGAGTTCGAAATGGATTGAAGACCTGAAACAATAGAACTCTTAGAAGACTACTTGAGGAAAAAGCCTGTAGTCCTTAGTCTTGGTAGTGATTTTTGGTTATGACGCCAAAAGCCTAGACAACAAGAGCAAAAAGAATATGCCAGATGGAAAAGCTTCTCTGCAAGGTGTAGAAAAGTATCAACAAAAGGAAAAGGCAAGCTATGAAATAGAGAAAATATTTACAAACTATCCAAGAAAAATAAGGAACTTTTAGCCCAAGAAAAAACACCCAACTGAGAAATGGGCAAAGGACCTGAATAGACATTTCTCCAAAGAAGAGATACAAATAGCTGACAGCTATGTGAAAAGGTGCTAGACATTAAAGTCATATGGGAAGGGCAAGTCAGAACTATAATATCACTTTGTATCTGTTGTGTTGGTTATCAAAATAAAAACTGTGCTGCTAGAGATGTGTATAAAAGGCACTTATTATTACACTATTAGTAGAAATGTAAATTAATATAGCTGTTGTTGGAAACAGTATGGAGGTTCCTCAAAAACTTTAAAGTAGAAGTATCATTTGATCCATCTGTCCCTCTTCTGGGTAGATCCAAAGAAAATAAAATCACTGAAGGTATGGCTGATATTACAATAAGTTTAAATAGACCAAACAAATGGGCAAATACTGTATAATCTTACTTTCATAAGGAGTCTGAAATTGTGAAGTTCATAGAATCAAATAGTACGGTAGTGGTTACCAAAAGCTGGGACAGAAGCAGAGACTCAGAGAAGGGGAAGAGGAGTAAGTATCAGCCAAAAGATACAGTTTCAATTATACAAGATGAAAAAATTCTGGAGATCTATACAGTACAGGTACTGTAGTTAGCAGTACTGTATTGTACACTTAAAATTTGTTAAAGGAAGAGATCTTATGTTAAGTACTCTTACTACAAAAGAAAAAATTATTTTGAAAATCTTTTAAAAATAGATAACAGAAGGGAAATCTTTGTGGATCTGAAGATGTTTCAGTGGACTTTCCAGCCTTAAAAAAAGATACATAAGCCCAAGATATGTTTGACCAGAGGATTGAACAGGTGTAGGTCTACACATGTTATTAATATGCTTTACAGTGTCATTCGTTTTAAATTGTTTAGTTCAGCAAGTGATAGAGGGCTAGATTTCAGATTATCTTTCCTCTTCCACAACTAACAAGGCTGGTAAGGACATTAAGGGGCTGTAAATAGGCCTTGCTTTTGAATCTGAATATCAGGAGGGGGCTGGAAGCAAGAGTGGGAGGATGTCATGTCCCAGTGATTAATGATCTCTAGGAAGCTGAAAAGGAGAGTGTAATATACACAGTATTTCTACCCCCTGGAGTAGGAATGCAAACACTATTGTGCGTATCTGTGCATAGTCACTGACTTCTGGTAGCTGGAGAATTTCATACACTCTTCTACCACAAATAAAACTGTCAGAGAAGTGACAGAGCTCAAAAAGCTGGCCTTCCTTACTTGAAAAGAATAGCTCAAACACAGTGAGCCAGAAAATTAATTTTGTAGTTGTTTAGGAACACAGTTGCTTAATAAGAAATGAGAAAATGGGAACTTCTCTTGAAAAGCCTAAAACCTTCAAATATTTGTTGATTCCAGCCCTACATTTGGTTTCTTTTGGTTTTCTTAAATTTACCAAATTCCTGGAAACTGCTTACTTTAAATGAACTTAAGGGGGAAACATTCCTTTGTAATGAAATGATCCATCTTAAACTTTTCTGTCTGGTCTCTGGTAGATTTAGAGGCTCATACTGTTGATGGACTCCAGAACCTGTTGCTTGATGTTTAGGAGAAAAAGACTAATATTTTAGGATGGCCTGTGTCATTTTGGCAAGTAGTTCTTAGAGTGTCTTTTCCTCGCCCTCTTTTCTCTACCAGTGAGTCCATATTTTTAATTACAAGTTGCTTAAGTCAGCAAATCATTTTAAACTGTAAATAAAGAACTGTAGAGTTTTGAAAAAAAATGTGAAGAAAACTTATAAGGAAGGTATTTCAACTACCTTAGATTATGTACAAATTACCAAAATTAGAGACTGCGTAACAGTAGAACAGGCGGTAGCAACAGCAGTAAGCTTTAGTGAGGACGACCAAATAACTTACATTTTACCAGGGACCACTCATTTATAGGTCGTGTTAAATTAGTTGTTCACAATTCACTTTGTTTATACGTTACCGCTGATTGTTCTCTATTACTTAATTATTAAATGGATGTGCCAGTTTTTATTTCTTAGTGTAGTCAGGGGAAGTATTCTTGAACAAATAGAGCCATACGTCAGGGTAAAGGAGAAGAAAGCCTTTATTTATATTTTTGCTTTTCTATTTTCTTTTTGAGAGTGTCATTATAATTTGAAATAAATTTTAGACTACTGTGGTCTTAAGTTACGACAGCATCAAATGAATTAAGCCCTGAATTTGGCTTCTAAGTAGACTTTTAAACTGTACTAGGAAGAGTTTTATTTTTAGTCAGGATGTGGTTATTTTTAGATCTGCTTCCCTCTCACTCGGAAATGTAATGCCTGTCTTTCCATTGTTGTTTATCAGGAAGCTCTGAAGCACAGGCAGTTAAGAGCCAGTTAGCGTACAACACTGCTTCTCCTTTTAGATGAAAATATGAAGTAATGCTTGGAAGAAAATATGCTCATTGAGAACACATCTAATTTTGAAATTGTTGGTATCATTTTCATCTCTTGTACACTAAGTGATAGAACAAGGTTTATTTAGGGAATGCCAAAAACACTAGGTTTGGGTTCCCCCTACTGGTGTGCATTTCAGGCTCATGTGTGCTGGAATACAGAGCGGGTAAAGAGTAGGGGATCGAGATTAGAAGTAGCTCTGTTGTCATTTAGAGACTTGATGATGAGACAGAGAAAAGGCGCCTTTTCCCTTTTACTCTAAATGTCTTACCAAAAATGATGATATGAAAAGTGTATTTTGTACATCTAAAAAAAAAAAACTTAATCCTCTAATATTTGGTTTTAAAATGTTTCGTCTGTGATAAGCTGCTTATATAGGCATTTCTTCTCAAATGCTTTATGTTGTGATCTAAGGAATAATAAAACACCAGTGGATTCACAGAAACTAAACCCACCCAAAGAAAATGCAAGGCTAGCATTATTGTCAGAATAAAATTAAAGAGCTGGCAGTAAAGCTCACTAATTCCTGTTTAGCATTTCAGAAAGTAAAGCGACATTGTAGGATTGTGTCTATCCATTTAACATGTTCTTTTCTAATGTGTGTAAGTATGTGTATTCGAGATAGTTCTTTATTTTCTGCCTTTTAGTAAATGCCAAATACTAATGGCTCATTTTGAAAAAGAAAAATTTTAATTGACTCCTAAAAATGACCCCTGACTTTTTATTATGTTTACATTTTAAGACCATTCAATTAAGTTAAAATACCGTATTTTTAAATTGCTTTTCAGCAATGCAGTCAACCTTTTAAGCAATGTTCCAGTCTCTTGTTTGGATGTTCTCATTTGTCCATTAACCCATGAAGAAACAGTGCAAGAGGCAACGACTCTAGATGAACTGCCCACTGATAAAACAGCTGAGAAAGAAACAGTTTTGAAAAATAATACCAGGGTGTACAATGGTATGAACATGGAGGCCATTCATGTTTTACTCACGTTTATGGAGAAGAGAATAGACAAGGTAAGGCCTTGGGAGCCTTGGAAAGATGCTTCCAAAGATTGCAGATGTGCCACACATAAACCACAGAACATGGTTTTTCAATGTGAGCTTTTTGTTTTGTTTTGTTTTATAGCTAATAGGTTATGTACTTTTACACTACAAAACATTTTATTGTAATATATGATAAATTGCTAAAACCAAGTGATTTGTGAAATTATGAAAATTGTGTTCATGAAACACCAAATTTGTAACTAATGCCTAAAAATAAAAATGAATTACTATTCCATATAGATAATTTTATAAGTCTTAGAAATAAAATTTTTCTTCCAAAAACTTGATACTTTCTGTAATATCTTTAAATTTTTTTGTAGGCATCTTCACAAACTCTTTACGTTTTTCATTTGTAAGCTGTTTATTTTCTCTGGACTGTCACTAACTTTGTCAGGTAGCTACATTAAAAGGCAGCAGGGTAGCATAGGTGGGTCACCGAAGCCTTTGCTTCATTTATGAGCTCATTGAGTGAACCAGGGGAGCCCTAGGAAATGTAGGAAAATCCAGGGGGGATAGAAACAGTCAGGGAGCACGAATGTAACTGATAAAATGGAAATGTTTTTTAGGAAAATAATTTTTAACTTGTTTATAAGATTAGGTAATATAAAAGGTATCTTTCCTTCCTAAAAGTATTCATATGCTCAAGTTACATGGGAAAAGTAATACTTTTGAAAGCTAATGTACCGTGATTTCTTTTTTTAATAGGGTAGCAGCTATAGAGAGGGTCTAACTCCAGTTCTCAGCTTATTAACAGAATGTTCCCGAGCCCATCGAAACATCAGAAAATTTCTCAAAGACCAGGTAATTGCTTAATGCATATTACTTCTCATGGTTAATATTTTTATCAGTGTTTCTTTAAAACACAGAACCAATGAACTCAATTCTCACAAAATGCTTTTCTTTCAGAAAAATTATAAGCTCAGAAGGTAGTTTTAATTTTTTAAATTTTCTAAGAAATAATTGATCCTGTTTATTTTTTGAGTTGCTCATTTATCCAATAAATGTTTATTGAGATCTACTATATTCTGTATTCTAAGCATTATTCTGAGCATTGAATGACAGATAAAATCTCTTAACCATTGAAGAATTTACCTTGTAGTGGAGGTGTAAAAAAATGTCAGGAAATGATAAATCTTCTAAAGAAAGATAAAGCAGGTGAAATGAAACTGGGACTTATGGGGGTAACAGAGCCTCTCTTAGGAGATGACACTTGGGCAGAAAGTTGGTTAAATAAGGAAAGTGTCTCCAAAGGAATCTAGCAGAGAGAACATGTTCACAGTGCCTGAGATATGAAGTGGCTTTTGTCTGCTTAAGAAAAAAATCAAGGCAGCCAGTGTGAGTAGGCAGAAATACAGAAGGGAGACTGCAGTGGATGAAGAGGTAAACAAGAGCTTGGTATCTTAAGCCTGTGAGAACATTTGATTCTGAGTGAGATGAAAAACATGTTGGAGTGTTTTGAGGAGGAAAGTGATGTGACCTCATTTATATTTAAAGATAATCTAGCTACTGTTTGTAAAACAGACTGTAGTGGAAGTTGAATGATGGATGAATACCAGGAGACCAACCCACAGGAGGACTGATGAGGAAGGCTTGGAGTGGGTTGGTGGTGCCTAGACCTCATACTTTGGGATATGTTTTGAAATTAGAGCTCACATATTGTGCTGACTGATTGGAATATGGATTGAGAAATGGAGAAAAAGTAATCAAAGGTGACTTTTTAAAAACTTTCAGACTTTATCTTAATTCTAAGACATTGACAGTTAACAAAAACTGACTTCTAAAATCTCAGTTTCCAACTTTTTTCATCCACATTAAGACTCAGTCTCTGCTTTTCATTACTTCGCTCACCTCTTGGCTTTACTTTTCTTCTATTCTATGCTGGATCTTTCTTGTGGCACATAACTGTAATCATTCCTTTCCATACAACTTTGACCAGCACCTCTCTTTCCCTTAGGTATACTAGAAAAACACACAAACTCACTAAATGTATCCTTCTATTTTGAGCACTTGAATAGTGTAAGAGATAAGCAGTGCAACCATTTTAAATTCCTACTTTGAATTTTAGACCACCAACTTCTAGAGACTCCTTAGCACAATCCAAGTTAATTATTTTACATCTTGTTTCTTCAGATGTTCACTGACTCCCTTCTCACTCTGATTTGTTGACCTTGCTTCCTGCTTCAGTATAAATTAGTAGAGAACTTTATCTTCCACCATTCCATCTACTGTACTGTCTGTCCACATCTATATGACCAAATACTTTGCCTCTCTCTCTTACAGAGTAAAAGTATTTCTGTTTTGGTCTGTGGCCATCCTGTTCTGAATCCTCTTTCTTTCTTACCTTATCATGAGCTTTGTCCTTGTTCTTTTTTTTTTTTTTAAACCCCAGTACTGAGGAATTGGAACCAAGGCCCTTACACTAAGCTGTATCACCAGCCGTTTTAAATTTTTTTTAATTTTGATACAGCGTCTTAAGATAGTCTCTAAGTTGCCTTGGCTGGCCTCAGATTTACAATCCTACAATCCTTGCTGGGATTAAAGACCAGTACCAGCATGCCCTTCACATCCTCTGTCTCTTCTGTATCATTTTTTTCCCTAAATGAACTGAATCATTTCTGTCAGTTCCCGAACATCTTCTCTTTAAAAATTCCCTTAACCTTTTTCTTGTTTGCCATCTTGTTTCTTTGATTCTCTTTATAAAATGTTTCTCAGGTTTTCTGTACTCATGATTTTTATTCTTTTTAGTCATCTTTGACTCTTGGATCCTGTATAACCAGGCTTTCATGCTTTCCGCTCCACTCCAGAGGCGTTTATTAAAGTCACCAATATGATATTGCCAAAGGTAATATTTCTAAATTTTTTCCTTCTGTTCTCTGCTATCATTTGATATGTATTCCCACCTGCTCCTTGAAATAACTTTCTTCACTTGGTTTTCAGTAGACAACCTCTGCTGACCAGCCTCTTCCCAAATGTTTGAGTGCTTTGTGGAGATGCTGTCATCTCTCCACCCTCTCTCTGTGATTTTGGTCATTTCAGTGATTTTGAAAATCATATATAGGTTAATGATTTAGATGCCTCCAGCTCTGACCATTCCCTGTGCCCCAGATTTGTATAATGAACTGCCTATTCATATCTTCCCATTGAATGGAAATACTTAGCTTAACATATCCCTGGTTAGTATCATGATTTCCCATATTCCTAGCCTATTTTCACCCTTCTTGCCACGCTTAAATACATAGTATCACTATCAACCTCACTATTCATTTATCACCGTAGAGAATTTCCCCTAAGGCATGAAGCAGGATCATTTTCTCTGTATTCGTGGTCAGGATTTAATAAGTGCCTTAATACAAGAAATGCACTAATAGATAGGTTTGAGAAAAAAACTGGGGGTCCTTTAATAAGTATAAAGTCTGTTGGGAGAAAAAAACATGAACAGAAATGAAAAAGGTGAATATTCATTTAACCAAGATTAATTAATGAAGGTATGTCTATGATTATCTTAGATGAGGGAGATTTGGTAAAGAATAATAAAATACTTTGCTTTCTGTGTGTTTGCTTCTTCCCAAAAATAATTTTGAGATCAAAATTCAAGTAGACTGTTTATATTTTACTATCTTTTAACTAGAATTCCAGAAAATCTACTTGTTAAGTAGCTTCTTTGCATGGAGGCCTTGCAAAAGATTATAAGACCAAATTTCTGTCTTTAAGAAACCCTGCAGAATAGATCATAGAGGTGAAATATTACAGGTGAAAAAAACCTAAATACATAAGATGTATTAGTCCATTTTCATTATTATAACAAAATCATCTAAGGCATAAAGAAAAATGCTTTATTTTGACTTATGGTTCTGGTGGCCCAAAGTTCAGGAGTCATACCTGGTGATGGTTTTCTTGTTTTCCAGAGTCCCAAAGAAATGCAGGCCATCTCACAGCAAGAAACAAAGTGTGTGTGCATGTGTGTGTGTGTGTGTATTTTGTGTCCCTTTTGGACTCTCAACCAATATTCAGTCATGACCTTACCTAATTCTAATTGTCTTCCAAAGTTGCCAACTCTAAACACCATAGTTGGATTAATTTAATTTTCTGCCTCCTTAATGCCTCACATTGAGTATTAAATTGAAACACATAAACCCTTGGAGGATGCAACTCAAAACTTATCCGAACTGTAGCTTCCTCCTCTAGTCTCCTAACATTCTTTATTCTTATGATGTGAGCAACACAGCCATTTCATCTCCAAGTTAATGAGTCTCAACTCATTCAACATTAATTTAGAAGTACAGATCTTATCTAAGACTAAGGTAAAGTCCTTCCATGTGTGAGCCTATGAAATCAAAATAGTTTATCTAGTTCTGATATACTGTATAGTGGTGAGACAGCCATAGGATATATATTTCCATTCCAAATGAAAAGAATAGGCAGGTAGAAGGGGGGAATTGGCAGAACCAAAACCCAACAGGGGAGATAATGGAAAAGCTCCAAGTGTAACATCTTGTGTGCAACAGCAGGGCTAGGATCCCAGTGCCTGAGCCTTCCTGCCCCTGCAGATTTTCTAGCCATAGCCCTCATGCCTGCGTGCTAATGTTGGTGGCTCTCCTGGACAGCCCACTTATATTGCTGGAGTACCCACTGGGACTGAACTCCCACAGCTCTATTAGTCACCCCATTAGGCACTCCCTGCAGGGCCTTTGGTCCTTCAGAAATTTCCTTTGGCCTCCTGTGATTTTTTTTTTCAAATCTTGGTAGAAATCTCTGTGATCCAGTAATTCTTACATTCTACATATCCACTGAATCAGCACCATAAAGATGCCAGAAAAGTCTGCTGCTGCTGGCACTAGCTGTGGCCGGGCTTACCATTGTTACTGATCAAGAGTGCTTTGCCAGTTGAACTCAGGAATGAATCCTGAGATGGTCTTGAGCACTTTAGGCCTATTCCCTGAGATGTTTGACCCTCAGCGATCTTTGGCCTGTGATGGGAGAAGTAGCCTAGATTTGTCAAGGTCTTTCACCAGTTGTCTGCTGATTAGCATTCCTGGTATCTTTAGAAAGCATTCCATTTGCTGCACTCTCCCTGGCACACTCTTAGTTTTTCTTTGCTCCTTCCCTGGCCAGGCTGCAAGTTTTCCAAATATTTCTACTTTGTTTCTTTTAGCTCCCAAATCTCTGTATAAATCTGACTAAAAGTGGCCTATAATACTCATGCCAAGGCCTGACTGCTTTGTTGTTTGGAAATCTCTTTCATGAAATAAACAAGTATATCGTTCATTATTTTTCCCTTTCACAAAGTCTGTGGACATGGATGCGATACGGTGTTGGTCCTGTCTCCACTTTCTAATCATATACTCCTTTCTGCCTGAGACTCTTCCTCTTTTGAGCCCTGGCTAGATTCTACCACAACGTTATGCTTGCAGCGTTCTTGGCCTTTTCTAGCCTGCATCTCAAACCCTTCCAGTCTCTATTCATCACCTAACTCAAAAGCTGCTTCCACACTTTTCAGGTATAGCTACAGTGTCAGCTCCATTGTTGATACCAACTTTCTCTATTCATCTGATTATCACTGTAATGAAATACTTGAGGCAGGCTTAGTCTATAAGGAAAACACATTTACTTAGTCTTGGAGATTCCAGGGCAAGGCACTGGTATTGGCTTACCATGGTGAGGACCACATGGCACATGGAAGAAGCATGTACAAGAGAAAGATTACATCTCTAAAAAGAAAGTCACTAAGTCATGGGTTGGGCTCACACTTACAACTTGATCTTGTGAAAGCTACAGGGTCCCACAAGGGCTGCCTTAAGCTCTTCTGAGGGTAGCTCCCAGTGACCTAAGGACCTTATAGCCCCACCTCGTAAGAGTTCTACCTCCTTGTATTTCGGCAGCACATATTCTAAAGAGTTTTACCTCCTCTTGACATCACTACACTAGGGACCAAGATCCCAACACACGAGTCCTTGGGGACACTCAAACCATACTCAAACCATAGCATAAGGCATAATACAACAGTCAGCTTTCCTTGTGAGGATAAAAATTCCATAAACTATGGTGGTCAAGAAAAGCAGAACTTAAAGTAATACAGTTGGCTGGGTTACAGCTCAATAGTGGAACATATGCACAGCACTGATAAAGCCCTAGGTTTGATCCTCAGCACCCAAAGAAATGAGCTTTAATAGTAGCATAAACTGACCAGTTACATACAGTAGCAAATATCTGATAAAATCCATTTCATGCATACCCAAAGAAATGGGACTTGAGTATTCTGTATTTGGGTAATTAAAAAAAAAAGACAAGTTATAGAAATTACTGACCCAAGTTGTATTAGAGGCTTGTAGAAGAGATGCTGGTTCAGCCGATTTGAAAGAGAAGCTGGGAAAATTTGACCAAAAAAATTAAGAGAGTAATATTTAGGGAGAAATATTTATGTAATTTGAGAGTGATCTATAGTAATAGCAACAGCAAAATCATATTTTTAAAATGTGTCTTTAGGAAACCAAAAAATAACAATTTTTATATAACCTTTAAGAGACCCTGCACAGTGGGTACTGTAGACACGGAATCTCTCATTACATGCCTTATTCTTCTCAGTATGGTTGGCAAAAATAAGAAATTACTGTGTAGTTGTTTTGTGCATAGAATTGTGCTCTACCTTGCCATAGATATTGAAACCTGAATCCTGTGAGCACTTGAGATTAACCAATTTTCTGTGAATCGGTTTCCATGTTTTGTTTATATCTTCGATGCCTCCAATGCTTACATATATAGTAGGCACTGTATAGAAAGAGAGGTAAGGAAGAATTTTAGATTAAATAAAATAATATATAAATGAAGGGTATGGGTCACATGCACATTGTTATTTTGGGATTTTGTGCCTGTCTTCATTTCTTGTGTAGGGCCTGTTTATATAGAAGTCACTCGTTACGGTTTGGATATGTTTGCTCCCACCTGAGTCTCATGGGTTGAAAGGTGGGTCCTCGGTGGTACTGTTGGGAGGTGGATGGGACATTTTGAGACAGAGCCCCATGAGAAGCTGACAGGCCTTAACAGGCCTTATGTCACTGAAGGAGCTACCATTAGGAAGGAGTAAGGGAGCTGTTGTCGGACCCTTGAACTTCTGCAAAAGCAGGTTATCCTAAGAATAAAACCAGCCTCTGAAGAGCCCTCTGGCTTTCTGTTTCAAGAGTGATCTCTTCATCCCACACGTTCACCTGCCATGTGAAATCGTCTTCTCTTAGGCCCTCACTACAGGCAGAGCCAACTGGGAGAGCCACCAGATCTTGAACTTTGACCCTCCAGAAATATAAAAGTGACAAACCTCATTTCTTCATAAAGTTACTTGCCTCAGGTATTTTTTTTACAGTAATCAAAAGTAGACTAATGCAGCACCTAATAAAAGTTACTTGAATTTAGTCACTTTCTCTTCAATTAATAAGTACTGTCAAGCACTTGTAATATTCTAGGCATTAAGAAGAAAACAGTAAACAAAAGAAGAAAAATCCCTACCCCAATGGAACTTAACTTCTTTGGAAGGAGACATACAGTAAACAAATAAATATGTGTTATGCCAGGTGATATGGTCAGTGCTATGAGGAAGATTATAGTAGAGGAAGAGAACATGTACAGAAGAGAATGCTGGAGGTCCTTAAAGGGGGGTAATCAAGGTAGAGAATTTTCTGAGTACCATTTGAGCAGAAACCTGAAGAAAGTAAGGGAGAGAGCCATCAAATTCTTAGAAAAATAGTTTATGGGCAAAGAAAACAGTAAATGCAAGGAAGGACCTGAAGAAGGAAAGAACTGGGAGTGTTAAAGAAGGTCCGTGGAGGTCTGTGTGGCTGCAGTAGTGTAAGCAAAGACAGTAGCAGAGGTGAAGTCAACTACCAGAAGCCAGCTCAAGCAGGACATTACACGGGAGTTGCCTTCTGCAGTGAGTAAGATGAGAAGTCTTGGTAACTGGAGGACTCTGAAGACGAGTGATGTGACCTGACTACTTGCTATATAGAGAATAAACCATAGGGAGACCAGGATGGAAGCAGGGACAATTTTAGAGGGCATAATAATCCACGTGAGAAATATTGGTAGCTCAGACTTGGTAATATGGGCAAAGGAAGTGAGAAATGGGTGTATTTCAAAAGTGTTGAGCCAACATAAATTGCTGATAGAGGGGTGTGGAGTATCAAAGAGAGAAGTCAGGGTATTTTCAGGGTTTCTATACCTAGCAGCTAGAAGAACAGACTTGTTTCCAAAGGAGCAGGTTTTCAGGTAGCATCAAGATTTCCAGTTAGGACCTGCTGAGTTTGGGAAACCCAGATAAGTCTAGAGGTCAGAAGCAGAGAACAGTGCTTACCAGGGACTCGAAATGGCACCACTGTTATTCATTTGCTATAAAATTTCAGTTATAGAAAATGATTAAATTCTAAGGATCTACTAACAATACATACATAGTTAATACTGGAGTGTATGCATAAAAACATTGATTTTTTAAAAAATTCAAGGAGAAGGATAGGGAAGAAATCAACATGAAGATATAATTTAGGGAGCAACGAGGATGCAGAAACTATAAAACCATAAAAATAGGATTGGGGGCATAGCTCAGTAGTTAGAGTACTTGCCTAGCCAGCTTAAGACACTGGGTTCAGTTCCCTAAGCTCCACATAAGCTGGGTGTGGTGGTGAACTCATGTCATCCCAGCATTCTGGAGGCTGAGCCAAGAGGATTCTGTGAGTTCGAGACTGGCCTGGACTACAGAGTGAGACTATCTTACAAACAGAAAAAAAAAATTATAAAAATGGATGAGATCACTAATAGTTTGAATGAAAACAGTTAAGGTGTTCAAGAATGTTACCCTTAAATCTTCCAGTGTTTACAAAACAGAAAAAGGAAATTAGCTGAAAAGCTGAGGCAAAGCAACAGGTCAGGAGACAGGAGAGGTAGTATAGATAGGTAGATGGGAATGTGAACAAGGAAACAGATAAGCAAGTTACATTAGCCTTTTCAGGATCAGTCTGTAAAGCAGGTGTGTGTCATGTTATAATCTCCTTTGCAGGAGTACTATGAAGATTGTTAATAAGGTATGTATACAACTAGCACAGAGAAGGTGCTTAGTGATTACAAATTGAATATCTCTTGTGCAAAATGCTGAGGACCAGAAGTGTTTTGGATTAGCAGTATTTAAAGATTTTAGAATATTTTCATGTATACATAATGAGATATCTTGGTAGTGAACCCAGATCTAAACAAGTAGTTATGTTTTATATATACATTGTGTACATAACTTGAAGGTATTTTATACAGTATGATCCATGACATATGGTCAATTTTCCCATCACACATAGATTTTCCCATTTGTAGAATCGTATTTGTGCTCAGATTTTGGAGCATTTCAGACTTTCGAATAAGAGATACTCAATCTGTAGTAGTCGTTTTTATTATACTTCATAACTAGAGAGTATAAGTACAAATTGTTTTAATAAATATTTCCTGAAAATGTTGTCAGATTTAAAAGGAGGAAAAAATAAGTGTAAGTAAGATATTAATCTTTGTGGAAGTAAGAAAGCTGACAAAGTTGACACAGGTTTTAAAATGGATTGTGAGAGGGACGGGAAATGGCATTCCACTTGCTGATACAATTAAAAATTCAGAAATGCCTTTAGAAGAGCTTGGTAATACTGTTTCTGTTCATATCAAACCTTTTTACAGGCATGAAATTGTGGTCTGTGTATTGTTATTTTACTTGGAGGCTAATCTATATTTTTAATTTTACTGATTTTTATTCTTATAAAACTAAGACCAATTAACCTTTCTATCCCAGTTATTTTTTATCACTGTGACTCAAAACCCAACATGCACAACTTTAGGGAAGAAAAATCTATTGTAGCTTACAACTTCAGAGAGTCACAGTCCATTCACAGGTGGGCAGCTAGAAATGGTGGCATCCCATGGTGGGGCCACAGCTAGAGCCAGAGCTGGAATCAGTGCTCTGGAGACTGATCTTCACAGCAGCATGGTGGAACAGAGAATCCTGGGAGGAAGGACGTATCAGCTCACAACCCTTCTGGTTAAGTCCCAGGCATCCGCTCCTCCTAGCCAGGCCCCACCCCACAACACTACACAGGGTCCAGAGGAATATGAGGCTTTCGGGGGACACTCCAGATCCAAACCACGGCAGCTTGACCAGCCAAGTGTCTGGTACCATTCTCACATACTGTGATATGTTGAATTAATGAAGGTTTTTCATTTGTTCTGTCAGGTTTTACCACCGTTGAGGGATGTGACAAACCGCCCTGAAGTTGGCTCAACTGTGAGAAATAAGCTGGTGCGCCTCATGACACATGTTGACCTTGGAGTCAAGCAGATTGCTGCTGAATTCCTATTTGTTCTTTGCAAAGAGAGAGGTAGGTTAAACTCTCTTTGTTCTCTGCTTTTATTTTTTGGAGGGAACTTCAGAAATTTTTCTGTTGGTGGTGCCCATCTTATTCCATACTTTCTAGAGCATATTATCTAGCTTCTATTATTAGAGGACCTAAGGAAATCATAAAAATTAACAATTTAAAAATGTTTTCTGTGCATCTGTATTAAGACAAAAGCACATATATTTCCCGATACATTTAAACTTACCTTCTGTATACTTAACCCAGACTTCTTGATCTTGTTGGAGCAGGGCCTGGAGCCATTATGAAAAGTTTGCCTAATAATTCAGGTGTTGTTATTTTGATATAAGTACAGATATGTCTCAGTTATCTTAGAACTAAAGATTGACTTAAGTTCTTCAATCATTAGTTCTGAACTATTAGATATGTAATACAGTGGACAGAAGTATAAACATGCATAAAATACACTCTTACCATTTGGATAAAGGTAACATAGTGATCGAGAGAAATTTAAAAATGACTATAGTACCATGTACTAAATGCTGCTATTTAGGTGTATGTGGTGATTATCTTCTGGGATAGATGTAGTAGATAAAATACTTCATTTGCCCTACAAAAAGCAAGTCTCCAAACAACTGTCACTAAATTGTTCAAATATTATCATGTGTTTTTCTCCTAGTTAATAAATGCCCTCACTGTATAAGCAGAGTTTTTATTCCACTTTTTAAAGTACCCCAGTTTTGTGAGATAGTTTGGAGATAGAGAAGTTCATTCCTTTCAAAACCTTAAGTCAGCTGTACTTCTGTTTTTAATTTGAGAGATTCTCTCTGTGTAGTTTGGGCTGGTCCTGAACTTACTGTGTAGCTCAGGCTGTCCATGAACCCATGACAATCCTCCTGCCCCAGCCTTCTGAGAGCTGGAATTACAGATGTGTACCACCATACCAGGCTGATTTTCTTACGTGGTGCTGGGGAATTGAACCCAGGGCCTTCCACTTGCTAGTTAGGCCTACAGCCCCAGGTCAGCTATACTCTTATTAAACTTCATTTCTGACTAAATTGATCCATCTAATTAAGTTCCTGTTACAGCACTATGATTTGGTAATTATCATAATGGTGATAAGCATGGATGTTATGAAATGAGACATGCCTTCTTCCAGACATGCTACATATAAGTCATTATAAGGATGCCCTGAGGTTAATATTGTTATTCAGTTTTATCTGTTCTTTTGAACTCTTCACTACTTTCATGACTTTGAAAAAGACTCATTTATTTATCTTAGAATTAAGTAGTCATTATGGCTTCGGCATAATTATAAATATTGCCTCGAAATTTTAAATGTATATTTACATACACACACAAGTCTAAGTCACACATTGCTCCATCTGTTCATTTAAAAATTTGTTAAAATTGTTACATATCTAAAATACATTTTATACATGTATCTAACATATATTTTTGTATACCTTAAGTTTTCAAGGACAAAATTAAGTTTATATCTTCTATGACTACATATCTAAATATGTATCTAAATGTATAGCTAAATATATACTTAAATCACCTTACTGATAAGTTAGTGTTATAACCAGTATAACATATGCATTTGTAAGTAAATTTTATTAGTTTTAAAATATGAAATGTTTACAGCTTTGTGAAGTTTTCATAGTTGTGGTTTTGAGCCCCAAATCAACCCACATCAACAGAGTAATATTTTTTTAATTGAACCTTGACAGTTTTACACGTAGTTACGTGATTTTCCTTCCAATCTGATTGTAAGTCTGTTGATGTATTCTTATAGAATAAAAATTCATTCAGAAAGTAATTTGTGAGCCAGACCCTGGGATTACAAAAGTATACAAGACAAAGAAGGCCTCTTGTATTATTTACTTTATTATGTAAGTAAAATTCACAGTCTTATATGCCTGTGCAGCCAGGCCGGCAATAAAAATAAGTCAGGTTCACTAGGTATAGATGATAACTGAAAACTACCGCTTTCCAAAAACTCATTGTTGGGGAAGACGAGGTACAACAAGGGGACCATGAGGGACTAAGAAGATGGTGCTATTTAGCACTCCAGCTGTTACCATGAAGCACACGTGGCCAGTGTTACCACATCTTCTAAGTTTTTAAAGAAAAACTAGAATACTGGGTTTTTTACATAAAACTTCTCAGTTTTTAAATGTTTACCACTAATTCAGTTTTAAAACTGTTGGCCAAAAAGAAAAAAGTCTGAAGTCTACCTTCTGTGTTGTAAAAGTCATTAGACTTTAGAATTTGGGTTTGGAAGTAATCTATTAAAATGAAATAATTTCAGATCATTTGTCAGAGTAAACTTTTCTACTAAGGATATGCAAAGCTAAATTTGAAAAATGAAAATGCTTTGATCGTTGCTGGAAGGTCAGACCACAAAGTAGACAAGACAATAAGTGGTTTATGAGCATAGAGACTGTATGAAAAAGGAAACGTGAAATGAGGTGAGATTCAGAGGGCAGAATCTCACAGATTAGGCCTGGAAGGAATTGTCCACGTGCCTTTAAATGCCCATGTGTGCCATTTCCACCTGATAGTGGCCAAAAGGCTAACTTGTACTTGTGAAACCAACTTTCTTTGTCAAGCCCTGATATTACTGAACTCTCTATTATTGTTCTGCAAATTGAATACTTTCTGCAAGAAACCTAAAGATAGGCCTTTAGGTACCAGGCATTTATGGTAGGGGCTGAATTACTACAGAGATAAGTTAGTCTTGAATTGCCTCAATACCTAGCCCCACACCTATACATTTACTTTAATTTCCACATCAGTCTGAGAGGAATAGGTATCTCTCAGGCTTGGGGATAAACACTCTCAGGCTTGGGGCTAAACTCTCTTTACTGTTTTTTCTTGTCTTCACAGAAGCCACGTTCCATGGGTTATTAGTCTACACTTACATTTTTTTTCAACTCACTGAGCTTTCTTTAGCCTATATGCATATTCATGTTATTACATCTTTTCTCCCACTATTTTTATTAATATATATGTAATACATAGTATTTGCAATGAATTTGGGTATTTCATGCACATATGTATCATACCAACTTTATAATCCCTTTCCGTTTTTGACACTCCCACCCCCTCCCTATCCCTTCCCCCAATTCTGGCTGTCACTTCATGTGGTTCTATAGAATGCCTGTGTTCTGGGTTTTTCAAGTCAGAGAGACTATACAGTACTTAACATATTAATCTTCCACATCTAAATCATTTCACTTAAGTCACCACTCTAACTCAGCTTCCTATTCCTCAAGTGGGTCACAGTAGTTAAATCTTGATGCCTCTTCTCTGAATCCAACTATCCCTTTATTGGGATATTTACCAAAAGTATTTTTTTTCTATATTTTGCTATATCTTTGTTGCTATTCTTAAACGTGGCCTTACTCACCGGTTCACATTAGAAAAATAACTACAAGCATGTAGTTCAAAAGACTAGTAATAATCTGGGAAGGAAAAAAAAAAAGTTAAATTTCAAATGCCTTAGCTGAAAACTGGAACTTACATATTTGTACATTTACAGGGTAGTCTTTACATCAGTCAGTTTTCTTAGGATAAATTTTCATCAGTGACCTAATAAGTGAATTGCTACAATAAAACAAAGTTAGAACTATATCACATTGCTACATTAAATGAACTTAAATCTATACCACATAAATATACTTAAAGTGACAGATATGAAGGCAAATTTAGTCATTTTAGAATTTTTAACTTTCATAACATTTACTCATATTTCACTGATTACTAACATACTTTTTTCTCAGCTCATTCTCCTCTAGCTGTTGTCGCTTTTCCTCTGGGGTCTTTGGTGTCGCTGACCTCCCTTTGACTTTCTAAGTTTCCTTTAAGTATACTCTGCAATACTGGCTCAGTGGCTGCAAATTCCTTTAAGCTGTCTGTGTCATGGAAAGTTTTAAGTTCTGCCTTTAAATTAAAAGATAATTTTGTTGGATATAGCAGTCTTGGTTGGCATTTATGTTCTTTTAGTGCTTGGATGACATTGCTCCATGATCTCCTGGCTTTTAGAATCTGGATTGAGAAGGCTGCAGTTATCCTGATGGGTTTATCTTTGTAGGTCACCTTCTGTTTTTCTCTTACCGCTTTTAGTATTTTCTCTTTGTGTTGGGTTTCTAGTATTTTGATTATGATGTGTCGTGATGAGGATCTCTTCTGATCAAGTTGTTTGGTGTTCTGTATGCTTGTAATAGTTCCATGTTCATTTCTTTTCTTAGATTTGGGAAATTTTCTTCCATTATTTCATTACACATGTCCTTTAAGCCTTTTGTTTTGTCCTCAGTCTTCTGGACTCCCGTAATTCTGAGGTTGTTTCCCCTTGAGTCACTTATCAGCCGTTGTAATGATTTGCTTTCTTTCTTATGTACTTTGTATTCTTCATGGCCTGTATGTTGCAGCTCTGTCATTTTATTTTCTAGGTCTGAAATTCTATTCGGAAGATGTTTAATATGGTTGCTTATTATTACCTGTGTGTTTTTTACTTCCTGAGTATCTGCATTCAAGTTTTCTATATCTCTGTTGTATTCTTCTCTAATTTCTTGCATTACCTGCATTATCTTCTGGTATATTTCTTCTATGGTCTCCTTCGTTTGCTTTTCAAGGCTTGCTTTTAGCTTAGCTATGTGTTGGTGTAGCTTTTCTGTTGTCTGTTTTATTTCCTGCTTTAATTCCTGCTTTAATTCAGTGAATAACTGGGCCCAGAAGTTACCATCCTTTTTTGCCATTTTCATCTTTGGATTCTGCAGTTTCAGTATCCCTGGTATCATCTTCTGGAGTGTCAGGTCTTTTTGTAGATTTGTTACCATATTTCCCCATGGTTCTACTGTCTCTGGTGCGCAGGAAAGAAGGGTTTGATGAAGGCCCAGTCCTAGATGCCTCTGGAATCCTCTGGCCCAAGGGACAGACAGGGCAATGGAATTCCCAGTCCCAGATGCCTCTGGAAGCCTCTGGGGCTCAGGATTGACAGGGTGATATAATTCCATGGCAGCCTCTGGAAGCCTCTGGCTCACAGGTTGGACAGGCGATTGACTTTCCTGTCCTAGATGCCTCTGGTGTGCAGGGCAGTGGTGAACCAGAACGCTCTGGTGCATGCTGGAGGAATGGGGTGATGGCCTCCCTTTTGAGGTGTCTTATTCCCCCTGGTCCGCTCAGCAAAGCTCTCCACCTGTCCTGGATTCCCTCCCCCAGAGTGGGGCTCTCCCACCCTCGGAGCAGAGGTGCCCCTTAGCTGTTCAGGGGATCAGCAGCCTTTTTCCCCTCTTCTCTCCTCTCTCTGCCGCTTGTGCCAGTTTCTTCCTAGGCACTGTTTAAGGGTGACCCCAAAGCCCTGATGTGTTCTTCTGAGCTTTCTTTTAGTCTAAAGGGTTCAGTCTTGGTTTTTTTTTTTTTTTTTTTTTTTTTTTTTTTTTTTTTTTTTTTTTTTTTTTTTTTTTTTTTTTTTTTTTTTTTTTTTTTTTTTTTTTTTTTTTTTTTTGTTCTTTTTAAAATGGCTCCTGCTGACATCACGTCCTGTGAAGGCTGCTGAGCCCTGTTTCTGATCTGGAATCCCGGGGCCTTTTCTAGGGGGAGCGCACTCTGCCTGTGTAGTACACACTACCTGCGGGTTGGTGTTTCAGAGGCTGGGGCTGCCAACTGCCTACAATTCCCACTTCCCCGCATCCACGCTGATCTCAGACTGATTCTGGCTCCAGACTTTCCTCCGCTTGTGGTCTGTGGGTGCTGGCAGCTCAGGGCCTTGTAGAGTTGACTGCTTTTTTCCTCCTCTTCCGATGTGACTTCAGGATTTGTGACCCTCCTGCAGCCTCCTGCCCATTGTTGGGGTGCTCCATCCTCTCCCATCTCCGTCAGATGTTCTGGGGCCATGTGAGCTTTCCTCTGTCCACAGCTGCCTCTGGCTCCAGGTGTTTGCAGCTGGCTGCAGCAGCTTCCTGGGCTGTGGGGATTTTTTTTTCTCTACTTTTGATGATCCTTCAGAATTCCTGATTTTTCCCTGGTCTCCTTTCAGTTGTTGGGGATGCTCCTCTCTTTCCTAGCTACACTGAACACACTTTTTCTAACTAAATTCTCGACTTTTTAAGTTGGTCGATGAGGAGACATTGTGCAGCTGTGTTAGCCGCCATCTTGACTGGAAGTCTCATTATTACATCTTATAATTTTGAAAGACTTAATCAGTTTTTCATTTCAGTATACTTATTTTTCTTTCAACCTTCAATTTAGTGCTAGTCAGTAGCTTCTAAGTTACGGTTGTAGTGGCATTTGCTTCCCATTGCATTCCTGTCCCCAAGAGTCCACTGAACATGCTGTTTAGTAAAGTCAGAAATTATCTAATATTCCAGAGGAAGGGGTATCTTTTTCATTTTCATTTTAGGTCCTATCAGGTCATGGTAGCTCCAGATTTGGCCTCACACTCTGATGCTCACAGCTGCTTCATTCCAACTCCATCCACCTCATATCCCCAGGGAACAGGTGGGGAATAAGCTAGGTGAATCTGGACTGAAGGCCACTCCGGTAATGGCAGCTGATACTTGCAAACTTCTTGGGTCTCCCAGAGCCCAGGGAGGACTGTACCCTACCTGGGAGTGGCTCCCTCCATGGTCCTCATGTGGTTGAGGCTGCCTCCTCACATGCGAGTACAGATGGATATGCTGTAGCTCATTGTAAGCAGGTCCCTGGAGGGTCCAGGTCAAATGAATTAGGCATTGGAAAATCAAACTGCTCTTGTTGATGTGCTACCATACAACTTCTAAGTGTTCTTTGACCTGTGTTCTTTTTTTCAGTCTTATTTACTAATTCCCATCCTTGTCCACATTTATTTTATGGTTGTTCCTCAGGTTATCTTCTTGATCCGAGTCTTACTTGGCACTGTTCTTGGAGTAATCTCACTCTGTGTTCTGCCTCAGCTTACTTGCTGAATAGTTTTCCATATCTGTGTGTTTCCAGTCCCACCCTTTTTCTTGAATCTGTCATGTTATTGGACATCTGCACTTGAGTTTCTGACAAATACCACCAACTTATATCAAAATAGTTATCTCCATTCTTATGTTCTTTAAACTTTTCTCCACTCTTTGATTACTTTGCCTGTGAAATTACCATTGTTTACGTCAGATGTCTTTCTTTAGGCTTTTGACACCAGGGACCAGTTTAGTTGAAGACCATTCTCCCAAGGACTAGGCAGATAGCTTTGGAATCGCAAGCAGCAGCAGGAGAGGCATGGGGAGAAATGCTGTACCACTCCCAGACCACAGCCCAGGGTTTGGGGACCCCTTGTTTATTTAATTGCTAAAGCTGTAAACCTAGGTGTTACCCAAGATTCCTTTTTATCAATATAACTCTGTACCCAAATCAAAAAAAAAAAAAAAAAAAACGAGGCTCAACATGAAAGCGTTAGGATTGATCCCCAGTACAACCCAAAACAGTTCTTTTCTGAATAATCTTATGTATTTCTTCATTCTCTTAGAATAATTTTCTTAGCCTATTTTTCTCATCAGGTTTTCTCCATCTCTTCTTCCATATGGCTAAAAGAGGGGTTGCTCTCAAATATAATCTTGGTATTCTGCCCATAAAACTTTCAGTGGTGCTTTGGTGCCTGCATGGTAAGATACTAATCTTACCTCCTGTGTTACTTCTGTAGCATATTCTAAACCTATTCCCATGGTTCCTGCTTAATCATGCTAAATGCTTTATTTTACATGGGATGCCCTTATCCATTTTTAGTGAATTCTACTTGTCCTTCAACACTGGCTTGATCCCATATCTGTAAAGACTACTCTGACTATTCCAGGCAGAGTTAATCATTCTTTGCTTTGTGCCATTTTTTACTTACCTCTGTTTTTAGTACTTTAGACATCTGCAGTGTTGTGCTTCTTAATTTGTTAAACTTGCATTCTAGACCTTGAGTTCTTTTAGGTCAGAGATCATGCCTTCTTCATCTCTGGATCTCCAGTGCTTAACAGACTATCTCACAAATAGTAAATACCCCATAAATGTTAATAAAACAGCAAACATTTCTGCTGTCTATAAATTTAGTGAATATTATGTCTTTCATATTTCTCCTTATAAAGGAATAATTTCACTGTGATATGGTAAGCTCCCTAAAAGAGAAATGTCCCAGAAATGTGGCAGCTTGGGAAAGGGAATGAGCAGGTATATAGAAGTTTGAGAACGTATTTGTTGATGATAGAAAAATAGGAAGTAGCTTCTGTATATATGTAAAAATGTTGAGATATGAGGAGTCTACAGTATAATAGATGAATAGATGAATTTAGGAAAGAAGGCAGAGAACACAAAATGTTAAATGCTGTTTTGGAATTTGACCCTAGCCTTTGGGGAGAAACATCAAAAGTTTAATCCAGGAAGGTAATACAATTACAGTTATCTTGTTCTACCCAAATATGTTGGGTAGTTGTATGGCATAAAGAATTAAGAGATGTGAAACAGGAAGACAGTGAATGGTTAGAGAAGCTCAAAGTATAACTCTCTCACACTTGCAGAAGCTGATTAGGAGCAGAAGTATGATGCCTGGGTAGAATCTGGTTCTACCACTCTTGTTAAAGAGCAGAAGTTCTTTGCCATTATGGTAGAGTTGCTAAAACTTACATTTGTGTAGACATTAATAACATACTTGCCAATGCCATCCCCACAGAGCACGGTGCTGCCGTGGCGGCTTTCCTGTCTTCATGGTGCCCTATAGAACCCTGATAAAGTAATGGTGAAATACTGCTCATGTTTTTCTGACTGAAAGCTGAATTGTTTTATTTTAGCAACATTCTCACTTTACGTAGATGACTGCTGTGATGGAAAAGTGAGGGTATGGAATAAGTGTGTGTGTCTGGGACCACTGGGAAATATTTCCTTTGCCTTAGTAGCATACCTTAGCAGCCAGGTTCAGTCACTTTTCTTTTTAATTTTTCAATATCAAATAGAATACTATATATTTGTAAATAGCCTAAAAATGAATAGCTAAAAACACCGCCAGTACTTCTTATTGCAGAATTTTTTTATTTCACTTGTCTCCCCTTCGCTACTACTCTTCATTATAGGTATTTTATCCTTTTACAAAAGTTCACTTAACTTTAAAACTATTGGCTCTCGGTTTATCTGTTTTGAAGGCAAAGTGTATCTTAAATCATCTTTGTAACCCACACTGTCATAGTTTGCACATTTGTTCCAGTGAAAGACAGCATTATTTTCATTAAAATGTTAGGGGTTTTTACTGTTAGCTAGATCCCAAGGGGATTTCCTGCCTAAGAAAGCAGTTACTTAGTATTGTGTCTCTTTCGTTTAACCCATGTTAGCCTTTCATCGCTTTCATGTCCTTAAACTATTTCAGTCTTCATTTTTTGTTTTTTTTTTTTTTACATTGCTGCTATTTTGTTTCAATTTAAACTGTTTATTCATACCATCTCAATTTAAACTTTAGTGATTTCAGCGAGTTCCTTTGTGGACCACTGAACGTTTTTTATTTAAAAAGTAGGAAGCCTGGGATAGGCTGGTTCTGGGTTCATTTGCAAAAATAAGCTGTGTCAGTAGTGCTTGTAATGCGTGCATCTGTGCTGAGTGGATTTAGACCTGTGGTCCTTCTTCTCTGGGACTTTGTGTCTGACCTCCATGAATAAAAAAATACCTGTATATACCAAAATGTCATTGTAGTCCTAAGAGCTTATTAAGGATCCATTCATTATCTAAATCACTGCATCTTGGGGGGCACTGGTGGCAAACCTGATTTATTCAGAGAGCTTCCAAATTGCATAATCTCTCATTAAATTTTAACACAGTCTTATCCAACATCCACTGAGAATTATTACCGAAGAGACCACAGTTACGAATAGGTTTTAAGGTTGAAAATGACTAACTTAAATCTCATTTAATCATCTTGTATTATTACTCACACTTTCTTTTGCACAAATCTCACAGTTTACTATATTCTTTAAAAGAAGGGTTTCCCTTTATACCCAGATTACTTATCTTCATTCCATGTCAGAAGTGATCTTCAGTTCAGTTTGAAAATTCAACAAACAACTTTACCCCAGGATATTCATCCTGCCCAAGCTCTTCAGGATTTCATCTGTCTGTCCATCTGTCTCATCTATCTCCTTTTCTTGCCCATCTATTTTCCTACTCTCTACCTCTCTCCAGTCTCTAAAGTTATTTCAGTGACCTTTCTCTGAATATTTATTCTCCAAGCTTTATTTTCTTTCATGAGGTAAGGGATCAGAATTATAATAGTATTTGAGATGTAGGTTTTAATGATAAGATAATATAGTGTGTTATTTTCTAGAGTTGTCCTTCAGAGGATATTTTGCCAACATTGTGTTGACGGATTTAAATAAATTTTGTCAGTTGTGATCTTTTAATGACATAAACTAGTGTTCACTTTGTAATTGTACCTGAACAATGGAAGTACTCCCGTACAAAGCGGCTAGTTATTGCTTATTTAGAAATTACTAAAAAGATCTCTACAGTACAGTGTTCCTTTTCAGAAGTTTTATGTGTCATCAGCTCCATTTGTAGATACCAGTTTATACTTTTGGCATAGTAATACTTAAAGAGGGCCTGCACCAAATGCTTCATTGGGTTATTTCCCTAAAATAGTCATTTACCCAAAATTACCAGAGAAAAAGAATAAGTATGTATATTATGCAGATATAAAAAAGAAAAGCCTTGCATGTATTAATTTGTGAAGTAAAGAGTTACTGTTCCTTTTCTATAGATCAGAAAACTAGGCTAGTGCTATAAAATGTGTTACTAAGGTTAGCCAGCCAACCAGTGTCAAAGCCATTATTGGAACCTACGTTGTCAGACTAATTCCTGGATCTGTCTGCTCAAGGGGCTTCATTTATTTCATATGTTTTAATAAGCTTTTTTTAAAAAAAAAAACAGTAAGTTAGACTGTATTATTTTTGAACACCCATAAATTTTCTTTTTATACCTTTCCCCCACGATTTCTACAAAGGTTAAAGATTGTGCATTATATACCATGCTGGTTAAATTTTAATCTGACCTTCACCATCTTTAGATTCTTATTTGTCTTAAGGTGAATTTTAAAAAAAGATTTGAGATCGTAAACTTAAAACATGACTTTACCAATGTTCTGGTAGTAACAGAAAGTGTATTCAGAACAGCTTTACTTAAATTTCGAATATCTGAAGACTGAATCCTCACAACATGTAGAAGAATATGTAGGGGTTCAGCATAGCTACTGTATCGTACTTTCAAAACCTCTCAATATGAAGACTTAAGTGCTGTGGCCGGCATCTCCCACCAGGTCTCTGTGTAGATGAATGGCTATTGATGGTGCTGAGCACCCAGAGATCCCTGTCTAAAGCCCTGTCTTGTTTTTGCAGTGGATAGCCTGCTGAAATACACTGGCTATGGGAATGCTGCAGGACTGCTGGCGGCCAGGGGCCTCTTGGCTGGAGGAAGAGGAGATAATTGGTACTCAGAGGATGAGGACACAGACACTGAAGAATACAAAAATGCAAAACCAAAGTATAGTATCAAATTTCTTTTTACCTAACTATAGCTGTGCCTTTGAGTTCATTTTTTTCCTTCACTTCCTTTGTCTTTCATTTTCCAATATTTCTTTTCCTTTGTGGATTTGGTGTTTGCCATTTAATGGTATTTTAGAGGCAGTGTTGCAGCTAGTGCCTTAGAAGGTGACTTGAAGTGATTGAGGAAGGATATTATTTCAAGACATGTTCTACTGCATATTTTCAACATTCTCCTTATCTTTTTTCAAATACTAAGAGAGCTGGTACTTATTAGATACCTGTTATTTACTGAAAACATATGTTGCTTACCTTTGCTTTCCTTTCCATAAGTTGAGATTAAGGCATAGTCAAGACCAAGTGATTTACATTGGGTATTTTGTCTTTCTCAGAAATATAAATGTATGTTCCATACATTGTGAGGAACCCCCTTGCATAAAAAACTCTCACAAGTCAAAAAAGTAATGCAGCAAGTCATAATTAATGAGCAAAAGGAAAGAAGTCTGGTTCCACATGGACTTTTAATCAAGGATACACTTAGAGAATAAGCTTTTAACAGATGCTTTAGTGTAATCAGTAGGCAAACCAGAAACTATAAAATCTTTCTTAATTCAGTACTTACAAATTAAAGCCACTACTACTTCTCCCCCCAAGACAAACCGTCTCCTTCCTTTCCCTCGTTCCTTCTGTTCCTCCTTCGCATTATTAGTCATGATGACATACTTCATTTTCTGCTGAATCTTCTAGAGTGTGATGTGGATCATGTAATTGTGATCAAGGATAAAAAGTCATCTATGCTATTAAAAAGTACCGATTTACCCTGTTAACATGAAAGTAATAGGTTGTCAGAAGGTGAAATAAATGACTCTCCTGGTCAAGCACGGCATATATAATTTGTTTCTTGGCAAATCAGATCTGAGAAGGTCATGTTACTTTCAGTGTTTCCAGTGCCATCAGCCTAGCAGTGTGTTATACAGTGTGCCCTAGGGAGAAAAGGTTTTTGAGGAAGGAAAAAAAAAGAATTTGTAGCAAGTCTAAGCATTACATTCTTAAGACTGTCTACATGCTATAAATTAGACACCTGTATTAAGTATTTGAGGCTAAGACAGAAGAATCATACTTGTATCTCTTAAGTCATTATTCTAAGTCTTGACAGTTTTTTTATTTTTTCATTCCATAAATTACATTTTCATATCAATTTAATGTTTATCTCTTTTTCTTTTCCTTGTGATGGGGTCTTGCTGTGTTGCCTAGACCGATCTCAGGTTGGTGGGTGCAAGTTGCTCTTTATCTGTTAGCTTCTTCAGTAGCTAGGACTATAGGCACATGTCACGCCTAGCTAAAACGCTAATATTTTTAAAGTGAAAATGGAGACTACATTAGAAATTCTTTAAATCCTGAGGCATGTGGACACATTCAGCTATAAGGTAGAAGACTACATGAGTACTCGCGTGTGACTGATCCCTTTGCAGCTCATTGTATATTGTTGATTATCATGGTCACAGTCATATCTAGCAAGCAGCTGAACGCTAATAAGAATAAACTCAGAAAACATAGAAACATGGGATCTCTCCCCATAGTATCGGAAATAAAATTAGGTTACATTATGGAGATGGTGTTAGATTTTGAAAAAATACCTTTTGTTTACACCAAAATTATTGGTTTGATATTCTGTCATGGGAGGATTCTATGCATAAGCATTACAGCTTTAATTTTTCTGCCTTTGGACTTGGCTTACACTGTTGATGGAGTGGTGTGCTAAGAATGGTCAGAATAGGCACGGTTGTGTAATCTTGTGTCTCTTAAACATGGTTTGTTATGACTGTAAATATTTGTTTTTCAAGTAACATTCCTTCAGATATATTTGCATCTTTGACTTAAATCTTCCTTCTACAAGGTGAAAAAATGTAGTGGAATCTTCAGTATTTAAAAAAAATGCATCTTCAAATTATCCTTATGGAAGTAGTGCTGAATAAAATACTTTGCAAGGAAAAAAACCCTTTGTACTCTCAGGATTGATCCTCTGAGCACAAAGAATCTGTTATGAAAACTTCTTACTAATTTAGTCAAGCTCATAAAGTCAGCATCTGAAAATATTGCCCATTACTGTACAGAACCTTGATTAACCTCCATCCGAGTCCCCAAGATCCCAGTGTGCTTTGCTTACGATGTATTTATTCACAACACATATAACCTACCTTCATGCTGCTGGTCCTAGTCCCATTGTCAAAATATAAGTGGATTCTGATTAATGCACCAAGGTAACCTGTAATCCTTTATTGGAATCTAAAACCAAGAATTGTATGGAGCTTACATTCAGGCAATGGGAGACAGTTAATGTCACAGTCTTTTTGTGTCAAAATTGATAATATCTAATGGACTAGAAATGGTTTTCTGCACTTAGTACATTTAGACAAAATGCATTCATAGAATCAGGTTACATGCCACATGGGCTTTTTGGTGGATGTCTTAGGTTTTCAGATAAAAGTTTGTTCCTATATCAAAATGGAACCAAATATCTAAATTCTAAATTCTGACTTTTGTACCTATTTTTTATGCCTCTGAGCATGGAGACTCCTTGACTGTAATAGTTAATACTAATATAACTGACTTGTACGGTTTATACACCATTCTAGGCATCAATTGAAGGATATTTGTTTAATGACACTTGGTTTAGGCTTTCTGGCTGGGTGCACAGGGCTAGGGTCCAAGAGCATGGTGTAAAAGGCTACTTTATGGTGGAGAAGGATCAGGGCATAATCAGAAGTGGCAGAACCTTAGCTACCTCCTGACCCTCTTCATATGCCTTGCTAGTTATAATTATATCCAAAAGCTTAAAATTGTTGTGCTAAGCAAACTTGGGTATTTATTTCTTCACTGTTTATCTCAACTGAACCTATGGCAGCAACTGTACAATTTCTTTAGCACAAGGCAGGATACTTTTCCCCTTTGTCAAGATTTTTGAGTTCTCAAGGGTGTTTTTTTTTTTTTTTTTGTATCAAAATTTGGATTAATGGCCAGCAAGAGGCCAGATTATTAGCTGAACTGCAATGCTGAGTTTTGGTCCAGTTTTCATTCTCTATAGATTGCCAGTCAGTTTTCTCTACCCTTTGTGACATCACTCTGAATCAAATGGCATAAGAGGAAACATTTAAAAAGTTACATAATTTTAAAAAGGCATTTGGGGACTTTATTATTACCTTGGTATGTTTTTGTGGCTGATACATACGTGATAGGTGGTAAATGTGATAGGTGGTAAACATCTAATAAGTAAATGAAAAAGTGACGACGCCACATCACTACATCACTTGATTCTTTCCATTGTTAACACAGTACAAAGAATTGGATTAAGATCTGGCTTCATAATTTACCCTTTATTATGGAATCGGTATTACATTTATGCGACTATTTCTTAAATAACTTGAGACATATTTATCTCATTGTTAGACATTTTACAATATCTTATGCCTAAATCTAATTATACCAAACTTCACAAAACTCCTAGCTCTTTTGAGTCTTCTAGAGTTGATGAAAGTTCAATATGTATCTCCATAGTGATAACTGAGTAGGGAAAACGCACTTCCTGGACTATCCGAGGTCGTCTCAGTTGCTTATTTCACCCGAGTGCCCAACTCTGCTGATAGTTATTGATATTTATTGAGTGCTTAACATATACTAGGCCAAGCTTCAGAACTATACAAATATTATCTGACCTTCACAGCAACTCTTTGAGTAGGCTTATTCTCATGAGAAAACTAAAGCACAGTGAAGTTAAATAACTTTTCCAAGAATCAGATCATCTTTAAGTCTAGATATTGTGGTGTTCAGGCAATCTTATAGATTTTTGAGATAGTCAAATCAAGTTTTATGTGCCTTTCAGTTTGCCTTTTTGAGGGTAAGATGCACACAACATAAAGTTTACCAATTTTAAGAATACAGCTCCATAGCATTAAGTACATTTATATTATTGTGCAACTATCACCACTATTTCTAGAATTTCCCAGTGAAGGTCTGCACCCTTTACCCCTCCTAGCCTTTGGTAATTACCAATCATTCTTTGTCTGTGAATCAAGAAAATCTTGTGTACGTAAGTAGTATTTTTCCTTTGTGGCTGGCTAATTTTACTTAAAATAGTGTCTTCAAGATTTATCTATACAGTGTCAAAATTTCCTTCCAAAATTTCCTTCCATTATAGAGCTGAATATTATTCAATTGTGTTAGAAGCAGCTTGCAGGAGTTTACCTGTCCAAACAAAGGATGGATGTGGGAGGCATAGAGGACAGAAATAGGAGGTGACTTCCTCACATGCGGGTGAAGAAAACACACTGAAAGTATGGTGGATGGAGATTTTTAAATCCCTCAATGGCAAGTCCCTCCTTCTGCCTTTTACCTATTGGCAGGATGCACAGTCTTCCCAAAAAGATCTATGGCATTGATTGGATCAGGAACAGGTCAATCACTGTGGCTTGACTTTTATCTCTCCTCCTCTGACTAGTCACCTGGTCAGGTTGAAGCACGCCATCTTTATATGAAAAATGTGCCACTGCTACCGTTACATGGTGCTCACAAGTTTGTGTCTGTACCACCTTGTCTTTATCCATTCATTCATCAAGGAACACTTGGGGTACTTTCAGTCTTGGCTGTTGTGAATAAGGCTGCTGACCATGAAGTGTGCCAGTATCCATTCAGGTCCCTGATTTCACTTCTCTTGAGTCTATCCCCAAAAGTAGGAATTGCTGGATCATGTGGGATTGTACCTATATGTTTAATTTTTTAAAAACTGCTATAAACATTTTTATATGGCAGCTGCACTATTTTACGTTTGCTCCAAGGATACAAGCATTTCCTTCTTTCTACATCCTCATGATACTTACCTTTTTTGTATGTATATGTGTTTTCTGTAACCATCTTACTAGTCGTGAAGTGACAGCGTAAGACTCAACTGCTCCTGTATTTTGACTTGAAGCCAGTCAAAGGAGAGGTGAATTTGTCCTTCAGTGTTGTTGCCCTGTTCTTGAACTTCTCATTATCTTTGATATATCCAAAAACAGAAAATAAGTAAATGTGTCTGAATATACTTTGATACTTCTGAAAATATAAAAGTTTTATTTGATTAATTCGAATTCAGCAAAGACATTACATCTGTCATATAATTCTGGCCCCGTATTCATAATATGTTCAGCATTTAGTCACCCCTTATTGTCATTACTGCTGCCACGCTACATTGTTCTCATTCTCCAGGATCATTTTGTTTGTGACAGGGTGTCCATAAGTAGCCCTAGCTGGGCTTGAACTTGAAACCCTCCTGCCTCAGTCTCTTAAGAGTGTTGAGATACTGGCATCCACCACCAGGATCTTTTTAATAGCCTTCTAACTGGTTTCATTGTTTTTGTTTGTGCAGAACTCAAGAACAAACCCAGGGCTTTAAATGTGCTAATCAAGCACTATACACCTGAGCTACAACCTGGTCCCTAACAGTCTTTGCCTTAAGCATTTTGTTCTCAACACTGCAGTCCTTGTGGTCCTTAAAAAATGTAAGTCAGACTGTGTCAGCTGCTCAAAACTACATGAGCCAAAAAACCAGTCTTACTCGCGTTTTTCTTGCTTTACTAACACTTATGTCCAAAGCTTTTGCACTGGCTTACCTTCTACACACAATGTCCGTCCTCCAGGTGGCACCTGTCCCTTTTCCTCCCCTCCTTCAAGACTTGGCTCACTTACCGCCTTAGTGAAGCCGTTTCTCTCCTGGTGTAATCAGCAGTCCTGCACATGCTGCTCTGCCTTATACATCCTTCCACTGCTTTTTTCTTACAGTCTTAGCACTTCCTCCCATACCATAAGCTTCCTTGTCTATTAAGTCCGTTATTTTCTTTGCTTCTGGGTAGACTCCATGAGGAAAGAGGAGTTTGTTGTTTTGTTTTTAATCTGGTTTTGTTCATTCAGATGTCCTCATTCAGATGCCAGGTACATGGCAGACACAGTAAATTTTTGAATTACATTTTTGACTTTGAAAAAGGGTAGACAGACACTAATTGCCCAGATCCCATGGTCCCAATGTGTTAGAAAAATTGGAATTCATGTATTTATCAAAAAATGTTAAATTTTATGTCATACAAACTTTACCAAACTTAAAATTTTAAACATTTAAGTTGTTAAGTTAAATTTTTAAAAATCAGTTTTCCTCAGCATGAGGATACCATGAGAATTCAATTTTCTGCCTTCTCAGATTCCATAACTTATTGAAGAATGGTAACCAAGGAATAGAATAGTAGTAGTCAAATTATGGTTAATTGCTCTTTGTGTTAGGGAGTGATGGAGTCAAGTGTTCTTGGGAATATCCTGGAAAGACATTTTTAGCTTTGTTTTCATGTAACATCTGCTTTCCCCACCCCACCTTCTCCTTTCTTTGCTGGTGTGGGCTTATGTAATGCTTTTTCTTCAAAATCCTGACCCCTTTCCTAGATATTATAAATTATAAGCACATAGGCTAGATTTAGTGTTTCATTTGCTTACCTCAAATACTATTGGTAATTAAAGTTTTTTTACATAGTTTTTATTTATCAACAGTAAGAATTCAGATATTTAATATAAAATCTGTATTTCTAGTTTCTTTGGGAAAAATCAGGAGTTCTGCTATGTTCCGTATTCTTATGTGGCAACCCTCTGGATGGAATTGAGTAACTTGATCCCTTTCACTCCAGGGATACATTCCTTTGGTTTGAAGCATCTGCTTTTCACTTCCCTTACACATCTAATGCCTATAAAGATTTGACTGTATAATCCCAGCTATGGTTTAGATCTTGAGTGTACCCCAGAAGCCTCATGTTCTTAGAACTGTGTGTTATTGGGGAATAGAGCCTGGCTGGAAGGAGCAGATACTTGGGGTTTGACCTGGAAATATTGTGACAGCTTGTTGTGGTTGGGGCCCAGGGCAGAGCTTTCAGGTGCGTGGTGTTGACTTTGTGAGACAGGAAATCGGAAATCGGAGAGGGGCACTGACCCTGGGCTCCCCAGGGAATGGCAGTTTAACCTCTTTAAAGAAAGGAAAAAGAAACACTGTTACAGTGTCTTCTGGGGAAAGCTTTAGTCTTGGCCTGAATCTCCAGACTTTGGCTTGGCTCCTGCTTCATTCCGCTCCTACCTGCAAGGGGGTGAGCAGCTGTCTAGCCCCTGCCATGTGCCTTCACCATTGTAGGCTGCCCCCTGAACAAACTGTGTGTGAGACCTTCTCAAATTGTGAGCTAAAATAAATCTTTCCTCCCTTAAACTGTGGGTGTTAGGTTTCTGTTACAGCAATACATAAGAAACTAAACAATTTTTTTTTACTGAAATGCTTTTAATAAAATTTAAGCCACACATTTTTAGAGATTGAAAATCATTTTTATACCTGGAGGAACTTTTAATGGCTCTTTTTTGGTAAATAACACAGGACTGATGTTGTTGGCTAGAAATAGCAACAATCTGAAGAAAAAACAAGAGACTTACAATATGTATCAGCCCTTTTCTCTCTAAGCTGGAGGATACCATGATGATTGAATTTCCTACCTTCATCAAATTCCCTGTCTACCTGAGCAGTGGTAACCAGAGAATGGATTTTAGGAAAATCAGGATATAGCTGATTTCAGCTGCTGTCAGTAATGGCCTTATATAGTATTGAAAAAAAAACAGTGAAGTGTCCACAGATTAGCTTAGACACTTCTTGTCTATGGAAGACATAAGTAATCAGCTA
This sequence comes from Ctenodactylus gundi, assembly GCA_004027205.1. Taxonomy (NCBI): domain Eukaryota; kingdom Metazoa; phylum Chordata; class Mammalia; order Rodentia; family Ctenodactylidae; genus Ctenodactylus; species Ctenodactylus gundi. The sequence goes on along the minus strand of PVKB01000009.1, from coordinate 709,231 downwards.
ATTGGAGTGTTGGGAAGGTGAGAGGGGAACAAGGGCAAGCTGGGAGAAGTTGTGGTAAATACATATTCAATATAATGTCCACTACAGTTTGTGTTCTTACACACCTTAAGACCAAGAATCTGGGACCAGAATAAAAATAACCCCAGGATTTCATAGTGTTAAGATCTTGAAACTTGCAAAGCTATCTCAGACTATACTGCATGATATCTAAAGGTCCTAGATATTTGTTAAACCAAAAATTAATCTGTATTATAGAACCTCACATCATTGTTCTCATCATAGCTTTTCTGTTTCTCTTCTGCGTAGGGAAACTGAGGCTGGCTCGAAGAAGGGAGCAGAAAAGAGACAACCATAACACATTGGCATTTTTCCCATAAGAGTAGCAAATTCAGTGCACTGACTTGTTTTCTGTAGCTTTGCTTACATTTTTCTGATTATCAGTAGGGGAAAATGTCATTTTTAAGGGAAAAATAAAACCTGGATCCCTGAAATGACTTGGTAATTACTGTTTTACTCTTTGGGTGAAGGATTCTATTCTGTAAGAATGAATTGCTGGCTGCTGCTTTTAAGCTCAGATAGGAAATGATTGTGCTGACTTTAGTGGCAACATATTAAAGTCATTTTAGCAGCCTTGAAGTCAGCTTACAGAAATTGGATTATCATTTCTGTCAAATTCCTAAAATAACCAAGAAAAAATCAGCATATCCTAGCCCAGGAATTCATATCTGATTTCGGGTGCTGTTGTAGCCACAATACTATACCAGTGTGTCCTCCTGACATGTTTTTACTGAAGAACATGACAGCTTATGCTAATGTCATTATATTCTGAAACAGTCCGTAAATCTGATTTTGTAAATCATACTCCATTGAATTTGATGACAGAAGCCTTCTCTCAGGTAGAAAATGAGCTTGAGCTGCCGAGTTAATATGTCTATCTACTTTCCCTTATATATTCTTCACAAGACTATTTTCTTTTGTCTGCTTGGGAAGTGATATATATATATACATACACATACATACATACATACATACATACATACACATTTATCTACTTGTAGGATTAGTTGCTTTTCCCATTAGCTGGTGGCAAAAAAGAATCCTTTGAAAATAGATATGCTGAGAAAATAATTCATGGGTGGTAGAATTGCATTTTCAATATGGCATCTGGATATATCTCCATAGCTCTCAATAGCCTTGTCTGGGTTCTCTTTGTTCCTGACCGTTAGGAAAGATGACGTCCAATGCAGCAATGTGTTGGTGGTCTCTCATTTTCTCTTTTATAAACAACTGAACAAAACCAGAGGAAATAGTAGTATAGAGTAAGTTTCTGAAGCAGACAGTCTAGCCCAGTGGTTCTTAGCCTCATTGTCTATCAGAAACTCCTGGAAAACTTTAATGCACATGCATTTTAGTTGATCTAAAGTGAGGCTCAGTCTTTTTCTGTAATACTTCTAAAATGCTTACAATGTACAGCCAAGACTAAGAATCAGTGACTAGTCTATGGGTTTTCAGGTTGTACCAGGGTTCCTCCAAGCAGCTTGGAGAGTGCCTGAAGAGGAAGCAAGATGGTAGGGGGCAAATAGAAGGATTGGTAGGACCCACACCCTTTAACTGTCTTTATTCCTGCTTTGTTTATCTTTTAGATTATGTTTCTGATGGGAAGAGGTTTTTTAACCATAGCGGTAGATTAATGGTTTTCGAGGATGATTAGCACTGAGCCTTCCATAAAAATCAATTACTATATGTCATATAGTCTCTGAGAAATATGGAAAAAGAAAAGAAAATCTAATAGTAATTGACAGTAGTATCCTGTGACATATTTTTACTCCAAATAAACAAAGCCCTGGTAAAAGAAGAAAGTAACTTACTTACTCAATTAAAGTCTCAACTTAAAGTCCAGCATTTTGCGAAGTAAAGGCAGGAGGATCACAAGTTCAAAACCAGCCTGGGAAACTTATCAAGACGCTGTCTCAAAAAAAAAAAAAAAAAAAAAAGAAAAGAAAAAGAAAAAAAGAACTGGTCGCACACTGCCACCAAAGAATCCAATTGATCACAGTGTCATTATTTTGGCCCACATATCTTTCAGATAAACATTGTTCTTACTCCCCACCTCTAGCACTTTACACCATTTTTACTTGACCCACTCATTCTGTTCATTATGAAGGCCAAGCCCCTAAAAGTGGTTGCAATTCCTACACCCTAGAAAACAGTTTACAGGGATATTTAATTCGATCATTAAAAATGTTGTACTTGGCTGGTAAAAGATGCTACACCTGTCTCCTTCTCCAGACAGATGTTTAAGTTACAGATGTTTAGCAGCCACTGAAAGAGTTACTAGCGTTTATTTCTCCTCAGGAAAAACAAGTACTTGATTCTCTTCAATAAATTTGTTTGGTACTTAGAACTGCATACAGAGTTTATACAAGGTAGTGTGTGTGTGTGTGTGTGTGTGTGTGTATATATATATATATGTATATATATAAAACATTGTTTATTTCTAGGAAGCCAAGATGGTATATTGGTTGGTGGGCTAGTGGGCTAGATTTTTTTTTTAAAGCTAGATTAGATTGTTTTATCTTTTATTTAAGCCCTCATTGCCCTGTGTGGTCTCACTAATGGACTAATTTCCTGAGATGATGAAACTGGCATGCTTTCATTTCCAGATTGCAGCCTCTCCGTCATCATTTTTCTAGTTTTTATTTTTGTTTGTTTTATGCTGTATCACAGAATGGATTTCCTCATTTCACTTCTGAAATCATTTGTTCCCTTACAATTAATGAAGAAGCTGTGCATCCAAGGTTATTTATCCAACGGCACCAATCAAATTCTATATTTGTTTAAAAAAATCATATATCTTTTAAGAAGTTGGCAAGTCAATTTTAGTTTTTTTAAAAACAGTTACCATAGCCAATTCCCAAATCAAATTATTAGAAAAGTAATTTTTAAAAACTTCCTTTAGGAGTTCTTTGCCATGAAATTACTACTGAAATAATTGCCATTTTTTGGCCATTAGACTCTTTCTTATTATAACTTAAAACTTGGACCAGAAAAGTATAGAAAGAGCATAATTTTAAAACATACAGCATAACTTTTTTTTCTTTTTGTAGCATTAATCTTATCACTGGTCATTTAGAGGAACCAATGCCAAACCCCATAGATGAAATGACAGAAGAACAAAAAGAATATGAAGCCATGAAACTTGTCAACATGCTTGATAAACTTTCCAGGTATTGTATTCCCATCCATTTTTTGCTTGGTTTCTAAAAATGTTCTATTTCTTTGTCTCTCTGACTGAGAGTTACCATAGAACAGCAACTCTGGAAATCCATGTTTATTGGAACAGGGTGGCCCAGGCAGCAGTAGTTTAGATACCTCATGGCTACTATGGTTTTTCTACATGTGCCGCTTCTGGATGTGCATTCTTAAATATTTAAATTCTAAAGCTGAGATATTAACTTCTAGATCACTGTGACGTTTAACCAACTAACCTCCCTGTCTTCAAAAAGATGCTGTAAGTTAGGTTCAGTGATTTTGCTGCTGCTTGTATTTTTGTTTTAGTCTGTTTTGGTTTTTGTTCCAAATCATGATGCGCTTTTTCTTTTTCTTTCATTTTTGATGTGCAAGTTTGCAGTTCTGCTTTTTTGGTTGCTGCTCAAACCAAGAATTCTAAATGTCATGCACTCAACAGGAAAAAGTGAAAAAATAGCTCAAATGAAAGATTTTCTGAAAGCAGGCACTTGCATTAATTAGGGGTTCTAAAAACAATCTGCCCGGCCCCTCTTGCTTCATACCTTCCTCTCCAAAAATAACTAGTCCTGAAAATAATTAAATCACATATGTACTAATCAGCAGCTAGTCATCTTGAAGGCGTTAGAAAATAATTTCTTTCACATTTGGTTGAATTGTTCAATTTTCTAGTCATACATTGAGTCACTGTCTGAGCTGTCTTGAGTGAGTGCTTCTGTGTGTTGGGTGGCAGCTGCCACTTAAACGTGAATTTCTTTTGGTCACTTTCTTTTTCACATTAACTATCTAAAGGCTAGTGTCCCTCATCAAGAGAAATAGCCATTGGAATGGGAATGCCATAAAAACAACTATGGGAAAGGAAAGGTATGAGAAAGAAATAAGCACAGGTTAAGGGCATTAAGCTTAGCTTAGAAACGGACAAGAGTAAGAGGCTGACAGGGTACTGTGACAAGGAATCTAAGCTTTTTAAAAAAAGAACATGATGCCTGTAATGTGGTAGAAGTTAGTGCTTTATTATCTTTAAAGCATGACTGGAACTCAGTGACTGCCAGCTAGCTCTTTTTTAAATTTTCTTCCTTTCCTAAAGTTAAAATGTACAGCAAATTACTGTCCTCAGAAGAGATTTTTGACTGTTTGCAAATTACTTTCTCCATATTTGTGTGTGGAATAGACATGTTCTTTCTCTGACAGGCTGACTAGTCATAAAGAAGATGCTAATATGACAGACAAGGCAGAATAACAAGTTCTATAAAAATAACGTATGGAAGTGATGTATCTCAGTGCAGAGCAGGTGCTTAGCATGTACAAGGCCCTAATTTCAATTTCTAGCACCACTAAAAAGAGATAAAAGAGGATCTGATTCTGATATAAATAACACTAACCACAGTGGCATAAATAAAATTAGAATAAGAACTAACAGGGTCCTGGTGGTGGAAACTAGAGGGGGAATTACTAGCCAGGACCTGACCAGAGCTTAGTAATGTTTAAAATAATACAGTTACATAAATTTCATATTCTGATCAACAGTATAACTTTTAAAGGTTTAAAGCAGATGCTATGCAGCTGTCCCATCTACCCTGAGGAAGTAAATTCCAAGCTAGGAAAATGAAAGATATGGAAAGAACTGTCCAAAATAATGCACTATAGTCTAACAATTGCTGATAGATACTTCCAATTTCATGAGGTACCCCTGTTATGGGCACAGAGAACAAAGGTGCTGGGTCCTTTCCTTTTTAATCTCAGGGTAATCCAAATAGTCTAGAAGCTACCAGTAATAAATACACAAACATCAAATCTGAAATACTCAATTTCCATCTGATTTATGCATCAAAGGAGATGAACACTTAACCAGGAAACACTTAGCAGATGCTAAACTCAGTATGAAGGGGATACTGATTTTTTGCATGAATGAAGTACAAGTGTGTCTCATGTTGGCTTTGATGGTTCAGTTTTGCTGTTATATGAAGTTGAAGCAGAAGGTAGCCTTGATTAGTAGTTGTAATCACAGATTCTTTGCATGGTGTGTGGTGGGTTTTTACGTTGTCTGCCTTTGTGTGCCTTCTAACATTTGCTGTCACTAATAACAACCAATGACAAAACTGTCTGAAGACAGTAGTGAGCATTCCAAAGCAGGAATGCAAAGAATGAAGCCATTCTTTATGCATCTTACATGTTTGTTGTGCTATCATCATTAGTCTTAAGTTTCTTCTCTTTTCTCACTTTTTCTTTTGAGGTTATAGGAAAAAAAAATAGATGCCTTAAAACCAAAGTAGACTAAATTCAGTACAGGTTACAGAATATTTACTGAGCAGCGACTCTATTCAAAGCACTATGCTAGGAAGCGAATAGAATAAATATAGTTTGTTTCTACCTTTGGAAAACTCACATTGTAGTGGAAGAAATAGCTATAGTCTATTCTAGAATCCAGTGTAGAAGGAAATAACGACAAAATGAGGTCCATGGTGCCTGAGCATTCGGGAAAAGGAGCAGTCCATTCTGTCTGTAAGATTCAGGAAGTGTTTCACAGAGAAGGTCGTAGTTTGTGTGCTGATCCTTGAAGCTTAAGAAATATTTAACAGAAAATTGGAAAAATGACCATTCATTGCAGGTAGAGGGAAATTTAGTCTTGTCAATAAGATTAATCTTTGGTATTCCCATACTGTGTCTTTATTCTGTAGAGGTAAGGTGGACAAGTATAAAGGAATTGCCCAAAGCATTTCTAATGACTCATGACATCTATTTCCTTTTCGCAGTATACAAAACACTTTCACATACATTCTCTTCTAGCTTCCTAATAAAGTGAGGTTAGGAACTTTCCCAGAATTCAAGACCTTTGCGCTGTCTACTGTGTCACTGTGTCTGTCTGTTACATAACATAACAATGTCTGCCAGAATACTTCCTAATTGTTCTCAGCATTGTACTTTTGGTTAGTTCCCTCAGCTGTCGCTCTAGGCAGGTCTGTATTCAACCAAGTCTTTATTGTGCTGTGAGTGTACTGTAGTTTTTGTCTGATTGACTTCCTTTCTCAAAACTGAAATCATTTTCTTCTGCACCTGAACTGAAAGGTGTGTAAGTAAAGGCTAGGGTTGGAGGTGATGTGGCCAATGAATGGACACTAGACACTTCCTTTTTTCCATCCATAGGAGAGCAGATGTGAAGGACCTGCACCAGGATGGTGGTTAGCAACAGTGGCCCGTGCCAAAGCACTTACCAAAGTGATGACTAAGGTTGGTCATGCCAAGTATTGTTACTTAGCCTGGTGTAGGGAATAGGTGCTACTCACTATCAAAAATGTAAAACCACCACTGTAAAACTTAGAATTACACTTCCATTTGCCTCCATACTGGACAGAGCCACTATCTGTCTAAAGAGCTCACCACTTTAGCAGTGTTATCTCAGCTAAATTTCCAAACACATTAGTGCTCAGATATTTTCTTCTCATTGTATTTTAAGTGATTTTTCATTTCCTTAGTATAAAGATTATATCTGTGACATTTGTATTCCTTATGTGGGGATTGGCAGTGTATCTAGAGGTCTTCAGAATCCCATCATGTCTAGCTAATGTAGAGCTTTGTGTCCTTTGGTTACCCTAGTGTGAGAGGATGAAACAGTGAAAACCGCTGACCCTCGAAATTTGAAGGTCAGGTTTTTTTGCCCTTAGTTTAAGACTTTAAAATGTCCTTTGGTTTGTAGTCCTGGAGTAGAGTCCTTGCCTAATATGCACAAGGCTGTGTATACTAAATCCTTAGTACTGCAAAAATTAATCAACTAATTAATTAAAATAGAATACTGTCAGTTCCATTTCTGGACTTCATAAAATTCAAGGATAAAAAGGATTTTTCTAAGGCACATAAGGACATGACTAATTTAAATATCTGGGTGTGTAATTTCCTTAATATAGAATATTAATTGTAAAACACATCAAGCCATAGCATTAAGGCCTAAGGGATAAGCTTACAGAGATTCTCATTTGACATACATAATATGAGCGCAGAGGTGCCAAAGGGATAAAAATTTGCCTGCCTCTCCACCTCCTTCTCCAACTTGGAAAAAAAACATGCTGCAGAAAAAAAAAAACATGCTGCAACTCAACTGAAGCAAAAGATTAGAATGGATATGGTGTGTGGTTAGCAAGTGCAGTGTGCCAAATACAGTTACGTTTGCTGTGGCTGCAGCACACAGCTTGCGTATAATCGTGGTGTCTCCCTCAGAAAAGAGGAGAGAACATTGATAGAAAGTAGCCAAGGGAAATAATATTTCAAGTTAGTTTTGCTATGACTTCTTTAATCCCCTTAGTTTATTTGAAACCAGTATACATTAATCCTTTACTCCACCCTCATTCTATCCCTGTTTAACAGGGTACATAGCCTGTTTGCTTATATATTTTACCATTTCAAAATTTATATGATATAAATAATACTTGTTTGGTTATTTCTTCCTGTTCCCACCCATTCCCTAGCCAGTGATAATTGTGCTTTCTTTTTTTATTTTTTGCCAGCCATAGTGATTTGGAATATGATTTCCTAAATAAAGGTACCAAATATAAGAGTTTTATTTAATCCCAAGATGATTTTTAAACTAAGGCTGAGGTAATTTATGACTGAAAATTAACAATTTTCCCTATAAAGAATTTTTTACCCATCTTACAAAAGTATCAGTAAATGTGATTGTACCTTCTCTTTTTATGAGTTAATCAAAGAAGTACTTTTTGGGTACATTTCAGAAACATGAACCAATTTTTAAAGCATCTTAAGGTTTATTTTCGGTGTAAAAATAAAGACCTTAATTATCTCCACAAAAAAATCCTTTAGATCGCTATCATCCAGTATGTTACCTACTAGCCATGTATGACTACTGAGCACTTGAAATGTGGCTTGTCTGAATTGGAATGTCCTCTAAATATCACTGTTTTCAGACTCACTACCAGAGAATATAAATGGGTCACTAATTGATCACTATGGATTACATGTTAACATGACAATATTTTTGATATTCTGAGTTATATAAAATATACCATTAAAATTAGGCTTGTTTTTTTTTTCAGTATACCACTGTTAGAACATTTACTAGAACATATGGCTTATGTGTGGTTTGTATTATATTTTTATTAGATAGTTGTGCTCACCACTATTAAAATGCACTATAAAGTTATGGGGACTTGAATCCAGTTAAGTTAATACACCCTTACAGGGGCAGAGAAGTATTAACAAGAGAAGCTTGACTTTGTATATCTCTAGGTTATTGAGGACCTTTCCAGTCCTCTGTTGGTAGTCATCGCCTGTAGACCTATAGTAGGAATGACGACTCAGAGCTCTTGATTAAAACACTAGCTGATACAGCCTTTGGCCATGAAAGAATCTCTATTGGCTCTTCGCTGTCCTAGTTACCTTCCTCCTTTAACTTAGTGCGCCTAATTGAGAAAACCGGTTTCTGTTGAACAGTGTCAGTTGGCAAGCTGACCTCTTACTAATATTTATTTTGTTAATTTGGACAACACAGTAGAAAATTTCTGGAAGTAAATTGACCAGAAATAATTTTTAAAAACCATCACTTAAGAATAAAAGTGAATTTCTAGCATTATCCCTAGAATAAGAGTGAATTTCTAGCATTATCCCTAATCACTTTTTCTGCATTTTCTTAGTTGTTTTATGTAAGCTGGATAGCAAATTTTAGGAGCTGTGCATGTAATCTTCTAACAGAAATGAGAACAATAATAAAAAACTAATACTCATATGATGCTTTAAAGTTTAAAAAGTTCTCCCCTATATGTGATCTCTGCTGATTGATAAAACAAACGTGTAAGTCAAATAGGACAAGAGATGTTTTGTTAAGGAATAAATGCATCAAAGATTAAGTGACTGACCTAGGATCAGACATCTAGTTAGTGACAACCACTGGCCCTCAGTTTTTAGTCTTCAGACTCCATGTATTATGCTATTTTGAAAAATTACCAGCAGTTCTCAGAAGTCTCTCAATTTGATTATTCTTAAATAAATAAATACAAAGCACAGAAACCAAGTATAAGCATATTTACCTAGACCTAGGATTTGAGGGAAACATGCATCATGCTTCCTGCTTTTTCATGCCATAGTTGAGCTCTTAAATATCAGATCAAGCATTAAATACCTTAAATTAGTAATATCTCTGTTTCTGTGTTAAAGCAGGTTTTTCATTTTAAGAAGAGAATGGATATTAGTATCCAAAATCTACTGCATGTATCATCATGCTAATAAAACCTAACTGTACTTTAAAAAAGCTTCCCTGTGGAACTTTGTGATAATTTCCAGTTATCTTTACAAAGTGGAAGGGCACAGTGAGACACTGTGTTCATTTATCTTCGGGGTGATATTTTTGCACCACATATTTTACTTTCCTAGTTTTATCTAATTCCAGAACAGGATGATGAGTGCTAAGGAAGGATCTCAGAATCATTTTTGAAAGATAACAGCTAGACGACCCCAGATTAGCTATGGAAAAGCTGCCCTACCCTTTACAGGATGATCATTATAAACAGTCAGTGGTGGTAGAAAGCCGTTGGACAAAAGGTGTAATGATGAAGCAGCAGGGTTAGGCCCTGAGTAGTATCACAGCATGAGTATCATAACCAGAACTAAAGTATATATAATTTATGTGAGAAAAAAGTTAAAAACCTTTATAAGAATATTACAAGTTATCGGGAAATCCATTGTACTTCAGTGGATTATGAGTATTCCAGTGTTGCACTCTTAGACTTGGAATTACAGCAGACTGCAGAGCTGCTTTCTTTGGGCTCTCACAGTCTCCATTCTAGCAGGCATTTGTGGAAAAGCTCTATGTTAATTAAAATGCTTTATTTATATATATATATACTGATTTTCATCCCATCTTTCGAATATGAAAAGGAATTAAATATAAAATGGCTCATTTAAAATGTCAGAGTTCCTTTTTCCAAGCCAACCTTACATTAAGAACAGGAATCCCTATGCCAAAGAAATGGTTCCCAATTATCCTGTCTTGGGTTTTGTTATACATTGTACAGAAGTCAACAAAACAAGTATGTAACAGAACCTGCCTAAATAGCAGCCACCCTCATTAAAAACAGGGAATTAATCAGGGGTGATTCAAGAAAGCAAAGCTTCATAGGTTTCCCCCCTTTTCTTCTTTTCTAATCATAGAACAAAATATGTCACATAAAAGGATCGGAACTATTATGCAGTACTCAATTAGAGGGAGGTGAATAGGTCTCTAACATGCTGTTTTATCAAAAGAGCAGACTGGTGTTTGCATGACTGTTGTTTCATTACAGACCCTGTCATTAATTCCATGTGTCAATACTGCCCTGTAGTACACAGAGCAGACAAGAAAGAAGAGCCCTTGAAAACAAGGGAATGATTTTTGAGTCGTTATCAAGCTAAGTGGCAAGCGGGAAGCTGAAACTCGTATAGGTAAATTCGAAGGGACTCTTGGGAGATCTGCAAGTGGGAAACAAGAATGCATTTTACCGACTGCTTAATTATGTCCTGTTTTTCAACAAGTACACTTGAATTGAATGCTTTGTTTTTATTGCACAAAAACATGTGCTGTGGACAAGAGTATTCTCTTGCTCTCAGGTCAAGTAAGGTGTCTTATACACACACACATCTGACTTATCCTGTAATGGTGCAATTGGGTATATTAAAATCTGAGCCCAAATACTGCACTCTCACTGCTGGGGGAAAGCGTCACAAAGAAACCAGAAATCCTAGAAAGTGGGAGCTTCTCCAGGTTCTGAGAACTTATATAAGCCCAGGCATCCTAGAGTACCATACTTAGAGGAATCTGGTGGCTCGGGAAAATCTTAAAATATATCTGGGGAAAAAAAAAAACAGACCAATATATATAATTCCCATAATTTCCCACTCCCTAGACTTTAGAGTTTTGGGTTTTTGGGGGTTTTTTTTGTTGTTGTTATTTGTTTGTTTCCATTAGCAGTCCCAAGGGTTAGGCTGGGGCAAAATAGGATTTCCTTTCTTGGACGTGCTTTATCTGTGTCCTCTTGCCTGGCCGAGCCCTTATAGATTATGATTCCTTATCGTTTAGTAAGATCAAATTTCTAAATGATGTTTCGTTCCAGTTGAACATTCTTGGAGGCTTATCTCTTCCCTGGCCAGATGCCTGATCAGATGAGAAGCCCGCCATGATACTGTCACAGTGCCTAGAATGGGCTCTTTATCCAGTAGACATCACTGTACTTTTTGATGATAACAAGGGCAGTCTTAACCTATGTTAAGGCCTGTGTATAGCATTGAAGGTAAGTATGAAGGAGTTGTTGCTATGTGAATATCTTAATTCTGATACACCTTTCACCATACAGTAACTCCACTTTAGCATGATATATATATATACATACATATGTGTATGTACATATATATACATACATGCACACATATATATCTGACACCTAGCTATCATTTTTAGGCATAACCCTTATAAATTTAGAACAAGAAATAATTCCTCATGAAATGGTCTACTTATTGAGGCCATGATTGAATTTGGTCCTGAATTTGATCCTTGCCATTGCTTTAATTTACTCATCTTAGTCACCTGCTGGCAGATTGCAGAAAGGGTTGGTGGACTTGGTGTGTGTCAGTGACAGGCAGGATGCAGTGTTTGACTCTCAAGACTTAGAATGTCTTCATTAGGTACAGAGGCTTAGAATAATTAGTTTGAATATCTTAAAAACTTAGCAGCTTTTTAAATAGATCAAAATTATTTAACGGTCCCAGACTCTTAAGATTAGAATACTGGGGATCATCTTGTCCAACCCTTCATTTTATAGATTGGGAGACTCAAGCCCAGAGAGGCAAATGACTTGCCCAAGGACACGCAGCAAGTTAGTAGAAGGTATGAGAGTAGGATCTAGATCTCCTGCTACCCATACAGAAGCCATGTCTATTCAGTTGGTCGTTGGGAGTGTCGGACTGTGCAGTAATAAGAGGATGTGATTTCTGCTTAGACTGTCAAGGAAATAATTGTAGTTAAAATAATGTAAGGGTATCTGACAGACAGTTCTCTATCATTCTTCATTTATGTCCCATGTACTATATTTTTTTAAACAGACATTTCCTGAGCACCCTACTGTGAGCTCTGTCCTACAGTAGATACTGACAGATTATAGCCTGCCAGATAAGACATGGATTCTGTCCCCAATTTGCTCTGGAAAGCATTATGCAGAAATTTCCTACGGAATGTTAATGCCTTTCCTAACTCTGTAAATCTTGATAAAGAAAGAGAATCTTTTACCCACACATCTTGCTAACTCTTTTTCATGGCTTAGTTATTGGGCAGTTTTTAGGCATTTTATAAAACATCTACCTTTTCTAGTTGTAAAATTGTAAGATAATGTAAAATGCAACTAAATTTAGTTCACATACATTTACTGAGACTTTGCTCTGTGTAAGGAACTGTGCTAGGCACATAGGATGTTAAAATTGAAAAAGGAAGACATAGAATATCTTTTTAATATGTCAGAACAGAATGGTTTCATAGTTTTCAAACTTTGTAATGACAGTTACATTTAATAAGTATTCTTAAAGGGGAGGGGAGCCCTGGAGTAGAAGACAAAAATGCCTTCATCCCCAGATCAGACTCGCTAGCCCAATTCAGGATGCCCACTCAGACCCTTTTGTGCCCCTAGCTCTTTGAGCTTTTGTTTTCCTTTTCCTTTGCTGAGCGCCTGCTTTGCCAAGCCCTGCACACCACTAACTCTTGCTTCTGTGCCTCTGCTTGACTAATTCTGATGCTTCTGGGATGCTTCTACTCCCGTAAACTTGTGTCTATCGCCGCCATTCCAGCTTGCCCCAAGTCCACCTCCTGTGAGGAGCCTGTAGTCAGTGTCCCTGTCTCCTCCTGTGTCCCTCCCACATGTGCACAGCGCATATGAATGGTACAGGAACATTGCTGTGGTGCTCATTAAAGCTTCCCATTCTTTGTCTACATCTTGTTGACCTAGATACAACAGATTATAAATGAAACAGTCTAAGATAACTAGGTCATTTATCAGGCCTTTAGGAGTGAGTCTCTGTGTCAAAGATTTCATGTTGATATTTGTGGGCTGCTAGTTATAGGGTAGAGGAAGATAAGAAAACTTAGGATGGGCATATGAAAAATAAAACTGGTGTCCTGAAATAAACAGCCACATATCTCTACATTATCCTTTCCTCCCAAACAGACTTAAGAAATCTCCTTTAAACAAATTCTAACTAGTATAAGGGTGGATTAACAAACTGTTAAATGTAGGGAAAGCAAGGCTTTGCCTGTTAATCATCTCAAGCTTGTTGAACTGCTGTTCTGTAATTCTTTCAGTATTGTTTAATGTGTGTGTGTTTATCTTTTGAACTGACTAGAAGCTTCTTGAGGACAGGGACCATGCCTTTTATTTGCTTCTGCACATTCCTCTCCCACTTATTCTTAACTAGCACAGGGAAAACTTTCTGTACACATATAGGAACAGAAAATCAACTAGTGGACGCCATCTGCATCCCAGCCATGACACTGCACGTTTCATATGTGTGAGGCCTTTTCCCTCATGACAACTTAGTGTGGATATTAATTCTATAGAAAAGGAAATTAAAGTTCAGGGAGTTTGGGTCTTGATGGTTAGTGAGTGATAGGTTTTGAATTAGATCCAGGTCTGACTCAAAAAACTGTACACTTTACACCAATATTTGAGTCCTTTACAGTTCACAGAACTCTTTGATCTACACTATTTTCAATGCTGTTACTCCCACTACTATTAAAATTGTATCACCACTAGAAAATAGGTAAAGTTAGTATTATCTTGACCCCCATTTCACCGATGGGGAAACTGAGACTCAGAGACTTGCCCAAGATCATACTGCTGGTAAGTGGAAAAATCAAGACTTGAAGCAGACTTCATGATCCCTGATCTTTTTGTTCTTCCCACAACATCCAATTGCTGCCTTAATTCGTTTGCATGAATGCATGATTATGTGGCTAGTTTTCACCAGTGCCTCTCCTAAGAAATGCTAGTGTTCCCCAGCATTGCATGGAGCCATGTAGAAAAGAAAATAATTCATGCCTTCTGAGGAGCTTCCATTTTAATGGAGAGGTAACAGAAAGCACCAGAATGTAAATGGTTGAAAATAGTTCACAAGGGAGAATTAAATTATAGGGGCCTTTGTCCTGTACAAGAAATCCCTTAATTCTGTCATAAAACAATGTAACATTCTTAATCATCTCCATCATAAAATGAGGGAGGAGGGATATAACTGGTAGCCTAGATTTGAAAGATAAGAGCATAATAGGTTCTCCATGCAAGTTGATAGCAAGCCCCAGTATCACGATGTTTCCAAAGAGGTTCAGTAGTGTTGGTTCCAGTGTGAGTGTATATCAACTCAGCGGTCCGACTATCCTTGGTAGAATCCCTCTGGTTTCATCTGACAGTCCTGCTTCTCCCTCTCCCTCCCCTTCCCTACCTCCCTGCCTTCAGTTCAGTGGACTTTTAGGGCTCTAAATGTTCTTTTACCTCAGTGTTTCATTCTCCATCTCTTTTTGCATCAGTTATTGTCATGGAGGATCCAGTATTACAAAGCCCTCAGCACAGTCATTTAGAACCAGGAAGATTTATATTGTAAATTGTAGCTATACAGTAAATATCAGTGCTAGCGATGTTTTTAATGAAAACACATTTCTACCTCTCCACTGAATGTTTCTACATTGGACATTTTCACAAAGGCATCTCAACCTCTGCATTTCCTAAAGGATGTCAGCATCTCTCCACAAAATCTGTTTCATCTCCAGTATTCTGGCTTCAGTAGATAATGTCACATCCACTTGTCACACCCAGGGACAAATTATTAAACCAACCCCTTCTTGTAGTGATCAGATCGTTTCTAACCCTGAAATGTTTGTGTTCTTTCCACAAGCTCAGCCATAATCTAGCCCTATCTCCTTCCCTACGCACTGTTTTAATGACTTCTACATGACTTATCTCTCTCGCCTAGTGCATCTACAACACTTGTTGTCAGAAAAAGTTGATCAAACACTCCTTACGGGAGAAAAATCTAGACTCCTTACTTTAGCCTTTAAGACACCTGACCTGGATACCAAAATTATCCCACCACGTTACCTCCTGCCTCTTCTTGATTGAACCTTTCCGATCCCCAGACACGGGGCTTTTGCCAGCTTCATGGGAAAGCAAAGATAGAAAAGATGAACTGACTCTGTTAAGACGGATCTGCAAGATGACGCAAGGTAGTAGAACCAGACAAAGCTCGTCACAAAGTCTTTTTCTGCCTGAGACACACTGTCCTTTGCCGAGTGCAGGACAACTTAGTGATGTCCACGCCACCTCCTCTAAGCAGTTTGGGTGATGCTTCATCTCAGGCACTGCCACAGTTCTCTGTTCATAATTCTCCTAGGCGTCATCTCATTGTGTTCCGAGTCATCTTCATGTATGTTTTACCTGCTCATGAAGGACATCAAGCTGCACCTAGTCTTCCTTTCCTACATACGACATGACCTCTGTCAGGTAACTGGTCAGGTGACTCGGGCGATCCTCCAGTGTATGTAGGACAGGCGATTCAGATGTGGCGTGCTGCAGAGAGCACAGGACTGCCACGAGATAAGTGACCTTGGGCAAGTCACTCAGTCTCCTTTATTTAAAAAGGGAGTTGGACTAAATGATCTCTGAGGCCTCTTCCAGCTGGAAGTCCTATGATTCTGACCCCATTGCTTGGAACAGGAAATACATTTTCTACTTGATAACATTTCAAGAGCCTAACCTAGCTACCAGTCATCCACATTTCCAAAAAAGACTTTCAGACACTCGGAAGCAGGCTTATGGGCGAACTGGAGCTCCTGGTGAGGCTTCTTTTAGATTAACCAGTGATCGTTAAGCTGTTCGCACACCTCCCTGGTGCTCCTGTACCTGGCACATGAACACATTTGCATGGCTGCCCCTTCTTAGAAGGGGCCTTTTTTGCGCCTGCCTTAGGGGACCACAGCAAGGAGACAGAATTCTTACTGTTGCCCTTCGCTCCACATCCCAACGTTACAGTATCATATCTTCAAATAGCAGTGCCCATTTCTGTGTGAAGTAAATTTTGAGCAGCTCTTGGGCCTCTTTAAGGACGCTGTTAAGTGGCACACTGACCTTTGGGAGGTGATAACTGGAGTTATATTGGCCATAATCTCCATGTAATAAATACGAGGTGATGAAAAGATTAAATCTTTCCTAATGCTTTTTTATTGGCTTAATCAATAATCATCTCTAGATGGGACTGGAACTTGTGGAGTAGATATAATTGGATTAGCTGAAACGAGGCAGTTGGAAAGCTTTGAAGAGATTAAAACGGCTGTCAATCCCATAATTAAACTGCCAGAAACAAAAGCAATGGTGTTTTAGTAAGGAGGAAAGAAAGAGTGTGAGAACGAAAAGAAAAGAAAAGTCAGAAAGAAAGTTGGGGAAGTCCCATTCATTGAAGTGAATTAACAAATACTTGTGTCTCACCAGAGACTGGAGGCAAAGCAAACTGGCAGGTTTAACCCGCTGACCTAAGCGCCGACATGCAGAATCGGCCATTTAACTGTGTGTCTGAGGCAGGTGAAACCTTAGCGGCTTCAGCTTCACTAAAACAAAATGATTACACAAAAAGAAAAAAAGTTACTTAAAGAGACCTGCTTCTTGTCCTGAGCCCATTTAGACCTTGACTTTTCATACTTTCAATTGGCTTAGTAGGTTTGGCTTGTGTGAATGAAGTCTTTTATCTCCCTCTTTTTCTCTCCATGCCCCTTTCATCTTTCCTATTACAGACACACAGAGAGAGCCTGAGAGAAAATACTTTGGTTTTTAAAGACTTTTCTTTTAAAAAGGATGTGGATTTGGGTGGGGGGAGGGGTGTGTGTGTGATGCTGGTGAATACTCTTTTTTTTCTCTCTTTTATCTCTTTTTTTCAGAGAGGAATTGCTTAAACCAATGGGACTAAAACCTGATGGGACAATAACGCCTTTGGAGGAAGCACTCAACCAGTACTCTGTCATTGAAGAGACCAGCTCCGACACAGACTAAAAGCATCACCTGCTCAACTTTCAATATTGCTTTTATCAGCATTTTTTCTCTGTAGCTCCAGGGGAATCTTTTCTCAAAAACATTTATGCCCTTGCTTTGGCTAGAAACACATTAACTGGTTTACTCATTGAGAATCCAGCATATTCAAGAGGTGATCCTGTGTTTTTTTGCAAAATTGAGGCATTCATACAGAGCTGCAGTTAAACAGAGCTGCAGTTAAACAGAGTTATAGGGGCTAGACACAGAGACAGTAATGCCGTTTTATAAGGATGGAGTAAAGGACTTCATTCTGTAGCGCAGCCCTGGGTGAATCTGGCATATATGTTTGCCAAGATTCTTAGCAGCAGATTTAGCCATGTCCTCCCTGTTCGCTTGTGCAAGCATCCCCTTCTGCATCTCTCCAGCAACCAGAGGCGCGTGGGAGCAGAATAAGCTTGCAACTGAGGGCCAAGGCAAATGGCTCCTTAGATCATGACTGACTATGTGGGAGCCGAGCCGCTGCTCTGCAGACCTGCCCCACTCTTCATTTCAGTTTTATATAAATGCAGGCACACACACACAAACGCACACAGAGCCCCGACTTAAAAACTGACCACACACGTAAAAGACTGTGTCACTTAGCTGAAACTCAGAATACAGCTCTCCTTGTAACTAGTTTATAAATGATGGTTTAGTTCCTAGGCAGCTGCAAATGCCTATTTATTCCCTCATGTACCTGAACACTAGTACCGCAGAACTGAACCACCGTCTGTACCATTGCATGGGGAGCATTCATTCTGAGGCCAAATTCGGGGTGCCTGGAATGTACACATCTCCTCCCCTGCAGAGGAAGTGGGGACTCTTGAGAGAGAGTTTTGCTGTGGCTCTTGCTGGAGATGGGGAAGTCAACAGCACCCATTTGTACATAAAGGTCATTCATACAACACATGTTTTAAATTGGGGTCAGTGTGTGTGCTTATGTGTGTGTGTTCTACCTTTCTATCACATGCAATCAGTTTAATGGTAACTTTATTTATTTAAGAAAAAGAAACAAATAGTTGCTATTAAACTGATTAAGGCTGTTTATTTTTACTGTTAGACTTGGTCATATGAAGAAATAGAAACAGTCATGCAGTAGATCAGTGGCTGAAGTTGAAAAAGGGTTGGTTTCCATATATATATATATATATGTATATGTATGGATACACATATATGTGTATATATATACACACACATAGATAATGTGCTTAACCACTGCCTTTTAAAACTTTAAATTAAATAAAAAGTTGGGGTTGATTCAATGTAGCTATCCTTGTGTTTCTTTATGGGCTAAACAATAATTTTCACAATTTATGCTTTTTAAAAGTGCTTTTCCTCCCATTGTCTCAGTTGTCATAACAACAGCCTTTTTAAAGGCAGGTAAGGTATGAAAAGTGTTAGTGAAGATGTCATATATCCCATAGTTACTCCTCTGGCAAACCAAAGATCAGAAGTTGAGTCTTAAAAGGCAAGAAGTTATAGAATTTCTTGCAATTTGTTTAAAGAATAGCCTCTTTACCAAAATTTGCATACATTTCTAACAAGTATCTGGCTTTCAAACCAAAAAAAAAAAAAAAGGCAAAGTCAACAGAAAACTAGATACTGAGATAAGAATCTTTAAAAAAAAAAAACTATTCAAGACACAGCAAACCAGGAACTATCTGCTTACCGAGGAATATTCTAGTTGACTCAGAAAATGTGTAGCCTGTAGACTAATTCTCATAATTATGACTATTTTTTTAATTTAAAGGAATAAGCTAAACCCAAAATATTTTATAAAAGACTAATAAAAATACATTGTAGGATTTTAATTCAGAATAATTAAGGAAAGATCATGGTAACAGAGTGGGTGACCCATATGTTAACCAACAGCAGATAAAATGGAATTTTAGGTCATGAAAAACAGTTTAGAAAAAAATTTATTTCATCCTACAAACGTATTTCTAAAATATTTTTATAATGTCTACATTTAGCTTTTGTATGAGGGTCAGCCTATGTAAGGTAAGCTGTGTTAATGAAAGACCACCTTGCAGGATGTGTTCTAACGGCCCTCTTTAGCGATGTGTTGCTTTCACAAAGCTGTTCCCCTCTGCCTTTCTCTGTGCTGTGCACTAAACCTTGCTTACAAATTAGAGGGAGAATTTGCAGCTGCAGAACTTGGGCGTGGCCCCGCTGTCCACATAGACCTGACATCTGCTCAGTGCTGCCTCCTTGGGGGTTCCTCTGTGTGTCCTGCCCTGGAATCTCAAGAGCTCATGGCAGGCATTGTCTCCCAAAGAGCCTCTATAGGTTGTCCAGGTCACAGCGTAGAAGAACCCAACTCTGGCAGCCATGTCTTCCCTTTGCTCACTGCACACTTGGACCACGTTGTGCCTCCAGGCTTTGAAATGCAGGAAACAGTGGGATGGGGAGGGTGACGTGCTCAGGCCACTTTTAGCAATAGCTATTAAAGCAGAACAAGCCAAAAGAGGCTTTTAAGCAAGGAGGTAACCTGGAATGGGAATATGAGTCGGGGCGTGCTCAGCTAGCACTGGGGTTCAGATGAAGACCTTGAACGCTTTGGGATAGGTGATAGACCAGACCGAGGATTCCCTTCTACATACAGTGAGGGCGGTCACTGTATGCATTTTGCACACCTCTGTCCCTGGGAGTGAATTATGGAAAAGTCTTAAGGCTTTTGAGCTGTTGCTTTCAAGCAGCAAGTGATTTGGGAACAATCGCCAGATGTTTCTACCCCTTTCACATGCTCACTGGTCCTCGGGCGTGAGTGGGCAAGTGCTATCCCTCCTTTATAAATGAGACAGGTCCACGGGCCTCCAGGTGAGTCCAAACACCTCCCTAGTGCCACATCAGTCTTGCTGCCTGCCCCACCCCGTCCTGACAGTAGGCGTACCTTGCATTGACTCCCCAACCCCCATTATAAAAGTAACAAGTTTACAGTGGAAAGTTCAGAAAGTGCAGAAAACAGTAATTTACCCCAAAATCCCATCATTCTGAGATAATCACTGTTAATACTTTAGTGTACGCCCTTACAGTTTGTCTATGCATATGTAATTTATTTACTACAAGGTTGGGATAATGGTATACTTACATACTCTGCTTTAACATACTGTATTTTCCTATTTCAATAAATATTCCTCAAGTGTTAATGGCTGCATGATACTCCACTATATGAACTGTGGCAAACACGAAGTGCCTACTCTGTAGTGTTCCTGCCCCCACCCACCTTTCTGGAAGGCAGCCCTGCAAGAGCCACAGGACATATAAGTGGCCCCAGGAGGAGCAGACTTGCCCAACTGCTTGGCAGCACAAGACCTGACGTGGCTAGACAGAGTGCCCAGATGACGAGCTATCAGGAACAGCCACTGACGGGGCGCAAGGAGCCCAGTGACTTACAAGTGTCTGCGTGGTAAAATGCCAGCAGAAGTTCGTGAAGGGAAAAATGGTAACACAGCGAGCGGCACAGGCCACTGAGGTCCCTGCTCTGATCCCCGGGTATTTGAAAATGTGGAGGATGAAAAAAGAAACACGGGAAGGCAATTCACAAGAAGTCTTCGACAAACAGCTAACAGCGTGGGGACCTTTACAGGAGAAAAACGGGACTCAACCCCCAGCCTGACGCTAAACACACCACTGCAGAAAGAAGCACCCAGCGGACGGGACAGAGTTTACAGAAACCTAGTAGTGAGGAAAGGAAAGATCTACTCTTCCCATGCTGGAAGAGAGGGAGGAAAGGGCACAGGATCTGCAAGTTGTCACTTCAGAGCCGGGCAAGGTGGCTGAAACAGAGATCTGGAGAAGCTGCCGGTACCCATGGCGTGGGTAACCAGCGATCAGACGCGTGCACACCGGAGGGCCACAAGCCTGCAAGAACAGCGTCTACTGTACAGCCACCACCCAGGCAGGCCGACTCCTCCATCCCTTCCAATGGAGCTCGCCCACCCGGCGCCGACCTCCCCCACTGGCTGAGCCCGAAGCGGCCGGGAGTGAGGGGAGGCAGATGGTGGGGCATCGCTTGGAAAGAGTTCTGCTCCCAGCTGGGCCCGAAGTGAGGACAGTTCAGCCAAAGGGATAGCAGCAAAGAATCCGGCCAGCCTGGAGAGCAGCAGGAGACACGGGGCAGGAAATGAGCGAGCAGCAGCCGAACAGGGAGGGCAGCAGCAGACTAAGCAAAGACCGAGTGCTCATCCTGGGCCCAGTCCCTATGATGGCTCCCCATGTCTAGCTGAGAGCGTAGGGGGCAGCCCCAGCCCCGCCCCCGAGAGGCAGGTCTCAGTGCAGCCTCAGGGGAGAGCCCAGCCGGACGCTGCAGGAGTTTGCACCGAGGGAAGGGGCAGCTCAGAGGAGAAGCTCCCTGTAAGCACCCGCAGCGGACTGGTGTGGGGGGGGGCGGCCCCGCACCCTTGTCCCAGCTGACACCAAACCCAGTTGAAGGGGCTGGATCAAGTGGACAAAAAACATGCTGAGGCAACCAAAGACTAGACAGAGTGTTGGTCTGGAAAGGAACCTCCGGCTGGCGCGGGTAAATGTACGGGACCTGTGATTTGCCTTCGAACTGACGCAGCGGCCTCTCCCTCTTCCTGCTTCGCTCCTCTCCTCCTTCCTCATGCCTCTCTCTCCGGCTCCTCTTCTCTTGCTCTCTTCCACTAGGGCCTCTCACTGCGCTCACATAGGGAAGGCATTTGTTTGTATTAAATGAAGAAGAACCAATCAATACTCGAAGCCAGAAAGCACCATTCAAATCCCCTATCAGAAACCCTCACCAGCTTTGTATATGAAAGGCTCAAAAATTCCTTTCCGGTGTGAAACAGTTCAGACTCAAAAACAGCACTTCTCAAATCCTGGCTACACTTTTTCCCCTTCTCCATCTGTCTCCTGCACGCACAGATTATCTCTCCAGCCTCTCGCCAACCACATGTAGGGGAAACGGCTCTCCCATCCAGCCAGTTACTCCCTTGCATCGGCAGTTATCGCTGACTCCCACCTCCCTTCCCTTCAGAACCTGCTTCTCCTCGTTTTCCACCTACACTTTTTATATCCTCAGTACTTCAGCTAACTAGTCTTTTACACTAACCCAGTGACTCCCAGAGGTACTGAAAAGAAAACTCAAATTATCAAAACAAATTGTAAACTATGATTGTTGCATACAGTATATAAAAACTGAAATAGCAGACAATTGCTCTCTCCTTGCATATCAGTATCTGAGACTAATTATGACATTCTGAGTAGTTGGAAGAGATATACACCCTAAGAAGCAGGATTCCCCACAGGGAGTCATACAGCAACTATGGAGAGTCTCACAGTATTCCAAAGAGCTCCTACCCCAGGTGACCCTTAATTCTTGCTACAAAAGCAGCAGCAAGATGAGAAAATAAGCCAATGAGATGGCCCACAAAGCCCCTAGCTCACTAAAGGCCGAGCAAATGAGGCAAAAGAGGAATCACACACCTAAAGCTTTGAAAGCAAGATGACCAAACTATTTGAAGGCTGTGACAAGAGTCAAACAGCAACTACCTCAAAATGTTTGGTGAGTTATAAAAGGATAAGAGAGAAGAGATAACAGAAATAAATTACAAAACAGCCAGTCAGATGAATGAGAAAACAAAGATAGTATCACTTGAGCTACACAAATCAAGAAATGGATGACATACTCACTAAAAAGTTCAAAAAATACAAAAAGATAATATCAGAACTTCAGGTCACGAAAACCTCAATGAAAAGTACAGGGAATAGAAAGGTCCAATAAGAAGCCGGACTTTGGAAGTAGAAGACAGGCAAAAGATATGGATCAAATTCTCAAGAATATTATAATAACAGCATGTAAATAAATGAGTTGTATCCAACAGCTGTTAGAGGACTCAAAGAGGCTTAATCTCAGAATTACAGGAATAAAAGAAAAAGGTGTTAAAGGCATTAAAAAATTTATTCACTGAAATCATGACAAAAAAACTCCCACACACTGGAAAAGAAGTGGACATCTAAGTAAGTGAGGCATATGGAACACCAACCAGATACAATCCAAACAGAAGCTTCCCAAGACATATCATAATAAAATTATAAATACCCAGCAAAGAAAAAAATTTACATGCCATCAAAACCAGCAAGTTATACATAAAAAACAAATCTATCAAAATAATAGCTTTCTAAGCACAAACCCTAAACACCAGAAGACTCTGGAGGGAAGTCTTCCAAGCCCTAATAGAAAAAATTACCAACCAAGACTTCTATCAATATATCCTACAAAGTTACAGAGTTGATGAAATGCAGATTTTGCATGACAAAGAAAACCTTAAGAAAATCATGACCACCAAATCAACATTACAAAAAGTACTTAAGGGAATTCTAGAAGATAGAGTATAATCACAGCAAAAGACCCAGGGGGTTTATCATTCAAAAGGGAAAATATTTATAAATAAACAAAAGGGAAAACAAATCAACTGATGTAAAATAAGGCAATGACAGAATTAAATAATTTCTCGACAGTAAGAACTCTCAATATCAACAGTCTCAACTACCCAATCAAAAGACACGGGCTGAAAGACAGGATTAAAAAACATAATTCAACAGCATGTTGTCTGCAAGAAACACACCTCATCCATAAAGAAAAACACAGACCAAAAGTGAAAAGATGGAAAGCTGTGTTTCATGCAATACGAACATGAAAGCAAGCAGAAGTAGCTACCTTTTTCTCTGACAACACAGACTTCAAGCCAAAACTGGTTAAAAAAGATAAAGTCACTATATCTTCATAAAAAGAACAACTCAACAGAAAGAGTTAGCAGTAAATGTTTACATACAAAATAATAGTACACCCAATTTTATGAAGCAAAAAACACTGGGGGTAAAAGAACATGATCATAGTAGGGGACTTTAGTATTCCACTCTCACAAACAAGACAGGTTAACCACACTAAAAGTCAACTAAGACATATCAGAATAAAACACACCATTGAACAAATAGGCCTAACATGTCTACAGAGTGTTTTACCTAACAACAACAGAATACACATTATTCTCAGCAGCACATAGATCTTTCTGAAAAACAGACCATGCTCTAGGACACCATATATGTTTTAAAAAGTACAACACAACTGAAATAACCTTCTGCACATTATCAGATCATAGCAGAATGAAACTTGAAATCAACAAGAAAAGAAACTACAGAAATTATACAAATACATGGATATTAACCAATACACGACTGAACAAACAATGGGTCATAGAAGAAATTAGAGAAAAAATTCAAAGGTTTCTGGAGTCAAATGACAATGGAAGCACATTGTACCAGAACCTACGTACATGGTGAAGGCAGTTTTGAGGGAAATGCTTTGCTATAAATGCACATATAAAAAGAACAGAGCACTCCCAAGCAAACAACCTAACGATGCACTTCAAGATCCTCAAAACTCAAGAGTAGTCCAATCCCAAATCTAGAAGAAAAGAAATTGTAAAAATCAGAAATTAATGAAACTGAAACAAAAGTACAATTAGTGAAACAAAAAGCTGATTATTTAAAAGGATAAACTACAGTGATAACTCTCTTGCTAAACTTACCCAAAAAAGAGAAAACCTACATCAATGTAATTAGAAATGAAAAAGAAAAAATTACAACAGAGCCATGATGCAAAGGAATATTAAGAAACTACTTTTAAAATTTATACCCTAGTAAATTTAAGAACCTAGAAGAAATGGATAAACTTTTCAAAACAGAATAACTGCTTAACTGAATACACAAGATCCTAAACTTCTAAACAGATTAATAACCAGCAGTAAAATAGAGAAAGTAATAAAAACAATTCCAATTAAGAAAAGCCCAGGATTTAACAAATTCACTGCCTAATACCATAAGAATTTCAGGTTAGATTTAATTATCAAACTCTTCCTCAAAATCCAAAGGGAAGGAACACTGCCGAACTCATTCCTGGAAACCAGCATAATCTTAATACCAAAACCAGACAAAGACCCAACAATAGAGAAAGCTATGGGCCAGTTTTCTTAATGAACAAAGATGCAAAAATTCCCATCAAGACACTTGCCAATAGAATACAATGAATCACAAAAAGATCATATGTCATGACCAAGGGCTTCATTCCCAGAGACACAGGAGATGGCTCAACATATGCAAATCAATAAACGTAACACACACACAACAACGAAAGCAAAGATGAAAACCACATGATCATCTCAATTTATGCGGAAAAAGCTTTCAATAAAATCCAATGCCCACTGATGATAAAAAATAAAAGAAAATAGGAATAGAAGGGCCTTATCTTAAAATGATACAAGTCATTTATGACAATTCTTCCATCAACATCATTCTAAATGGGCAGAAACGAAAAGCATTCCCCCTAAAATCTGGAAGCAGACAAGGGTGCCCGCTGTCACCTCTCGTTTTTGACATAGTATTTGAAACCTTAATGAGAGCAGTCAGGCAGGAGAAAGAAAGGTAATATGAACAGGAAGGGAAGGAGTTAAGTTATCCCTATTTGTAGATGATAGGATCCTCTACAGTGGAGACCTGCAAACTCCACAAGAAGTCTCATTCAGCAAAGTAGCAGGCTGTAAAATCAACATCCAAAAGTCAAAGCATTCGTATATACCAGCAATGAGCTCACCAAGAGAGAGATCAAGAAAAACCCATTCACAACAGATACCAAAAACCTTCAATATTTAGGAATAAACACTACCAAGAAAGTGAAAGATTGATCACCCCAGTGAAAATTTCAGTACTCTGAAGAAAGAGATGGAGAGAACTTTAGAACTACCTACCCATGTTCCTGGGTAGGTCGAGCCAACATTATCAAAATGGTCGTGCTTTCAAAATTGTTATACAGATTCAACACAGCACCAATCAAAACACCAGCAGCATTTTTCACAGAACTAGAAAAAGCGACTCTAAAATGTATATGGAACAAGAAAAATCCCAGAATTGCAAAAATAATAATGAGAAACAAAAGCGAAGCAGGAGGCATTATAATCCCAAGCTTCAAGGTATATTACAAAGGGACAGTGATTAAAACTACATGGTTTTGGTACAAAAACAGGAATATCAGTGGAACAGAGTCGAGGATGCAGAGAATCTCAAGCACCTTTAACGATATGATCAACAAAAGGGCCAAAACCCTTCCCTGGAGAAACAGTCGTTTTTTAACAAATAGTGCTGAAAAAACTGGTTGTCTACATACATAATAATGAAGTTAACCCCTATCTTCCACCCTGTACTAAAATCAAATCAAAAGGGAGCAAAGAACTAGACACCAAAACAGAAACACTGAGCCTACTGGAAGATAAAATAGGTAAAACCCTACAAGACATAGGATCGGGAAAGAACATTGTTAATGGAACTCCAATTGCACAAGAAATAGCATGAACAATCAACAAATGAGGCTATTTTATATAAAATTAAAAAGCTTTTGCGCAGCAAAGAAAACCAACAGAAGAGACAACCCACAAAGAAAGAGAAAAAAAAAATTGCCAGCTTCCACCTTAGACAACTATTATCTAGAATATGTAAAGAATTCAAAAAATAAAATCCCCAAAGTAAAAGACCCAATCAAAGGATAGGCAATTGGAAAGACTCTTCTCAAAAAAAGTAGTAGTGGCCAGTAAGTATCTGAAAAGCGCTCAGCACGTTTCCTCCTCAGAAACGCAGATTAAAACAAAACTGTGATTCCACTGTGCTCCAACAAGGATAGTTATCATTAAGAAATCAAGACCCCTAGCAAGTGCTAAGTTAAGCGCAAAGTACCTGAGTTTGATTCCCCAGCACCACATAAGCTGGGGGTGGTGGCGCACGCCTGGAATCCCAGCACTTTGGAGGCTGAGGCAGGAGGATTGCCGTGAGTCCAAGGCCAGCCTGGGCTCCATAGTGAGTTCAGGACCAGCCTGGGCTGCAGAGCTGTCTAAAAAAAAATAAATAAATAAAAATAAAAATAAAAAAATAAAAAATAAAAAATCCTAACTCTGCAAATGTTGGTGCGGATGTGGGTAGGACACTGTTGGTAGGACAGTAAGTCACTACGGAACCAAGTATGGAGATTCTTTAGGAATCTGAAAATAGAAATCCTATATGACCTAGCCCCATCACTTCTGGGCATCTTTTCAAAAGAGCCAAAGACATTCCATTACAGAAACACATGCACACCCTTGTCTATCGCAGCACAACTCACAATAGCTAAGTCTTAGAAACAGCCTGTGTATCAACAGGCGAGTGAAGAAAATATGCTATATATACATAATGGAATATTATGCTGCCACAGAGAAAGATAAATTTGAAGTATTTGTAAGAAAATGAGTACACCTTAAGACCATAGTGCTTAGTGAGGTAAAACAGACAAATGAGAAATTCAAACTATAAATGGCTGAGAGTCAAATAAAAGAGGGGAGACCGGAAGTCGGGAGGCAGACCTTCCAGAAATGGGAAAGGGAAGGGAAAGCAGAGTGGAGGGGGGAGATAAGAGAGAGTTTTAGGCGAAGTCCTTAGGGGCGGCCTGTCTGATACAAAGTTCTATTTGAACACACCGGTATATACATCAATGTCCCGAGCTGTATGTAATCACTATATTAAGGGATTTGTATTGCAAACATATACAAATAAAAATTGTTACTTTGAAGAAAACGCCGAGCATGTTTCGTGGATGGTCCAGGTGTCGGATGGTCTCTTGGAAATGCGCACCGCCATCCTGGAGGCGGACTGGGTGCTGGAGGGAGGGGAGGGGCTGCTCTTCTTAGGGGGGTACAGCGGGGCTCCTGTGGTAACTAGTGGGCGTGTGGAGAGCACGCCATGCCCAAAGGACAAGTGGACAGTTCCAGAAATCGGAAAGGACAGGGGTAGAGACGGGTAACAACTGGGGGCCGACCCAAGGACAGGCAGCGGTTTCTAGAGAGGACGTGCTGTGCGCAGCCTGTCCTGGCCTTCTGGAAACACCAGGGCTGCCCTCCTCGCAGGGGCGAGAGGCAGCGGAGTGTCTGTGCCCAGAACACGCAGTGGAAATGGTGAACGTTTCATCTAGACCGCATTCCTTCTGCAGCAAGCCCTGGAGCCTGAGGACTCAGTTTTGGGATTCTGTGGGTCACATGAACTCCGGCAGAGAAAGCATGCCTCTGAACAAAGATCAAAATTATTTTCTAACACTTCTACAATTTGATTTGTATTTATTTTTTTTTGAGACAGGGTCTCGTGGTCCCACTCTGTAGCCCAGGCTGGTCTGAACTCACTATGGAGTCCAGGCTGGCCTGGGACTCATCATTATCCTACTGCCTCAGCCTCCCGAGTGCTGGGATTACAGGTTTGTGCTGCCAAGCCCGGTTTATAGGGTGCTGGGGATTTGAACTCAGGGCTCCGAGCTTGCTAGGCAAGTGCTTTAACCTCTGTGCCATTACTCCAGCCCCTAGATTTGTATTTTAACGCAGCACAACCTCCAGCTACACTGGTCTCCCAGACTGTACCTTTTCTGTATTGAACTTAACAATGGCAGCTGAATGTGCTTACCCAGCAATGACCGTGCGACACACTTTACATGCACATTATAATTTAGTCTTTATAACAACCTTATAAAAGCTCTCTCTTTCAGATGCAAAACAAATGTGGCCTTCTTTATTTGCTTTTAGTCTGCCCTACTTAGCAAAATTTGAATTCAAGTCTGTCTGATGCCAGAGTCTGTGTAAATACTGTGCTATCCATGTATTGCTTTTACAATCAGAGGAAAATGCAAATCTTACTTACTTGGAAGAAAAAAATGTCAGAAGAGACTGACTGATGTGGGGAAAAGAAAACTCAGGAAACAACTCTTAATACGTTTCGTTATCTCTTTTTCTCTAGTATTTGTAAGTTCTATTCCAGAGCCAGTTTCAAAGAACATGCCGTCTCATAAACCCACCAGCCCAGCCTGCTCAGTAAGGACTCAGTAGGCAATAACCGAGCTCCAGGCGCTGTCTGAGATGCTGTGAGATGAGAGCTTAACAAAGATCCCTATTCCCCAAGTGCCTGTACTGTGCAGAGTGTGTGGCCAAGTCCAAACTAAGCATTGGAGGGTGCCAGGAGGACCGTGAGGTTGACATGGAAGTCCCATACCTGACATGTGAGTCTGAACGTCAGCTTGTCATGGCCAAGTTCTTGCCACAAGAACTGACTCAAACAAAAGCAAGGCAAAAGGTACGTGACATGGTTCCAGACACAAAGAGTTCAGAACAATGGAAGCAGGCAATCCCGTCTTGTGGTCAGCCACATGAGGAAAAGTGTTCCAGGCGCGCGACGTAAGTGATCACTGGCTGCAGAACAGAGAATGGAGAAAGCACAGGCAAGGCAGACCCGGGGCTGGCCCATGATCCCCAGCGGGGGTCGCAAGCACTCTGGGAGGCTGAGGTAGGAGAATCATGCCAGTGACGTTCCCATGACTAAGTGTATGATCTCTCCTCTGATCCTCTTCCCACAGGAAGGGACCCCTCTTCATCTTCTGCACCTGAGTCCTTAGGTCCAGAGCCCTTTGAATTAACTTCTTCCCAGGAGAACTCCTGGTGTAGAGGGCAGGTGACAGGGGCCAGGTGGGGGAGAGGGATCACCCGTCATGTGTATGCAGGTATGTAGGAGGTTGGTGGGAATGTTTGTCTGTTTTAAACTCCACCTGCATCCTCCTTAGATGGACCTAGAATCTGCTTCCTGAGCACTGCAGGGCTTCACAGGGTCTGTCCTCCACATGCACCTCTATCCGGGAGTGCTTCCTAAGCACCCCCGACGCCAGTTCCTTTCTAGTTTCAAATCTAAATGTTTTGGAAAACTGTCTAGTCACCCAGATATCCCAGATATGTCCTGTGACTCCACTTCCTAGCTCAGGATTAGGCTCGTCAATTTTCAGACTATCAAATGCCTGCCAGAGTCACATCCCCTGTGTGAGCTCTCTGCCTGCTCCGAGCAAGGCTGTGTGGTACGTCTCTCCACCACCGCCTCATCCCATGGGCAGGAACCCTATGGCTCAGAATGCTGTAGAGAACAGAATTGGTCAGAACTTGTGTCCAGCTCTCTGGTTTGCACACCAGGTTCTGCATACCATACAGACTGCAGGTTTCCAGTACTACATAATCCAGTCCTCATTCCAATTGTGTCGAACCAAAACAAAACAAACAACAACAACAAAAAAAAAACTTGGACCTATTTCTCAGGTCCACATCCTCTTAAGTCCCACTTTCTTCCCCAGAGGCAAAGCCTGGTTCAAACTACAAGAGGCAGAGTCTGATGGTCCGTCAAGGGTCACAAGAGCAGCCAGCATGCAGATACTTTGGGCCATCTACTTTTGACCATGGTGTCTCTCATACAGCTACTTCTAATCTTCCAGCAGCATTCTATCAACCATGCTATAAATATCTTACTTCTAAAATCAGAGAGGGTGTCAGTCTCTCCCTTGGCCTATCCCACCTGGCACACCACCTCTGCCTTGTGTGCCTGCTCAGATCCAGCCATCTCAACACACACCAGAGAGTCTTCAGCAAATGTAGCAAATGTTGCAGTTTGGATCTGGAATGTCCCCTACAAGTCTTATGTATTTGGATGTTATGGATTATTTATGAAGCCATGTGCTGTTAGGAGGTGGGATTCTGATCTGGAGGGGTGGATTATGGGTATCTGGTGGATTACAGTTGTGTTGTGTAAGACAGGTGTGCGATAGACTATAGATTACAGGTGTGTGGTAGACTGGGGGCCTGTTGTAGATTACCATTGTGTGGCATGTGACTCCGCATCTGACCTGAAAGGGGCTGAAACCCAGAATGGGCAGAACATGAGGCTGGTCCTGGAAGGGGTGGATCCCTGGGACAGGATCTGGAAGGGTAAATGCTACTTCCTCCCTTCCTCTTGGACTGGGCTTCCTGTTTGCAATGCCGTGAGGAGCTACTGCCACCTCTGCCTTGGCCATGTGCTTCCACTGTTACCTGCCACCCATGAACAGACTGTGACCTTCTGAAGCTACGAGGTAAAATAAACCTCCCTTCCTCTAATTTCTGTATGTCAGATATCCTGTCACAGCAATGAAAAAGTAAGACGGTAAATTTCCTCTTCACCAAGGTTGGGGAATCTCCTCATCCTTAAAGTCCAGACCATAAGCCTCCTAGTCTTAATGCTTCCTGAAACAGAAATAAAAAGTAAAAAGGCCCTACGAGTCAGGAGGCTGCCAGTCTTGGCCAGGCAAACTGATTTACATGCTCTTCACTATAGGGCGAGGAGGGAGCTCTAACATGGGGGGGGGGGGGGGGGTTGGAGATTGGCACCCCATCCCCCACCCCATTTTTCTTGGTGTCAATTAGCATAATTTAAAAGGCAAGGGGAAAAAACTGATATCTGTGTGACTGCTTTTGGGCTTTGAATTTTTCCATCCTTTGGGGCTCATTATGGCCAAGTGACCCATATTTAAAAAGCATTTACAATAAAATGATGCACTTTCTTTTATGCCATCAGCTTCCCTGATGAAAAGCAAAAATGTTTTAAAATTGTCCCTTTTTGTCAGCAGTAATGGCTGTGCTATATTTCAGCTCATCCCCCTTGTGGGTACAAAAAGAGAAGGGTAATAAAGGGCACAGCTGTAGACACTTTATGGCCTGCTTGGGGGGCTGAGTCGGGGGAAAGGGGAGCGGAGGCAAGAAACAGATTGACTGTGTGTCAACAAATGCAGCTGGGAAAAGAGAAAGCTTTTAAAGACCTCTGCAACTTAAAAGTCCAAGATAAATGATGTTCCTATTTGGGAAGAAAAAAAATGGAGGTAAAATTCAATAAAGACTGGCTGAAAAGAGAAGGGTTCCAAGGCTCTTTTCTGCAGCTAGGCAGCTCCCGGGAGAAATGAGCAGCAGTGGCCATAGGCGAGGGGCGCAGCCCAGGGAAACAACAAGGCCCATCCCAGCCAAGCGGTGCAGTGCCAAGCTCGGCTGTGCTGAGCTCAGGGGAGCCCGGCCCGTCTGGGGGCGGGGATGGTCCTGTGAAAGCAATTGCCCCTGGACGCTGACACAGTCATGCTTCAGGGCTGGCTCGGGCCTGGCACCTGGGGAAAAGGCAGAAAGGCATAATATGCCCTCCAGCGGGAGAGGTTGAATCAGGTTATGATGGAAAACACCATTGCAGTACAGGTCTAGTGACCCGGGCAAGTGTCTCCTCCCACAGCGCCTAGCTGTGCGTACGGAGCCTATCTATGAGTAATGTGAGTCCCTTTTCCAGGGCCAGCTTGAATTTCACTGCCATCCTGTGAACCAATTTGGGGTCTTTGGCCCCTAATTACACAAAGGGAGATATCTTAGTTACTTTTTCGTTGCTGTACTCAATACCTGACACGCACAAATTTAGGGGAAAAAAAGGTTTATTTTAGCTTACAGTTTCAGATGGTCACAGTCCATTCAGGGACGGCCGGCAGCAATTGAACATGGCAGAGGCAGAGAGGTGGAGGCAGCTTCTCAGGACATCACACACAGGTAGGCGTGCGAGACTAATCGAGACTAGTCCAAGTCCCAGTCTTAGTCTCTCCTGCATTCGGGTATCAAAGGTGTGGCCACTACACACCCCTAGTCTTAACTCACACGCCTTTAGTCTTAACTCACACGCCCCTAATCCCAACAACTGCAATCCACCCCTCCAGGCCAGACCCCAATCCACCAACATTACATGGCTCCATAGACAATCCATAACATTAAAATACATGAGGCCTTTGGGGGACGCTCCAGATCCCAACCACAGCAGGAGACGAAGCCTCCAGGAGGTGAAGTGCTTGCTGGAAAGGAGCGGCTTCCTCCCGGGCAGGGGCCTCCCCTTCGCACTGACCTTCATGAGGCCGTGAGCCCCCACGAACACAGAGGGAATGGAGAACAGAAAGCTTCATGGTGAAAGCCTCCAGGAAGAGAAAACCAAGGAACAAAATCCTCCATATTTCACTAAACCAAAAGCCCAAGGTGATTGATTTGGCAGCCGCATTGTTCTAAAGAGAATGCTGCTTTGGGGTCTCCCAAGCTGGAAGCAGGATGCCAGTGATCCCAGAATCACATGCAGACATGCAATACATAAGAAGATAATCCTTCACTGTGCATCCCTGTTAGAAAGAAGAAAATGTCTCCAGATCCTCCTAAACAGATCTGCAAGCTCTTTGGACAGAACTCGGTCACCTGGCTATTCCTGAGCCAATGCTGATCAAAGTGGGTGGGATCACCTTTACACTAAGTCTATGCTAGGAGCCAAGGCTCAGTCAGTTTCCCCTCAAACTTAGGGTAAAATGTAGAGTCATGGGGAAAACATAGGATTCTATTTAAAAAAAAAAAAAAAGGCTGCAGAAACAAATTCTGAGTAGACAACCAATGGTAATCACTAAACTAAGAGCTTCCACTAAAGAGCTTCAAGAAATACACAGGGCCTGACTACATTGTTCAAATTTTAAAAGATAAAATCAGTTGTGACTAAAGTGAAGCAATCAGATCGCCCAGATGAGGCTAAAGGAGTAAACTGACACAACCACTTTAGAATTTACTAAAACTGAAAAACGTACACTTCCAGACATACATAGCTCAACCTTTAAAAAATACAGACTCTGAGTCCCACATAGCTGTATTCGAGTCCCTGATGCATCGATAACTTGTAGCGTGGCTTTAAGGAATTGACTTCACTTCCCTGAAACTCATTTTTGTCATCTTTCATACGCGGATAATTATAATACCTATTCAACAGAGGCATGCAGTAAGTGTAAAATGAGACATGACTCTAAAGTGCTCAGTATAATGCCAGGTACATAGTATGCAGTCAATCAGTAGTACATATTATTGTTACTACTATGACAATGAATAATAATAAACTTCATTGCAGTGGTAGAGTGGGCCAGGAGAAAGCAGAAGTTTTTACAGGATAATCCAGACCAGTATATCTCAAACTCACTAGCTGGATCAAGCTAAAGTGAAGATTTGGACTCAGTAGTTGAGGGCCAGCCTAAGATTCCTCATTTCTAGCAGAATCCCAGATGAAGGAGGTGATATAGGTATGCACACCACACTTTGAGCTGCCAGCCTCAAAGGGTCAAATAATATACGAATCACAGGAATTTGAGAGAAGCTACAGGTACAGGAAGCATTCCCCCACAGATGACTGGGATAAACTAGACATATCACTTTCCCAAACTAGTACCGAACCCCACTTAAAAATGATGCCAGCTGAGAATCACAACACTATGGCTGGGAACTAAAACGTCCTTCAAAAAGCTCACTGCTTTGAAGCCTTGGTTGTTGCTGATGGGATTTTGGGAAGTGACTTGAGGACTCCAACTTCATCAAGTGGATTAATCCACTGATGAGCTCGTTAGCTGATGGGTTAGTTGGGAAGTGAGGCCTACCTGGATGAAGCAGGTCATTGGGGCCATGGCTTTGAGGGGTAGAGTTTGTCTCTGGTCAAAGCTCACCCTCTCTGCTTCCCAGCTTCCATGAGATAAGTAGTTCTGTTCCACTACCTTCTCCACCATGTTTTACCTCTCCTCAGGCCCAGAAATAACAAAGCCAGAAAACCATGGGCTGGAACATCTAAAACCATGAGCCAAAGTAAATCTTCTGCTTTGAGTTGTTATTCTCATGTATTTTGTCATGTCAATGAAAAGCTGACTAAAAGAAAATTGGTACCAATCGTAGGGTCATTACTGTGACCAGACCACACATTTTGGCTCAGAAGCCTTTGAAACAGATTTGAAGGAAGAGTTTGGAAACTTTGGAAAAGCAGACTAGAAAAGACATGGAAAGTAGTATGTAGAGCTTAATGGACAGTTCCAGGACAAAAGGAAACAGAAGATACCAAGGGCTGAGTTGGGCTGTGATGACTTAGCTGGCTGGGAGCTGTGTTCCCACCCCTGTCCCTGTGGGGTTCTTCTTTAAAGATGACCAAAAGAGAAAACTGAGAAAAAACTGGAAGGTGTAACTGGGATGCCGCCATTCCTTTTCAGAGGGTTTTCATGGTCAACTGAAACAACAGGTTCACGTAGAGGTGCCTACTGAGTTCCAGTTCAGATCTCCTTTCAGTACACCATGTTCAGGCTCTCAACCACTACTAGGCATCGGGCCTTCACCTAGAAGAGCGGTGGTCATTCCAAGGCTGTACTTTAGACCTTGGCTCAGTGAGCCTGGCTTTGGTCCTCTCACAGCATTTCCTCTTCTGATCCTCAACCTCCCGGCCGTACCTTTCTTTTCCCAGCATAAATACTCAGTCTCTCCTCCCTGATTAAACTTTCAATGACACATTCATCATGAGGAAGAGTTTTCTTTTTAAACTGAAAATGTGAGCCAGGCAATTTACATAGGAAAAAGAAGAAAAAGAACAATTGAAAACTTCAAGGAATCTGAGAGTGGTGGCACACACCTTTAATCTCAGTATTCTGGGAGGCTGAGGCAGGAGGATTGCAGGTTGTCTGAGTTACTTATTCGTTGTTGGAACAAAATATCTGACATCTACGATAGAAAGGAAGAAAAGTTTATTTTAGCTCACGGTTTCAGAAGGTCTCACACAGCCCATTCATGGGTGACTGGCAACAGTGGAAGCACAGCAGAGGTCTAGTCAGAGAAAAGCACTTCATGGAATGAAGAGAAGCCAGTCAATGTCTAGAGGCTAATGCAAAGGGCAAAGCTTGCCCAGAAAAAGATGTATCAATGCTTCTTTCTTCTTCTTTTACTTAGTTCATGCTGCCAGTTGGACTGCCCAGACCTAGAGTGGGTGCTTCTCCCTCACTTCCTGGCCCACGAGTCAGTAACACACACCTGAAAGCTCTGCCCTGATCATCCCTCAAACTCAACAAGTTGACACAATCCCTCCAGGTCAAACCCCAAGCATCCACCCCTCCTGCCAGGCCTAACAGCATAT
Organism: Ctenodactylus gundi; assembly: GCA_004027205.1. Taxonomy (NCBI): domain Eukaryota; kingdom Metazoa; phylum Chordata; class Mammalia; order Rodentia; family Ctenodactylidae; genus Ctenodactylus; species Ctenodactylus gundi. The sequence goes on along the minus strand of PVKB01000009.1, from coordinate 673,067 downwards.
GGTTCCATAGGTATCCCACTACATCCAAATGCATGTGGCTTGGGGCACATCACAAAATCACACCATAATATAGGTTGAAGTCCATTCTGGGCAATTTTAGAGACTTAGCAAAACCCTTTCTCCACAATAAAAAAATAGTAAATTAATTAATTAAATGAAAAGGATTGAGGGTATAGTTCAGTACAAAAGTGCTAGGTTCAATCTTCAGTACCAAAAAAAAAAAAAAATCAGGAAATAAAAAGCAATGAATGAAAATGCAATTAAAAGCTGTAACGTGACTGGAATAAACCAGTGGACAAAGTGCAAAGGCTTATCAACATAGTTTAAATGTTCTCAGTTTTGATATTATAAAAGGAAAGGTTGAAAAGTAGAAGGGAAGAGGACAGAGACAAAAGGGAAGGCAGGAGTGCTTAAAAATTCATGATGTGAACTAGTGAGTGGAAAAGTCACACTAAAATTCTATTACAGTCAACAGAATTTACTAGGATGATGAAAAATCTTTGCATTGTTCCCTACTGAATTCTAGGGTCAGGAATAGCACCTGGCATAAGGAAAGGGCTTAACAAACACTGGCTAAAATGAAAGAAATCGGTGGAACGTTGAGTTCTCAAGGTCTCTTAGAGATCATCTAAGTCCACTCCCTGCACTTTACAGAAAAGGAAACTAAAGTGAAGGGTAACAATGTGAAAGCTAAGTGAAGAGCTGTTTTGTAGCCAGCCTAGAGCTTAACTGTAGACATCCTAGCTCTCCAATACAATGCCTTTCCTCCATATCGCCCTTCTAATGAGAGCCTCCTTCTTGAATGCACTCATGGAATAGGGGAGTCACACTGAAATTTGCCAAAAGACCCCCCACCTCAGGAGTATGACTGAGGGTCCACTTGTGGGTATCCTAGTGGAGCTCAGAGAAGAGGACAGTCTTTGAGGCCATAAAGGCTGAGCCTCCTCTGTGGGGCTAAGACCAGTGGTAAGAACATCGGTGCATAGACCAGTGTGACACCAATCTGTGGGTCAAAAATGATCGGAGTTAATATAGTCTGCTGCTTCTTTCTAGTCTGTTTTTTCCTTTCAATTTTACATATTTTATATTTGTGATCGTATTGAGTAGTTTTTATAGATATATATTACTACATTAATATGTTTTTCCATGTTACTGTGTATTATAAGACAATTGTTTTTTTAATAAGTTACACATATTCTATGCTTCTCACAGCTTTCTGGCATTATTGTAAGCATTCTCCCACTGCTGGACAATTTGCTTAGATACTCTCAGTGATTATTTGGGCCTTGCTATGATGGCATCAGTGAACAGTCTGTAAATAAGCTGTGTTTTTGATTCCTTGCTGTCGTAGACACTTTCTCGTTGCTGGGATACAATACTGACAACCACAACTTAAAGGAGAAAAGATTTATTTTAGCTCACAGTTTTAGGAGGTCCCAGTGTGCTCATGGAGGAGCTAATAATGGTGGAAAGGGTCAGGCAGAGCACAGGGGCTCATGGTATCACAAAGGCTTGGAAGAAGCTGAACAAGAGCACGTCCTTCCAGGCAATATATCTTACCTTCAGTGATCCATCACACCCTCAATAAATGATCACACACTCAGTAATCTGCCCCCTTGACCAGGCCCCACCTCCTAACAGCACACAAAATTCGTATTCTACAACATCCATATACACAAGGCTCTCGGGGGACATTCCTGATCCAAATTATAACATTTTATACCTGGCCCCAGAAGAGTCCTGTCTACCTCCACATACAAAATGCATGTAGTCCCTCTCCAAGACTTGCCAAAGTCTTAGTAGTTCTAGCACTACTAAAAATTTCAAGTCCAAAGTCTCCCTTGAGGGTGAAGGCAAACCCTTAGCTGTAAGCCTCTGTGAAAAATCAAAGAATATTTAAACACTTCCAAAATACAATGATACAGAGCAACTAGTCCTATTCCAAAAGGAAGAATAGGAGGATAGCAAGCAATCAGATCAGAGCAAGACTGAAAGCTGGCAGAGCAAACACTACATCCTCTACTTCCATTAATCTTGTAGCCCTATGACCAGAAACTGGACCATGTTGTAGTGAGATGTGAGAACCAAAGGCCTGAGATGACTCCTCCCTGCGGCATTCCCTCAGGCTGAAATTTTCATGGCTTTTTTTTTGGGGGGGGGATGGCTCCATTCATAGCCTGCAGTGTTTTCTGAAGATGATCCATGTTCCTGGCATCTTCAATCTTCCAGCATTCCCACTGAACCTTTGGCTTCCCTGTTAGATTCATGCACTGCCCTCCTGGGGCACAGTATCTGGCCTCCCAGATCTTTTTCTGAAATCTGAAACCCCCATGAGCCCATAACTCTTGCACTCTGTGTGTCTATGAAACTGACAACACATGGCTGATCTAAGGTCTACCACTGACTGTGGCAATAGTCTCACCTATTTGGACAATGGCTGCAGGAGCCTCCAAGTGCCTGGAAGGGGGCTGAACTTTGGCAAATACTTCCCTCTTTGGCCCAACAGAATGCTCGGGGGTATTCATCTGAGAGCAAAGTCCTCATCTTTGTACCCTTGATCTTGCAAAGGTTGAGGTCTTACTGATGACTTAGATGTCTTTAAGTCATCTCTCTGCTAGCCCCAATGAACTCGAGGCAGGACTGCTGTGAGTTCAAGACCAGCCTGGGTTATAGACTGAGATTCTGTCTCAAAAACAAAAACAAACAAAAAATCAATCTCAAAGTCACCTTCTCTGTGAAACTAAGAGCTCCCAGAGAGGAGGAAAACCAGTGATTTTTTCCCCCGCCTTATATTGTGCTTAATTTATCATTCAAGATGATAAATTGAATGAATATTTGGAGGAAAAAACTTTAGACTAGAGGGGAACACACTAAAAGCACTGCACAAATGTTAGCTGTCGGTGATTATGATAAAAATGTTGCTGGAGGATATCAGAGAGATGAATAAAACACAATCCCAAATTCGCAGAGCCTGGAGCTATTGAGAAAGGGCCACAGTGAGGAATTACAACACTGTACAACTATGTAATAAAGCACAGGGCTTAGGGGTTTCACACAGTCAGGATTTTAGTCCAGTTTAGATGTGGAAGAGGTCAGAAAGGTTGTTCCACTGAGGAGCCATAGAATGGAAGACATAAAGAAACATAAATACTATTAGGTCAAAGAAGTACCTGGGCAAAAACCAAATATGGCCAGCAGCAAGGAAATGTGAAGGAAAAGTTTATTGCACTTGTGGCCTTTCGCCTGGGTAGCAAGTCCAAGTATAAGGCCTCGATCATGGGGTGAACAAAACTTTTATTTAGTATTGGTGGACCATTCGGTGTGAGCGTGGGGGACTGGCATGTGTGATGATCCGGATCTGGGATGTTCCCCCAAAAGCCTCACATATTCGGATGTTGTGGAACATCTATGGATTCCATGTGCTGTTAAGATGTGAGGCGTGGCTGGAAGAGGTGGGATACCTGGGGCTTACCTCAGAAGAGCAGGGTCACTGGAGCTGGACCTGAAAGGGTGTACATTAGTTTTGTCCTTCACTCACTTGACTTCCATTGTGATGCCAGAAACAGCTTTTCTCTGGCCAGTTTCTCCCAGGGGCTTCCACTGTTGTTGGCCATCCATGAATGGACTGAAACCTTCTGAAACTGTGAGCTAAAATAAACCTTTAGTTGTGAGTGTGGAGTATTCTGTCCTAGCAATGAACAGTAACTAAGAAAGGCTGTTTAGCTAGCACGTGGGTAAGGGATTGGGCAGAAGAGGACAAAGTGGGGTTCCCTGATTGGTTGGGAGAGCAGGCAGGTGGGCTACAGGTGTGTGGACGATGGGTCCACAATGGAAATCAGAGTCGTCGTCATTAGTTGGCTGACTGCCAATACCGGGAGGTTGTTACGTTGGGGTCTGGAGAGTTACCATGTTGGAGTCAGGAAAGTTGCTATCGCACTGTCTGAGAAGGAATAAGGGCGTCTCTAGGCCAAGGTCATACACAGACGCTAATCTCTATGGGGGGGGCAAGGCCAAGTCCAGTGCAGAGTTACAGCATCGGGACCTCACAAACACACATTCCAAGAAGCTGTGAAAGCACCAACATTTCCGGAGCGCTACTTGGAAGTGCCCTCGGAGCCAGCTCACACAAAGCCGGCGCCAAGCCACGTTTCTGACCCAGGAGTCGGTCCGTGGCTCAGCTTAACCACCCGTCTTGTTCAGGACACCCAACTTGTAAAGGGACGTGCCAGGACTCCGGTCCGATTGACTCAGACACTCCCGAGAGGAAGTTCCCCCCAGTCCCTTTCCCACTTCCACAACTTGTAATCACGATCACATGCTGGGAGTATGTGTTTCCTGCTTGTCTTCGGGGCTGGGCTGTCAGTATTTGCTCCCTGCTGGACTCCCCGGGCTGGGGGCTCAGAACAGGGTCAGCCCAGGGCCCGCCCCCTGGCCGAGGCCCACCCCTTCCCGCCCACCCGTGGTAGGCCAGCCCTCCTGCCCGCCCCCTGTGCTAGGCTGCTCAGGATTCGCGTCCCGGGGCTCCTACTTTGAGGGGGGTCCACCTACAGTACTGGGCCATCCTTAGTCCTCAAAACCTTTGACCTCGGGCAGCAGGGCGGAAAGAGAAATTCAGCCCAAGCCACTGAAAGGCGACCGCGCCCAACGAGGCTTCAGCGCCGCAAGGTCCACCGGAGAGGAGGGGCGGGCAGGCCGGGAAGGCCAGCTCGGGTGACTGCGCGTCCCGACCGCGCCGCGGGCCTCATGATTCCCACAGTGGGGCGGCGGCGCCAGCCTAAGTCCCAAGGAGAGACTGGGGTGGGCGTGGCTGCTGCCGGGGCGGAGCTCTCAGGCAAGAGGCGGGCCTGGGCCTGGTGGGCGGGGCCACGGGCGAGAGGGTGGGGCCTACCGCGCACGCCGAATTCTCTTGGCACAGTGGGCCCTGTGGGACAACCTACCTGTCCCCTGCTTTGCACCAGTTTTCAGAGGATATGTGTTCTGGCCGTGTGGGGCCCATTTTCAGAAAAAACTCAAAATCTTACGTTTTGCGACATTATGGGCATCATTTCTATCTCCAGTAAACTTGTAACTGTAGTATTTGTTAAGCATACATATGTGGTAAAATCACATGAAACTGATGAAATCGTTATAAATTTGGCAGACTGCATGTTAATTTTTCTGATTATGATATTCAAGATATGTTATTACTTACAACTGAATGTGAATCTACAATTACTTCAAAATCAAGTATTTATTTAGCTAGTTTTTTGAGACAAGGTCTCCTATAGCGTAGGCCGGCCTTGATGTCTTTACATAGGTTAGGCGGGCCTTGAACTGTGATCCTCCTGCCTCAGCTCCAGAGTTCTGGAATTACAGGCATGCACCAAATAAACTTTTTAAAGTAATTCAGGTTAGGTACAGTTTCCCATAGTTCCCTTAATTTTTTTGATTCAGAGATATTGTCTCACTAAGTTGCCCATAATGGGCTTAAACTTGTATTCTTCCTGCCTCAGTTTCCCAGAGTGCTATGATGACAGGCATGTGCCATGCTCCAGCAACTTATTTGTAATATGTAGTTTTGATTATATATCTCCCAAATAATGTCTGAGGGCAAAAAATCATGTCTAATTAAATTCTGTAATGATAGTAGTAGCCAGTAAAGATACTAGGGCTTTGAACACAGCACAAGGGAATGTCAGTGAATTCCCAGGCCTCAGTACAGCACCTAACCCCATGCATGCGTTTTCCAGAGTTAGAACTTGCTGGGTAAGGGTTCCTGTCTCAAGGAGCTGGAATAAATCACAAATACGCATCTTCTTTCTGGTTCCTTCCCTGGCATAAGGGACGAAGAAGCTCCCCTAAATCTCTCTTATAAGGGAACTAAAATTCTACTCATTAGTACAGTCTTCATAACTTAATCACTTAATAAATCACTTCATAACGTAATCACTTCTTAAAAGTCCTACCTCTTAATACTATCACATTAATAGATTTCAATGTATAAATTTTGGAGGGATACTAACACTTAAATTATACCAAAATGATTAAAGGTTATATAGCCAAATAATATAGGAAAATAATTGTAATAGAAGATGTCAAGCAGTTAATAAAAAATCATCGGTATTTTCTGATTTGTAATAGTTTTTGTAATAGTTTTTAGTGGTACTAAAATTTTTAAATTTTTGTATGTAAACATTCAATTTTATGATGAATTACAGTTATAATTTCAGATTCCCAGCAAGAGAATCAAGACTTGTATACACATCAGTCTCCACAAATGTGGCTCTGTCTCTCCCTGTACTGGAGGCCACACCCTGCCTGGTTTACTTAATCAAGCTTATTTTACCTCACCTCCCACCACTCTCACCTACACTGACACAGCTGCAGCATTCCCAGTGCCAACACTTTACTGCCACCTCATTAAATCTTCACATGGATGTCCTGAAGTGGGTTCTACTTTCCTGCACTGGAGGATTAATGGAACAGCAGGGGTGTAAACCCAAGTTGTCAGGGTGTAACATCCACGATTTTGTCCATAACTCTTGACTTCTCTCAAAGTTATCAGATGGCCACTAACATTTATCAAGAGCTTGTTTTTGACAATGCTAGTGACGTACAGACATTGTCATTTAATTCTCATAACAACATTAGGAGGTAAGAACTATTACTTTCCCTTATTAATAGAAGAGAAAACTGAGGTTTGTGCAAGATTCTATAGCTCTTCAGCAGAGGAACTGGGACGGCCTTAGTAAGTTAACTCTGCCTGCGCTGTTGTACATTCATCGTGCATGCGGATCTCTGCATCTTTCCTGTCATCTTTTGAATCAACACCTCCCCTCCCGACATCACTCCTATGCCAAAGCCTCAGCTTCTCTAGGAAAGCATCCTGTCACTCTGGCTAGCTTACCGCAGTCCAAGCCTCTTTGTTCCCATAGCCTCCTTGTTTGCATCTGAGAAGCTTGAACTAGACTGGGGTGTGGCAGCAGTTTCACTGACCTTTCTCTACTACATGACTGGAAAAAATGGAAAAGGAGTTAAGAAAAAACCTCACAGTCACACTGAGATTGTAGGACTGTTTGTTTCTGCAGCATGGACTGTCCTTTCCAGACATACACTCCTAAGATTTCCCAAGTAAGTGCAAGTGATGAGAGAGAGAGTAGCACACCTTTGTTTTGCAGAAAAGATATGAGATATGTAAGTTTCTGAGAGCCATGCTGCCACTCAGTGGAGAAAGCTGGTCCAAGAAGAACCAGAGCAGCAAAGAGAAACAGGTGCGAAGTTGTGCTGACGATCTGTTGTCCTTGATTCTGATCATCTTCAAGACCCAACTTGACCCCACAAGCCCCTGGGCTGCCTCTCAGAGAACACTGTAAAACTTATCACAACACCCCATGGCTAAGACCCAGGAAAGTCCTAAAAACACAGAGAACTTGAGTTGGGGTACGTTTTAGAGCCCCAACCTTCTTGCAACGGCTAGCTGGATTGGAGCAAGGTGATCTGCCCAATCACTTATGAACCCAAGGGAAAAGTACCAAAATATCCTGACTGCCAGTAATCCACACCACAACTCTGGGCGACTCAAGTTGAAAAACCCGCCAGTAAAGGCTTAGCTTCTGAAATCCTATGGGGAAAACTTCCAGTGAGGGGCCCAGGAGAGTACTTTTTTGTGAACAAAGCGGAAACCCATTTTTCAGTTAACAAAGAGGTTAAGGAGGGAGGGGATTGAAATGTAGCCTGTGTATGGTAGGAAACCTGTCCTCCAGCCACCAGGGAGAGCTGCCAGAAGCCATATGCAAAGGAGCCCCTGCTCTGGGGGCGGAACACTCACCCCAACCTTCCGGACCCTCATTTGAATTTTTAAAAAACTCTAAGGAACTGAGAAAGAGGCCCAGAAATCTACTGGGGAAACCCAGTTCTGAGAGCTAGAGAGGACGAGTCCGTCCTCGAACTCCAGGCTTCCTGGACTCTTCCTTCAGTGTTTCCCACTCACACATATAGCGAACATTTTCTCAAGGCTTCCCAGCCTACACTGGCTTCCCTGAGAACTGTCCCCTTCCCACCTGATTTAGTTACTTTTTTGTTGCTAGGGCAGAATACCTGACAATCACAATTTAAGGGAGGAGAGATTTTTTTAAATTTAACTTCTGTTTTATTATTCTTTCCCACAATGGTTTTTCTCAAGTCCATTTAGACTCATCTCTTTCCATGGGCTTTGGTGGTGGACGTGGGCAGCACCAGCAGGCCTAAATCAGGGTGGAGGTGTTTGGTCCTTCCAGGCTTCCCAAGAACACCACCTGACCACCTTGCTGTGAGTGGCACAACTCACCAGTACTGGAGCCTCACATAGAAAGAGCTTGGGAAGCACGTAAGCGTGGAAGACTCTAGCTTCGGAAATGTCCCCGACAGTGGCGGCCTCTACTATGTTTCGAATGACGAACTTCTGAATGGACTTAATCCTTAGGCAGGCAAGGGGCGCAGTTCGTGCAGTGAATAGGCTGCATGTGGCCATGGCCTTTTTTGGCACAACCATTGTTCCGTAGGGTTTTATTTATTTATTTATTTATTTATTTATTTATTTATTTATTTATTTTTGGTTGTCTTGGAAGCGGGAAACCAAAAGATTTATTTTAGCACAGTTTCAGAAGGCCTTGGTTTCTTTATAGGCTGGTGGGGGTAAAACACGTGATAGGGCCAGAGCCAAAGAAAGAGATCCTCCCAGCGTGGCAGAACACAGCCAAGTCTGGGAGGAAGGGAGAACCAGCACACACCCCTCCAGGTCAAGCCGCAAGCATCTGCTCCCTCCAGCCGGTCCCACCTTCCAACACTACACAGTTTCATAGGTACATGTGGATTTGGGGGGACACTCCAAACCTAAACTACAACACACCTATGCTCTGAGATTTCTGGGTAGCATCTGTGCCCACCTATCCTAGGCCCAATGAGGTGAAATGAACAGTGAATGAGAAAGAGCCAAAGACAGTAATCCAACCCCAGACTTTTCAGGACCTTGCTCCAGGCCTGGCTGTACTTCTGTTCCAGTAATGAACCCAGACCTTGAGCAACTAAGCAAGATCTCTAATGTTGAGCTAATGCTCTGAGCCCTGACAATGATTCTTAATATTTTCTAGGCCACAGATCACATACTCAGAATCTTAAGATGTAGGAACCACTCCTCACAAGAAGGTACATGTCCACATAATTTGACAACCAGGGTGCAGATGCCTAAAACGTGTAGACCCAAGGTTGAGAGTCTGTAACCAAGAGATGGAGAAAATTTGTGTAAAGGAAACTGGAGAGAAGGTCCTGAGACCACTGCTGAAAGTCAGTGCGGTGGAAGGATTCAGAAGATCCAAAGTCGGCCCTACTCCATCACGGCCATGTACGAGAAACTGTCAGTGGCTGAATAGGCGGGAATAACACATATACACCAAGTGATAAAACACAAAGGTATGACTTAATTGTCACCAAGTAACCAGTCACAAATCCCTTGGTCAAAATATTAGTCTACTGCCAGCACTCCAGAAGCTTTTTCCCTCTTTAATTGCAAGCCACCCTCTACCCAAAGACAGTCACTATCCTCTACCAAAAGCATATCCAACTCCTTTTTTTTTTTTTTTGTAGTTTTCACACCCCAGACTCCATCAATTAAGAGCATAACTTATTTTTGTGTAATTTTGAACTTGGTGTAAATGGAAAAACCTACAGTACAATTCTTTTGGACCTGGTGTGTTCTACTCATTGAATTTTAAAAGAAATGATACCACAAAGTAAAGGCTTTATAAGTAAAGTTTCTCTCAGAGCTCCTTCTGTCTTTACCTCCAACCAGAAAAGCCATGGAAACTAGAATTTCTTTTCTACACGGTAGATAACAGAAACCAAAACTCATTTCCCCAAAGTCATCCATAAGGTCTAAACATTACTATAATTTCTTACCTTTCTACCTTGGACCTGGCTGTAGAATTCTCTGATTTACCTTGTCTCGTAGTAGATCATGACACCTTCACTTCCTTCCTTATGAAGGAAAGAACATTGCATAGAGAGACCAACAAATCCAACAGGCACACCTTTCTTGGCTTCCCTACTCAGTCTATTATTTTAGACCAGATACTTTCTGTCCAATCATATTTCTACACAGTTGTTCATGGTTCATTAAATCTAAGCAGAAGATGGACAGCTCACCTGAGTTCCTGGGGTCTTGGTCCTCGAAGTAAGGCATCTGGATTCCTCTCTGCATGGCCATAAATTGACACCTTTCATGGTTCACATTCACTAATCTTCCTCTACATGCTTCTCTCCTCTGGAAAAGAAAAGAAATTCTTCTGAGCATTATAGAAGGGTAGATAAGAGCTATTAGAGAAAAATTGAAAAATGCAGGCCACACTGCAGTTTGTGTTACTTCTTGATTTTATAAATTAAAGCAATATACAGCATCATCCTTAACTTTTTTTTTTAAATCCTGTAGATCAATCTATAAAAATTCTGGGGTGGTCATTTAACCTCTTACTTTTCCTAAAATCCTAGCCAGTGTCTCCATGGTTTTGAGTAGGGAAAGAAATCCATTCTCAAGAAGATCAGGAAGTGCAGATTCCTCCATCAGTCAATGGTAACATCCAATGAGTAGTCTACATTACCACTCAGAAGTGACAGCCCGAGTCCCCTGCAGTGACACACGCTGAGAATCCCTGGGTGACGAAGTCCTCATGGGGTCCTCCAGCAGATGCGTCCTCCAGCTCAGGACATAATGGGGAGTGGAAACCAAATACATTTGACATGGAATGCAGGCACCATGTCACTCCAATGCACGTGAAACAGGGTTCCTTGCCTTCATTTTTGTTTTAGAAAAACCGAGTCTTGACAAAGTTTTCTCCAGATATCAGGAAGCCAGAACTGGCAAGCACACCTGCCTGTGCTGGTCTTAGGAGCTGTGGAACTTTCACTCAGCAGTTTGGTTTCTGAACTACACTTTCTTCACTGTCAGCCAGTTAAGATTCCAAGTTGCCAAAGCTGAGAATCTCACAAGCTCTTCAGTCAATAACGGATTAGACTTTCCCTCAAATAATCTCTGGGCATTATGCATCACTTACCAAATGCAGGGGAGAGGGTTCAGGGGGTTTCTGGTCATCTCAGGCTTGACTTCATTTCTTGTTCTTGGAGGCCATGAGATATGGAGATGCCCCACATCCTTCCCATATACTGACATCTTCCTCTCTCCCTTCCTTCTTTCTCCTTCCTCTCTCCTTTTCTTCCTTCTTTCACTGCCAGTGATCATTTATGATGAAGCAGGGAGAATAGGTTTTTATTTAAAACAGAAAAAAAAGTCCAGTGTTTTCATCTCTTCACTTTTGAAACCTTCCGGGTAGCTTTAATGATGATGATGAAGTCTCAGACACCAAACACATCTGCACACTTCCTTAATAGCAAACTCTGCCCTGTACAGGTCACACTTTCTCCCAGCTGCATTTATAGAAAGCCCAGCCACATGGGCACAACTTAGGTTTTAGCACTAGAGAAGAGTTTGGGTCCTAGTAGCAGAAACACTAGCAGCAGCTTCATTTCTCTACACCTCAAAATTTCTTCAACTATAAAATAATATCTCCATCATGTGGTTATTTTGAGGATCTTCAAAGATGAAGTTAATAAAAGAAGCAGTGCAGGGAAAACAAAAATTATTACAAAATCTTACTGTGATTTTCAGGGGCAATCTGGATTAAAATCATCTCTCCTGTTGTTTATGACAGTCATAAAGTTACCCTTGATGTTCTCTGATATTTTACTGTTTCAAAGGCACTTCTCAAATGAGGATAGGCTGGTTTGGAATTTATGGTCTGTGTATTTGAAACCTAGACCTCAGGAAGGGTGGACATGGCAGAGGCAGCTGGATTGTTCCTGACAGAGAAACTTTGTCACTTCTGGGCTGAAGAATCCTGGGGTGACAACATCTCCAAGCAGGCAACACGGCTGTCCCACAGAGCCGCAATTCAGGCCCACGCTTTGGCCTTGCCAAACTCCCAGAGAGCTCTGGATCCCAGTCACCAGCCTGTAATGCCAGCCTTGTGAAAAGCGCCCACTTTACATTTGATACAAAGCATCAGCCGGTCTCATTCATGGCGCCCGGAACATGCTAAGCTCCGGACGTAGGGCTGGAAAGCAGCACTTCAACACAAATGCCCTTTCCTGCCTCCCCACCAGCAGGTTCTCACAGACCAGATGAACGCGTAGCAGCTTGTATTTTCAGCCCCTCCTCTCCACAGATGTCCAGCGATGTTCTGGGGAGCAGTTTGAAAAAAGCCTTATTCTCCTCTCTCCTCCTCACCTGCCAAGAACTCCCAGGCTGCAGGTGCCTTGTGGGAGCTGAGAAGCTGCCAGAAAGCATCAGCCCATTCATATTAGTTAAGAAGTGGGCTCCTCTGTGCCAAGCACCAACCGTGGCAACTCCATTGCAGGGCCTGGTTCTCATTATTGACACCTGTCTGCCCAAGCCATTAACCAAATACCCAGCCCCCTTTCCTCACACTAATGTAGGTGGCCCCATGACCAGGCCCTCCCTAGAGCTCATGAGTCTCTTTCTGACAAAGCCCTGCTTGTTGGGAACACCGGGCCTGGGACGTCTCTAGAGGTAGAAATGAGGAAAGCCAAGAGATCAATAAACTCACTCAAAGTGCTCTTTGATGGAGAAAGTGGAGGTAGAAGAACACCTTTGGGCGTAGCACCTGGTCTTTTGGATGCCACGCCTGGCTGCAATTAGAATCACCTGGGGAACTTTAAAGACTGAGCTTCTGATTTCACAGGTGTGGGTGGAAGGAGACCTCTCATTAGAGACCAAGTTGAAAATCCCTGATATGGTTCAATGCACAAATCTTTTGGAGACTTTTGGGATTGTGAATTTCATCTAATTTGATTCCTAGATGGAGAAACTAAGGCCCAAAAAGGTTAAGTAGACTGACCCAAGGCCTCATAGCTATAAACAGTATCTTTTAGTATTTGAGTCAATTTACTTTTAAGAGTCACAAAATGATTTTGTTTCTTGTAGTATCATTTCTAATTTTATTGCCTTAAAGATCTATTATAAACTCATCATGACCCCTAATGTTCAAGAAATAAAATTCCTTAATGTGAGATCAGTCACACACCACCTCTCACCATTTCAAAAAAGGCAACAGGGCTGGGAGAATGGCACAATGGTTGAAGCACTTGCCTACTATGTGCATGTACCTAAGTTTGATTCCCCAGCACCACATAAGCTGGGTGTGGTGGTGCATGCCTGTAATCTCAGCACTTGGGAAGCTGAGGCAGGAGGACTGCTGGGAGTCCAAGGCTATCCTGGCCTCCATAGTGAGTGCAAGACCAGCCTGGGCTACAGAGTGAGACTCTGTCTCCAAAAGAGGCAGGAGGTCTTCTGCATTGGTTCCTTTGCTTTAGAGAGTCCCATTCTGGCCTTCCAGACTCCGTTCCTTGGATAAGGAATCCACAAGATCAAGGAGACAAGCTTACCTGGGGCCAATAACCCCTTTGTGTGGACTCTGGACCCACAATAGCCTAAGTTTATCTTTAGGGCCCACATAGACCTCTTTCCCAGATTTAACCTCTTAATTAATGCCACCAGCATGTACACGATCTGAAGGATGGATTTGTGGCAGCTAGTTACTAAGGGTGGGGTTCATTGGATCTTATATTTACAGGCAGAATTTTCACATCCTTCTGGAAGATGTGAAATCCACAGCAGAAAGAAGAGTAGGCTGAAACTAGGAGCTGGCTCTTTTGTTCTCCAAGAATTCTAAATTCAAATATTGCCTTGTAGGTGGTCATGGATGTATACTTACTTGTCAACATAGGAAAATAGAACACATTTAACTTATAAATTTAATTTATAAATTTTAAATATTTAGTTATAGTGTGTGGGCCTCCAGTTCTACCCTCGGCTTGGCCATGCATTTTATTGGAGACGGCCCACTTTCAGCCTTGGCTCCTTTGGGCAGTTATGGTAGAATATCAGCTTAATTGGCTCTGAGAATCTGCCCCAGGGGATTGGTGGAGCAAACTTCTGGGCACGTCTAGATAGGTCATGGAAATGTAGTCTTGAGGGCCCATACCTGATCCGTCTCTCCTTCCATTATCACTGTATTCCTTTGCTATGTGTCTTAGTTTGGGTTTTTTCAAAGACAGTATTTACAGATTTTATAACAAAAAGGATCTATTAGGAAAACTTACAAATCCGAGGATAGAGATAGTCAAGATGGCTGCTCAGCCGTGAAGTGGATCTCCCGTCCAGGACTGCAGGACCGCTGTTGAGGTGTGAGTGGGCTGCAGATCTCAGTTGTTCAAAGAACAATGGCGAGGACTGGAGCCTGAAGATCCGCGGTTGAAGAGCAGCGACGTGCAGACAGGCGCAAGTCGAGACTTGAGCGAATCTATGCTGAATATCTGTGACATGTAGCAAGTCAGCATCCGCACACAACGACTAAGGCGAGAGCTTTCCCAGAGGAAAAATCCCCAACGAGCTTCCTTCTTCCTGTTATACTGTTGGAGTTCCAGTTGGCCCTCCCACATCTGGGTGGGTGCTCTTCTCTCATTGGCTGGCCCACAAGTCACTCACACTCTAATCAAGGCCGGTTCTCCATTCCCACTCCTAGGCGTGGCTTCCAAACCCTAATCCAGGTGTGGTTACTGATTCCCTCAAATTGATATAATCTCTTCAAGGGTCACACGCTGCGTCTTTGTTCTGCCTGTATTTCCACCACTATAGTTCTTCCTTGGAGCCAACCTACCATGAATTGAATTCCTTGAAACCATGAGTTAAACTAGGTATCTCCTTTAAATTGTGAGTGTTGGGTATTATGTAACCGCAATGGTAAAGCTGACTAAAATTCTACTATATGTGGAGGTTTTCTGGTCCCTGACTTACAAGAAGCTTCCTCAAAGTAAGGAAATAGCTCCATGCCAACCCCGTGAGACTCAAGAAGGGAGAAGTAGTAGTGAAAGGCAAGTGGCCCAGCCATCTCATCTGCATGGATAGTACTGGTCACAGCTGGAGGGGGTCACAGACTGTACTTAGGGTAAAAGAATGCCCACACTGTTGATGTGACTGGAATCAGGATGTAGAATTCCCAACTCCTGGTTGATGAGATCCTCCTTCTTTTCTTTCTGCAATGCATGTCTTTAGAAATTCCTGTTTTGAAATTGCAGGGCTGTAATTTTTTTCTACAACAGAATTTTCATGGCATATAAAAATATTAGAAATAAGAATGTCAGATCATAAGGCATCTCAGATACTTATTTGCCTAAGTAATTCTAGACTATTTCTTAGAATGGCTACACCTGTCTACAACTGTGCACAAGCTGTGTTTGAGGGTTCCATCATCCCCCCAGCTTCTGCTTGACTTACATTTTTAACTTTTGCCAGTAGAAAAGTTACATCATTATTATTCTAATTTATAATTTTTAAATTATTAATGATTTTGAACATTTTATCATATGCCTCTTAACTGATCAGCTTTGAATTTTCATGTTGATCTATCAACCATCCCACAATCCATTACGGTTCTCTCTTAGGATGACTGGACAGATAGTGAACTAATTTGCCAATATTTTAATTTGCTGTGACACTGCATAATGGAGAGATCTTCAGTGGCATTGTCTTAGCCATTCCTGCTTAGTCTCTCCTCTCTGGGACGTCACCTCTTACCTTCTTGCCTTCTGTGACCATTAAAAGAATTATGACAACTTGTTGGGATTAGAAATCATACCCAGTGTAGATCTTAGGTGCGTCTGAGTGATTTGTGGGCCAGCAAATAAGGACGAACACCCACCCTGGATGTGGGAGGCCCAGCTGGGAGCTTGAACTGTATAAAAAGAAGGAAGAAAAAAGTTTATTACAGCTTTTTTTGGGGGTGGGCGGGAGTTCTTGCCTTCATAATTGTTTATGGCCTCTGACTTGCTACACACTGCAGATCTTCATCACGAATTTGCTCCAGTCCTGGCTTGCGCCTGTCTACCTGTCACTGATCTTCAGTCTCCAATTTTCACCATTGTTATTTGAACAACCGGGATACACAGCTGACTCTCATCAGCTGTCCTGAAGTCCCAAACAGGTGTTCTATCTTACGTCTTAGTAGCCATTGGACCCTCTAGCTCTTGCACCTGTAGGCCGCCATCTTGAATTATCTCTCTCAGACTTGTAAGCCCTTCAAATAGATTCCTTTTTCTTATAATTTCTGTCAAATTTGCCTCTTATAGAACTAAAACAATACAAATTAATGTCTTCCTAGTTCCTTGACCAGCTACACAAGCTATGAACATGCAAAGCCATTCCTACATCAGTGACACGGACTGCCATTATTCCCCCTTTGGTGGACCAATGACCTGGTTGTCTTAGTTATTTTTTTGTTGCTATGACTCAACACCCGACATCCACAACTGAGGGAGGAAAGATTGATTGTAGCTTACAGTTTCAGAAGGTCTCAGTCCATTCATAGGTGGGTGGCTGGAAAACGATGGAAGCACATGGCAGGGCTGGAGAAGGGGCAGGGCCAGAGCCAGAGATCTTCACAACATGGTGGAACAGAGAAACACTGGGAAGAAGGACAGACCAGCACACACCCCTTCAGGTCAAACCTCAAGCACCCGCCCTTCCAGTCAGGCCCCACCTCCCAACACTGCACAGTAGCCATGGGAACACGAGCCTTTCCGGGGACACTCCAGATCCGAACCACCACACTGGTCAACGCTTATTCCCTTAAGTTTCTGCTCAGTGTTATCTCATGTGTCATCTTCCCCAGTCCCCGTATCTAGGGTAACCCTTTGGCTAGGTAGTCAGAGTCTTCACCGTTGTCTGTTATGAATTTGCTGAGTTGCTTGTTTCCTCTTCTGTTGGTGTCACACAAGTAAGCAGTGTGCGTGTTTATTGCTTTACCTCAAGTGCTTGGAAGAGTGCCATATGTGTAGTATATGCTAAATAATCACTGGTTGAATACATTCTTCCTTTTCCTGTACCTAAATACTTAACTGTAAATATTTGGACTTTTATCAGCTTTCTGAGGAAAGTTTTTGGATTCTTTAAAAGTGAGTTACTACAGGAAGCATAACAAAATAATTCTACAAACCATTCACCCAATGGAATTTCCTGAAAGGATTCAACCAGCTCCCCAAAGGTCTCTAATGCTTTCCCCAAGCTGATTACTTTGGTTGCTTTGTGTTACTTCTGGTGTTTGTAGTCCTAAATGTTATTTTCTTCTCTATAAAAATACGTTTCTTCAAAAAATGTGCTCATTCAAAACTGTAATTTTACTCCAACATAAGAACAGATAATGAGAAAAGCATCTGGTCACAGTTGCCTAAACACTTTCTAAAAATTTTAACTCTGCTGTCTCTAAAACTTGGGGAGTTGTTAAGAAACACTGGGGCTATAATTCAGCCATGGCTTTCTTAAAAAAAAAAAAGAGGGTGGTGGGGGGTTGGAGTGCCAGTTGTATAGGCACTGCCCTTTGTTTAAAAAAAAAAAAGGTTTAACTCCACAGTGGAAAAACTAACATTGTCACTAGGATATGAAGAAACCATGGTGAAGAACTAGTGACAGTGAGGCCCCGCAGAATGGCCGGCAGCATCTGCTCCGAGGGCCTTTATCAGCAGCCTTGTATGTTCTATTCAGGACTCTCAGGACGATTGTTAGCATGATGTAGACAAATTGACGCAAATTAGTTTAGCATGGGCTATGCAAAGTTTAAGCTTGTTGAGCAGCACACGTGGACCACATAGCAACAGCTCCAATATGGTGCAAGAAGTATGGGACGCAGAGGACTGACCTAGGCCCTGCTCTTCCAGACTGGAAGCGGAATTTGTACATCACTGGAGGAGGCTGGGGGAGGCACCCGGGAGAGGGAGGGAGCCAGCTGGCAACTGAGGCTGGAGCCCCCACACTGGCCCTGAAAGCCACGAGAAAACTGTCTCCTAAAAATGCCCCATACTCTGCCTAAAACCGACCACCTGTTATTTCTCTGCCACAAATCCTCAAAGGACTGGCCCCAAAGATTAAGGGGATTCTGCCACTTCGCTCTTTACTTTGGGTTCAAATATCTCAAGACAATTCCTTTGGGACTGGTGTCACACAGACCACCTAGAGGGACCTTCTAATTGTATTTACAGTAATTTAATTACAACAGGGAGAGCTTCAAAAGGCAGGATTTAGCAAGATCGATACTGTGGGTGCCACTGGCAGAGGTTTAATCTGTTAAATCAACAGAGAAATAGTAAAAAATAAAGCCAGTCCAGAGTTTGGAAAACACTTCATGGAATTCTTCTTCCTCTTCATCTCGTCCTTCTGCATCTGCCTCTTCTGGGGTTTGGGGGAAGGACGGGAGTCATTTTCCTGGGCTTAACGGCATCCTTACGTTTGTTCATATTATTTTATACTCAATGTATGTATTATATCGATCTGATCACACACACACACGTACACACACAGTTTGGATATTGTACCACAGCTGTGTGTGTGTATGTGTATGTATGTGGGTGTGTGTGTGAATTATTTCTGGATACTTTTTTTTAAGAACCTGGTAGCCAGCTTTTCCTCTGGGAAGATCTGAGATTGAGAAGGCAAGAAGACTTACTTTTTTTTTTTTTTCTTTGTTACAGGTCTCGCTCTGTAACCCAGACTGGTCCTGAACTCACTATGAAGCCCAGGCTGGCCTTGAACTCATGGCAATCCTCCCGCCTCAGCCCCCCAAGTGCTGGGATTATAGGTGTGCGCCACCATGCCCAGCATATGTGGTGCTGGGGAGTTGAACTCGGGTACTTAGCACTTGACTTAGTGCTTCCTATGCAAGTTCTCTAACCACCGAGCCATTCCTCCAGCCCCGACTTACTTATGTTTAACCTCATTTCTCATTCTTTTGTACTGTATGGCTTTTTTTTTTGCCAAAACATTTTTACACATAAACATATAAAATAGTTACATAAATTAGTTTTTTTTTTTCAGTGTATCCATAAAGACACATTTCCCGAACTATTAAATCACAAAAGTCAGTGACTTCTATACAATTCAGCCAATTTTAGATTGCTTGGTCAACTAGTACCCCAGTCTTGGTTGATACCCTTTTCTTTGGGGGCTCTAGTTTTCCTGCCTGCAAAATGGAAAGGAATAGATGGGCCAGCTAACCCTGAGGGCTCTTTTCCCTGGGTGTCAGATTGGCTGATCAGCCTAAGAACAGCATGTGCCGCTACTGCCATCTAGCTGTACAACTGGGGCTTTCCTCGGCATTTCCAAAGAGCTGTGAGGGCATCCGAAACACAAACCTAGAGGATATCTTGTGCCATGTATTGTAAATTACTGGACTATCTAAAAGAAATAACATATATAAAATCTACGATATTCTTCCTAGATAGTTCAGTAGTCTAAATAGTCCAGTAGTCCAGATAGTCTAGATAGATACAGGCACTGATCTCCTGCCTGCCCCTTTACACCTGCCCCTTCCTGGAAAAGAAAAAAAGAAGACTACGTGCCTTGGTTTTACTTTACCTTCAAGGTCCGTGGATGCTGAAGAAACTGAATTAAAGTCTCGAGTCTTCCCCTTTAAGAACAGATTCTCATAGCCAAAGCTGCTCAGAAATAGCATGGCCAGCCCAAGTGTAAAGAAATCATGATATGCTGCCACCTATTGGTGGTGCATTAAATTCTTTTACATTTTAAGCAAAAATTAAATTTCAATATTTAAATATTAAACTACATCCTAGTGGATTTACACATAAATTAAAAGGTGATTTTGGCAAAGATAATCACAGTTAGCACTGGAGGCCATTTAGGACCATATGTATTCTCTCATCAGCAGCTTGGTTCTTTCATTACCCCCAATTTACAGGCGAGGAAACGATTAGTCTATGAGTCCTTGAATTGTCCTAGGTGACAAGAGTTAAAAGCAGAGACAGAACCCCAACCTACAGCACTGTGCATCCTACAGTGTTGCCTTTCTTGTTTCTGATTCAGAAAGTACTTCCCATCTTTGTAGATTAATTCCATCACTAAAATCAATGTTAACATTTTGTGCATGTCTATCTAGAATTTTTAATGCTTATGTTATCTACTTTCTATTTATTATTTTAAAATTAAATTTGTTATCTGGTTTTAATTTTAAACATAATTATATATTTTGGTTAAAACAAAAATAGTTCTCTTTTTGTATTCATTCACCTACTGACTCATTTATTCTATTAAGTTTAGCAAATGCTTTATCTGTCCCAGGTAGAGACACAGTGGATGAAAAAAAACAGATATGATCACCACATTTATGAAGCTAACAGTCCAGAAGAAATGAAAAAATAATCATAGTAAGATAAATAAATGCTGTAAGGGAAAAATGTCCTCTGGAAAACAGGTAACAAGAGAAGCGAGTCTGTATAGAGAAACCCACAAAAGATTTGCTGAGAAAGTGATGGTTAGAAAGAGGTGGATTTATCAGGCACCCCCCCCCCACACACACACACACCAACTCTCCAAGAATTCTTGGCTTTAAGGACACAAAAAGCCTGCCTCCCCATGGACTCTCCATTGCTAAGGTAGGCGCAGGGCCGGATCAAGTCGATCTTATCTATGCAAATCAAAGAACAGGCAGAAGATGTGGGGTGTGTAGGTATTGATGTCCAACAGGAAACTAAAATATGAGTCTGAGTTTCGGGAGAGGGACTGAGACTAGAAAGAGACACCTCGTATTCACAAGTGTTGCTTTCAGGATCTCTCCCCTCTTGGTCTCAGTGAGAGGAAAACTCACCACAAACACTGCACCTTCTCTCTAGCCAGTTGTGGGTGCTTACCTGTCCTGGGGGAACAGAAGCAACTGTGAGTGACAGGAAAAGGCCAGCTCAGAGAGCGCACTGCTGGTTTTCGAGCCTATCTGCCTATTAAGATTACCTGAATCAGCTGTGGGTGTCCTTCAGCCTTTACTTAGCACGCTTGAAACCCTGGATTCAATCCCCAATAGCGTCCTTCAAATCACCTGGTCTCTGGTCTTTAGTTTTCATATCTAAAACAAGGTGTACTAACCACAAGTATGTCTTTCTTGGTGTTTCTGTAGCATTTTAACCGTTGCTTCCTTCCTCTGGCATGACATGGTTCTGATGACCTGGTACTTCTCTGACCAACCCTATTTTCTTTTCTTTTTTCTGCCTCAATATCTGCTTTCTATTCTTGGGCTCTCAGCAGAAGTTGCTCTTCATAATCTCTTCAGCTTCTCTATTTTTATAATATTTCTTTAGCATCACACACTGTTGAGAGCTTCCGCTGTCTCTAGTCTCACTCCTTATCCCCAAACTCAAACTCATATTTTAGTTTCCTGCTGGACACCAAAACTTGCACATCCAATAAGACCTCCAAAGTTGTTGCTTCTAATAATAAAATGTCTTCGTCCTATACATTTTCTTAGCACTGTTAAAAACAAATGACAACAGTGTGCTAAAATAGCACACATTTATTATCTTATAGGTTTGGAGATCAGATGCCTAAAATTGATCTCACTGAGTTAAAAATCAAAGTGCCAGCAGAGCCTTATTCCTCCGGGGATATTGTAGGGAAAAATGTGTTTCCTTGAATTTTCTAGCTCTTAGAGGGATTCCATTCCTGCGCTCACTTCCCCTGTACAACTAAAACCCAGCAATGACCTCCTGCTTCCTAGTTTTCCAAGAAAGGATACTGGTGATTGTATTGGGTTGGCTCAGGTAAGCCATTAATAATCAGCCTATTTTAAGAACAGTTTTGACAGCAGACCTTAAAAACTCATGTCATGGAGACAGAAGTAACATCCAGAAAATTGTTTTATGGGAAAGTCAGGAACCCCCACAAAAATAGTGTTCCCGTGAGTCCACTGGTTAGCCAACAAACAGTGAACTAAAATCATGTGTAAACACTGGAAGAAGAGCATTTATGAAATTATGTCAAATGAGCAGGAAAGATTTAATTGGAGAAAAAGAAACAGTGACACCCCGTCTTGCCTCTTATAGTGCAGGCAATCACACTAACATCATGCTTCCATGAATAGTAATAACAATGCATGTTATTAACAAAACCAGAAGCCAACCATAAGATCAAAAATGTATTTTGAAGATTTTTCCAAGTGAGTTCAGAGCTTGCTGATTCTTTTTAACAGCTGTATAATATTTCGTGTGACTGTGCCTTAGTCTTAATCATTTTCCCTATCATAATAATGCCTCAGTGGATAACCGTGTACATTCTTCATTTCATATATGTGACTCTTAAGACAGATGCCCAAAGATGAGAATGCCAGGTTAAAGGGCAAATATGCTTGGAATTGTATTAGACGTGGCTAATTTACTTCCTGGAAGAGTTTATTATTTGGCATTCCCTTAAGGAGGGTGTTTTCACAAAGCTCTCTCCAGAAGTGTCTGCTCAACACCTGGATCTTTGCTGACCTGATAGGAGATACTGTCTCCACGGAGTTCACCCTTTGCCTCTCCTGCTATGAATGGAGACCAAAGGTGTTCATTTTCCCGTATCTTTAAAAGTATTTGCCTTCTTCCTTCCTGAGTCTGTCTCTCCTTTGGAACTCTGTACTTTTGTCCATTTTCTTCTGCTTTGTTATTGTTATTTTTTCTTGGTTTATATCAGCTATTTCAAGGTAAGGTGACTTGCAGAGTGGCACTTCTGTCTCCATTATGAATTTCAAATATTCTTCTCAATTTATCATTTGTCTTTGAGCATAGTTTACTTTGCTTGAAGCAGTTTTAGATTATTAAATGGCCAAATTTATAAAAAAAAATTGTGTGATACTGGGGATTGAACCTAAGGTCTACTACACTGCCAGCTCGTTTTTGTATTTTATTTTGGGATTGAGTCTCACTAAGTTGCTAAGGCCTCAGTCCCCCAGAGTGCTGGAATTACAGGCATGCCACCAGGCCTGGCAAACTCTACCAATTTTTCACTGGCACCTGAAGTTTGAGTCTTAGTTAAAAAGAAATTCCCAAGCTCAAGGCAATGAAAATGTTATCCATGTTTTCCCCTAGTACTTTGTAAAGAAAAAAAATCCAACTTTTGTTCCTCAAATGACTACTCAGTTGTGCAACACTATTAATTATTTTTTCTGAGGCAGTCTGTCACTCTGTAGTGCAGTCTGGTCCTTAACTTACTATGCAGCCCAGGTTGGCCTCAAATTCCTAACAATCTTCCTGCCTCAGCCTCCCGAGTGCTAGAATTACAAATGTGTGCCACCATGGCTGGCTTAACACTATTCATTATTAAAAGTGTTTTTTCTCCACCAAATGCAGATGCTGTTTTAATTTTACAAAAAATTCTTGTACATATTTGAATCTTCTGGATTTCCCATTATATTTTTATTAGTCTGTTGCCTATTAACACAAACTTTTAATTACTGATATTTAATATCTGATAGGACTTGTTTCCTTTCACCCCTTTCCAGATTTTTTTTTTGGCTATTCATGTTTATGCATTTGTTTATAATAACTTCATATTCAGATTACATATACTATAGTAATAGTATATTCATTGTAATCAGGAATATATGAATTTATTTTTCATGTTAAAATTATCCTGTCTTTGTTAGCAAGAATACTTTAGGGGACTCCTGAGGGGTTTTTTGCTTAAAATTTTATTATAAAAATATTTTAAATGTACACAAGTCCTCCCATCTATTTATCCAATTTTTAATTTTTTTGTCAATGACTGGTCAGTTTTGCACCACTATAACTCTACCAACAGCCCCTCCCTCAACAGATTAGGCAAATATCAAATATACATTACTTCATAAATATTACAGAAGGTACTAAATTACAAGCCCTCTTTAAAAAAAATAATCACAATGTCATCATCACAACTAAAGAATTAACAATAATTCATTAGTATTGTTAAATACCCAATGTTCAAATTTCCCTTAATGTTTTAATTTTTTTAACAATGGCATGCACAAAATGAGAAACAACTTCTTTGATGATATAGTGGAAAAAACTCTGACTCAAATTCAGTTTTTCCTCCATGCTTCTGAAAACAGGTGTGTAGGAGTTTCTCTCCACCAGTAATGGAGTATGGAAACCTGTAACACTAGCTGAGTGTCCTCTGATTTAATCATGTTCTGAAATTGTTGACCTGGAGACAAGTGCCAGACCTCACAGATTCAAGGTTCCAACCCCAAGACTGATGCCCAACTTCAGATGCCAATCACAAGCCTAAAATTGTTTTACCTGTGCTTCTGATCTCCTGGCTACCAATTGGGGTTCTCATGATTCTCTTCTTAGGTTCAATTAATTTGTTGGAGTAGCTCACAGGAATCAGCCGGATTGTCTTGGGGGCAAGCCAGGAGAGCACTGGAGCATGCTTCTGGGGCGCGTCCAGATAGGGAAATGACCTTGGACGCCGTATGTGGTAGTTCACCTCTTCCTCTCTGGTGCTGTTTCCTTGCTGTGCTTGCTGGCTGTCATGAGCTACACAGTTTTCCTCCTCCATGCCCTTCCATCACGATGTTTCTGCCTTAGAGACAGCTGACCATGAACTGAATCCCCCGAAAGCACCAAACCCCTCCTTCTTGAAGATTTGTGGTGATGGGTATTGTGTCCATCAGTGGGAAAGCTGATATCTAGTATCTTTCCTTCCCAACCCTAGAACCCACCACTTCTCCAAGTTCTAGATCCTTTTGATTGAAGAATATTAGACATGAACCCTGGATATCATTTCCTACATTTAGTTATTTGATCTGTCTGGAACCTTAGGCTTGCTCATTTGTTCTCTCACATGAGCTTGTGAGGCTCTAGGAAAAAGAATCTGATGGTAGTCGCAATGAGATTGTGATCATATCGAATATCAATGTAGGGAGGATTGGCATTCTTGTAATGCTGAGATTCCTGTACAAAGTCCTAGCATGTCTTTCCATGTATTTTGTGTTATTCAAATTAGTTTGCCATTGTTTTTTCTGCTATTGGAACTTTTTTTTGTTCATTCATTTATACAGTATAAATTGGATATTTTCCATTGTATCTTTGAACTGTTGCTTGTATATGTGAAGGCTGCTGCTATCTGCAACTTTAGGGGAATCTCTTCTTGCTTGTTGCAGTTTTCTAGTTGATTCTCTTTGCTTTCCTTGGATATAATTATTAGCGTTTGCAAATGGTCTGACATGTACCTTTTCCTTTTAATTTTATATCTCTGATTTTGCTCTGTGGTTTTCTCGCATCCACGATGAACAAGACAGGCATCTTCAACTCATTCCCAATTCAATCCTCAGATACAGAATTGCTTCCATTAGATATAAAGCTGGAAACACATATATGGACCTGTGTGTGTGTGTGTGTGTGTGTGTGTGTCTGTCTGTCTGTCTTTGAATTTTAACTATGCAAAGAAAGTATTAACTTCTATCTTATTGGTCTTTACAATCAAGAATGAGTGTCAAATTTTCTCAAATTTCTCAACATTTTGGAGATGATTGTGTGATTATTTTCTCCCTAACTTATTAGCTTCATTGTTGATTCTTCAAATATAATATTTGCATTCCTAACAGAAATGTCACTTGTTCATAAGATATTTGTTTTTAAGATAGAGTCTCACTCTGCAGCCCAGGCTGGTCCTGAACTTGCTTTGTAGCCCAGGCTGGCCTTGGACTCACAGCAGTCCTCCTGCCTCAGCCTCCAGAGTGCTGGGATTACAGGTGTGCACCACCATATGAGGCTTTTATGTAGTGCTGGGGAATTGAACTCAGGGCCTTGTGCTTGGGGAAGGCAACTGCCATTCTTCTAGCCCTGGTCATGATTTACTAATAGATACACTTTGATATTATTTTATTTGGGATTTTTCATTATTATGTAGAATTGATGTTGATTTCTACTTTTTTCAGGTTTTTATGATAATGTTATAGTCATCATGAAATCGATTCAGAAGTCCTCTTTGATGTTTAGGCTGTATATCGGCTAAGCAATACTATATTGATATGTTCCTTAAAGGTCTAATGAAATACTCTCTTAGCATTGTTTAGGCTTTGTGCTTTTTAGGGGAGAAGTAATGGCTCTATTATATTTTTTCTATTTCTCCTATGCTAATTAGTCTGTTTAGACAAGTTTTAGGGTAAGCGATATTTTCCTACAAGTTTTAAATTTCACCTAGATCTTCAGATTTATTAACACAATGTTGTACACTTTTTTCTTTATTTAAAGAAAGTTCTGTTTCTACTATTCCCTCCCTTATTATATGTTATTATTTGCGATTTGCCCTGTATTTGTATTAGGCATATCGCCAAACCTGAGTTAATTCCAGCTGGTCTGAACTAGCAATCTACTTTTCTCCAAAGCTACTGATGCTTGGTAACTAATGGGATTTATTAACTAATGATAAATAATATTCTGTTATCAAGGGTGCCTGAGTTGTTACAAAAGCATAGTAAATCAGTCTATGGGCACTGTTTAGTAATAATGTTTTTATGATTTACAGCTATTTCAGTGGATGGAGAGGGAGGTTTGTGTCAACTGTGAAAATGTGTGTACATGATCAGACTCATGAGATGCAGACTTTGAGGATGCTGGTACCAAGGTGCTTCCCATCTGTATGATGTACCAGCTGTCGTTGGGTCCTGGAGACAATTAGTTCTATGTGGTTGGACCAAGAAGACTGCACCTGAGACCTCTGCACATCTTTCAGTGAATGTTCTTCTCTTTCTGAGCTGTATCCTCTGTCTATCATCAAGCTTTTCAGTGACTATAAATTGAATCTTAGGAGTTTTTTCAACAATGAGACACTTAATGTGATTAATGTGTGATTGATGTTAGCTAGTGGTCTACCTAATTTATTTATTTTTCCTAAGGAGGATTTTAGACAGAGATTTGTTGTACACTTTTTTAAAAAACCTATTTCCACAGTTGGTGCTGACGCTGTGGCAGAGCATGTGTGAGGTCATGCATTCCACTCCAGCACAGCAAACAAAGAAAAACCACACAATAACAACAAAAAAGAAAAACAAAACTTCATTTTTCCTTCCATTTTTATTAATTCCTTTCTTCTACTTTTTTCTTTAGTTCACTTGGCTATTTATTTTCTAACTTTTATTGAAATGCTTTGTTACTTGTCTAAATATTCAACATTGTGAATTTCAATCCATGCATTGTTTTGTCTGTATCCAATATATTCTGAAATGTAAGGTTTTCATTATTGATGACTTCTGGAAATAATTAAGTCCCTATTTGTACTTCCTTTTTTGATCTATTGTAATGTTTCCAGATAGAAGGACTTTTTGTTTAATAATTTTACTAATTTGTAGTCTATTATGTTTTGATCAAAAAATGTTGTCTGTACTAATTCTACTTTTTGAAATTTATGGAAAATTTCTTTGTGGCCCAAGTATGACCAATGGCCAATCTTTGCCTTTTGTGTATGTGTGTGTGTAGGTATACGTGTGGTATCCGGAATCATGCCTAGGACCTTCACACTGAACTACATCCACAGACTTTTTTTTTAAAGAAATGTTGTTTTCTATTTTGAGACAAAGTCTCATTAAATTGCTAAATCACTCATACTGGATGTAATCCTCCTCCCTCAGCCTCCCACAGTGCTGGTGTTACAGGCCTGTGCCTTGACTCTACTAGTCAAGTCTTGTGAAGTTTCATAAACTGTTAAAATGAAGGTAATATTCTCATTGTCAGGATAGAGCACTGCCTTATTTATTTAAAATATAATTTAAGTGTCTTATAGCCTTACTTTCTGTTCATTTTATCTGTGTGTTAAAGCATCTTTTTGTTAATGTGTTTCTATTTCTTGTAACTTTTATAACTTCTATTTAATAACTTATAATTTCTACTTAATGAAGATTAAAGTTGCTGTTATTTATAAGTTATTTTGTTATTCATAACTGTTATGTATTCAGAATAAATGTGTTACACCTTCAGTGTTGTTTAGTGCCTTTTGACCTGAGTTCTACTTAGTCTAATATTATTATAAGCTCCTCTTTTGTTTGTCTTTGTCATCTTTTATTTCTTTTGTTGTGCATAGCAGAGGATGTCTTTTGTTTTCTGAAGAGAATATGTTTGTCTTTTATAATTTAGTTGGAGAATGTGTGCCACCATATGAACGAACCCTGTAAACATCACACCAGATGAAAGCAGCCAGACACAATAGCTCTATGTTTCATGATTCCATCTGTATAAAATTTCCAGAATAGTGAACGCATGGAGACAAAAGAAAGGTTGCTGGGTAATTAGAGCTGGGACTGAACTGGGATAATGGGGCAAGAGATTACTTTGGAGGGTAGTGAAAATGCCCTAAAATTAGATAGTGCTTTTGACTATACAACCACTATGCCAAAAATATCCCTAAATTGTACACTTTATTTTCTTTTTCCTGCCTTAGGTTTATTTGTACAATGAACACAGAAGGACACCAACTCCCTGCACATGACATCCCAGGGGTCATACCAGTCCTTCTGACCATCCTCACACTGGCAGACAGAGACCTTACCTATGGAGACTTCATAGGAGCCTGGGCACCTTTGCAAGCGAGGGTGTTAGTCTGAGCCTTGGTTTGAGCCTTGGACTTTGCCTTGCAGGGCCTGCACCCTTAGAAATGTGGGCATTAATACATTTCCCAAGTTTGGGGTGGGCAATACAGGCAAGTCGACTGAGCTTGCGGTTGATACACTTTGGGGTCTTGGTCTCCACCATCTTGGGCTTTACAAGGGCCTTGATAGCCTCAGCTTGAACACTCATGGCCTTGGCATTGTTTGCCTACACCTTATTTAGGCCCTTCTTGTGCTGCTTGGCAAAACGCATGTTCCCGAGAAACTTGGGGTCTACCCCCTTAAGGATTCATATTTTTGTGACCAAAGTTTCTTGATACCATTTCTGTGCCATTTTGGGGACTGGTTGTGCATGCTGTGGTTCTTGGACTTGGCCATGCCTGCACCGTAAACTGTGGCTCCCAAAGAATCGGGGTGGGAAATGTTGAATTGTAAACTTTAAATGAGTAAGTTTTGGTATATAATTTGCACCTTAATAAAACAATTATTTTTTAAAAATTTTGGCTGAGGCTGGGTGGGGTAGCATACACCTGTAATGTTAGCTACTTGGGAGGCTGAGGCAGGAGGACCGTAAGTTTGAGGCCAGCTAAGGTGAGACTGTCTCAAAATAAAAATGTAAAAGATAGCTCAGGGGTAGAGTGCTTGCCTAGCATGAGGAAGGTCCTTGGTTCAATCCCCAGTACAGAACAAAAACAACATAGATGAAGGAATGCCATGACCAATGAGATTGCACTTAATTCATCTGCACCCAGGGCTCATGCTCCACCACGGGTTCCAGTGCAGGTTGGGGTCTTGCATAGAAGAGAGCTGATGAATCTCCTATGGCAAGCTCCCTACTTACACTCCCCTGCCCAAGCCTCCGCTGTGAGCAGTCAACACAAAACCAGGCCACCCTCCCAAAGGCTGCCCAGATTCCACACTACATCGAC
Organism: Ctenodactylus gundi; assembly: GCA_004027205.1. Lineage (NCBI taxonomy): Eukaryota > Metazoa > Chordata > Mammalia > Rodentia > Ctenodactylidae > Ctenodactylus > Ctenodactylus gundi. Next base: position 643,660 of record PVKB01000009.1, on the reverse strand, counting down.
TAGAATTTTCTAGGAAAACAGAACTCATAGAAAACATGTATGGAAAGCTATTAGGTAGGCTTACACAATCTGCTGTTTGTGACATCCGAGAAAGGAGAGTCCAAAATGGCCGCTCGCAAGGGAAGAGCCAGAAGAATGGATGGCTGCTCAGACCAGAGAAGAAGAGCAGCAGAACAAGAGGACCAGAGGGCAGCGCCAGGCCGAGGTTAAGCCTGGAAGCTCACTGCTGAGTGTCTGCACGGCACGGCTGAAGAACCTGGGGAGCGATGCCCAAAGGTGGGAGCATTCTCTTCTTTATTTTGTCTAGGTATCCAGTCTACATCCAGGGTGGGTCTTCTTGCCTCAGTTTGCTAGCCTAAATGTCAGTCATTCACAGACACATCCAAAAATGTGCCTTGCTAGTCAGCAGGGGGTTTCTTTGTTCACTCAAGTTGGCATCACACAATCGTTGCAAGAATGCAAGTACTTTGCTTTTTATATCACCCAGGCTCCCACCAAGTGCAGCATTCCTCACTATGCCTTGGGGACCTGCGCCAACTGGTCCGCACCCCTCCATCCTCTCACTGCACTCCGTCTGGAACTCAGCGCTCTTTCTGGACCATCATGCTCCCCACCTGAGAGTCCTTATCCAGCTCCAACTGTGAAAAGCTCTGACCTCATCAGTCATTTCTTATGCTAAATATGGCCCTTCTAGAGTTTGCCAGAATGCATGGTGCTCTCACACGATCCATCTGCCGCTGGCCTTTCAAGTCTGTGAAGACCCCTATTTCTGAAGCATAGATGGCAGACTCCTCCTTCTTATGTGCTGCATGCAGCTCTAGGACCATACCTTGCTCATCTTCCTCCTGAGCACCAGGGAGCACCACTTGGGCCAGCAGAGTTCTGTCCCACCTGAGGCGTGGGAGCCACCGTCATCTTACACTTCCCCTGCAAGATCATCTCTCAACCATCTCTCTCATTCACATTTCAAGTGCCCTTGAGACCTTATGCCTGGTTGGCCCTGTTATTACTATTAACAATGAAGAGATGACATTTGCGTGTGAAAGTGTGAGCATAAACTTGAATGGTTTTACTGCTCTTAGTATTGTGTCACCTTTTCTTTTCCTTCTCCTCCTTCTCTTTCTTATTTTACTGTTTTAGAGGCCATTCATCAAAGAACAATTCTTCCACCTCTCTGGATAGACATGTGCCTCTTGAACTTGAACGTATATTTAGAACAACTAGATAAAAATGCAAATGTAGATCAAAGATGATTATTTGTTCATGATACCCTAAAGAAATTGATTTAGTTACATTGAATGATACTTTGATAGAATCTATGAAGTCAAATACTTAATACTTAAGATCATATAAATTATTGTTAGAATCTACAAATTCATGTACAAATGGTTTCAAGCTTTTTTTTTTTTTTGAGATAGGGTCTTGCTCTGAAGTCTAGAATGGTCCCGAACTCACTATGTAATCCAGGCTAGCCATGAACTCATAGCAATCCTCTTGCCTCAGCCCCCCAAGTGCTAGGATTACAGATGTGCATTACCACATGTGGTTTATGTGGTGCTGGGGAATGGAACTCAGGACCTTATCCTTGTTAGGCAAGCACTCTAATCACTGTGCTATTTCTCCATCCCTCATTTAAATTCTTGAGCTTTGATTAGTATTCTTTTTTTTTTTTTTGAGTTCCACCTAATTTGCCTTGTTTTTAGCTATATGGGTCACACAGTTATAAAACCCACTATTTATGGAAACTAACATTACAATAAAAATCCAGGCCAACACATATTTAAGTCATGGTCGTCCTACATGGGGACAATTTGGTTACACTGCCTTTGGGCACAATATCTAAAGAAACAGTCAAGTTTATTTAATGTCAACAGGTCAGCATTTGCTCTTTAGTGACAAGCAGTGACAATGCCTTTATCCAGAAAAAAAATAGCTGGACGAAAATATCTTATTATTTGTACATTTGGTCTCAGTGATACACATTTGAAAAAATCAGTATCTTATACATGTGACTTTTAATGCATGCTTATTCAGTTTTTAGTAATTTTTAAGAAATGTTTGATTTTTAATTACAAATATTTACTTATTGCAGAACTAAGGTTTGAACTCAGAGGTCTTCATACTGAGCTACATCCCCAACACTTTTTCTATTTTTGTTTTGAGACAGGTCTCTAAGTCTGGTCAAATTTCTCAGGCTGGGCTCAAACTTGTGATCTTCCTGTCTGAGCCTCCAAGAGTGCTGGTACTACAGACATGCGCCATGAAGGCCAATATTAATTACAACTCTTACGTCTCTTATTGTCTGCGCATTTTAAGTTAATATGCCTAAAATGAGACCAGAGATGTATATTTGTGTAATGGGCAGTAAGCAATCTGTGTGAGATGTTAGGTTTTATCACCCTTTGTTGTATTTGCAAAGACAAATGTTGCTTCAAGAAGAGATTATAATTGGGAAAGGATTATGGATATGATATCTGTTATTTTGAAGCCTGAACTTGTTTGCTTTTGTCTATTATACTTAAAAATAAGAAAAAATAAGTTAAAAAATAAGAAAATAAGTTAAGTTCCCTTCTCTTCCCCTTCCTTTCTCTCTTTTCTTTCCCCTTTGCTTTTCCATGTGAAAATTGTGGCCCAAAGCTGTGAAGAAAACTGATAAGGTGAATTTCCCTGGCTGGCTGTTCTTAAATTTCCTACCAGCATGGACAACTTTCCCAACTCTGTCCCCCTGGCATTACCAGTGGAAGCTATGTCACTCCTGTGCTACTCCTGCAGTGCTGAAGCTGCAGGGGATGGAAAGGTATTTTCATGGAAGAGGGGACTGTGCTGCTGTGGGGGACTGAGACCTACAGTTAAGTAAATAAAGACACTAAAGATAGTAGTAACCAACCCAGTCAGTATCTGATAAGAGAGAATACAAATATAGAAAAAGAGAAAGCAGGGGCCGGAGGAATAGCTCAGCTGTTAAATGTTTGCCTTGCAAACTCAAGGCCCTCAATTTAATTCCTCAGCACCACAAAAGCTGGGGGTGGCGGAGCAGGCCTGTAATTCCCCTCTGTTTCACCATTTGAAGAACATATGCAAATAAAAACTCCATGATGTTTAAAATGAATTTCTGTAAGAGATGCCTTGGCCTACAAAATAACAGAGAGGAATATAAATCTGTTTGCTGTGCTTAAAAGTAGAAAGCAAGTTTTCCTACCAAAAATAGGCCTTTTCCAATACAAATATTTTTCCCAAATGTAGTTATAATTTAAATATATATATTCCCCATAAGCATATAGTACCTCACTCAACATTAACTCCTATAGTTGTTTAAAACTTTCTACAACTAATTGTGTGTGTGTGTGTGTGTGTGTGTGTGTGTGTGATGCAGTAGACAGTTTATTTTGACACTGTTCAGAAATGATGGCATGTGAGATCATTAAAAATATATCAAAGCCAAATATAGTGGCACATGCCTGTATTTTTAGTTACTTGTAGGGCTGAAGTAGGAGGACCAAGAGTTCAAGTTTATATTTATATTGTTTCTAAAATTAAATAGTGAGAAAGTGAGAACCATATAGTGTGTGACTGTTGGAGAGATTATGTCAACTTTGGGCAAAAAGGAGCAATGCCCGGATTGGGGTTTAGGAATCCTAGATTAGGGTGTAAGTGATTTGAAGGAAAAGCACCCACCTGGATGTGGGAGGCCCAACTGGGAACTCGAACTGTTTAAAAGGAAGGAAGAAGGAAGATTACTACAGCTTTTTCCTCTGGGGAGAGATTGGACTTGATAAGACTTGGCTTCCTGTTTGTGATGTTGTAAGGAGATGCCTCCACCTCTGCCTCTGCCATGTACTTCAATTGCTGCTGGTCATCACTGAATGGACTGTGACCTTCTGAAATTGTGAGCAAAAATAAACCTTTCCTTCCCTAAATTTGTGGATGTTGGCTAATGAATTACAGCAACAAAAAAATAACTAAGACACAGTGCAATGCTTTTTGTTTGTTAAGTGTGATTTTTACTTTATTATATTTGAAAAATGTCTTTAATTTTGAAACTCATCTTTCTTTTTAGCAACAATGACATGATTCAGTGTGAATGCATTTTAATTAAGAACATTCTGAATATGTGCATACATAAGAAGCTACTAACAAATATATTATTATGATGAATTTTCCTCTTGCGACAGTATAGGGCTATTCTAGCATGTATAGAAAGAAACTCTTGTTCTCTAGTATTCTAGTTTTTTTAATTTTTATTTTTTGTAAATACATGAATTTCAAATTCTAGAACACTTTAGAGACATGGGGTTTGGGGCCAATAATGCTCAGTGAAATGGACTAAGCACAAAAGACAGATTAAAGATGGGTGTCCATTTTAGGAAATACATAAAAAATAATGACATAAAAAGGTCCCAACATGAATGACAGGGTCAGCTAGGAAAGGGGTGAACCTCTGAGAAAGTGATGTGCATAGATGCTCACTGATTCCTTAAACCCATGTCTCTAATGTGTTATAGATCTTGGTTTCTTAATATGATTCTCCACTAAACAGATGAAATAGCTGACTCATGGATGGGGCAGAAAACAAAAATGTTGGAACATGTTCTTTTGCTAGAAAGTTACAAACTTCTTAGAGTTATGAGGACATATTAAAAGGGTACAGAAACCAACTTGAAGGGCTCTCATTGACGAAATGTGAACCAATTTAAGAATCAAAATGATATCAGTGGAGTCATGCATGGGTACACCCCTGAATCTCAGGTACGTTTGAGGCTGATGCAGGCCAACTACAAGTCTGAGGCCAGCTGAGGAACTCAGCAAGATCCTGTCTTAAAAAAAAAATCTAAAAGGGCAAAGGATGTAGAGCAGCAGCAGAGTGCTTGCTAGCATGGACAAGGCCCTCAGTTCAATCTTCAGTACCATAAAAATAAACGATAGTAACAATGACCTACTCAATGACACAGAAATCTGCGAGTGCAAACTGACTTAAGTATGCAAATAAATTCATTGAAAGGCAGATGAGGAACGGGAGTATTTACAAAGCCTCAGAGTATCTCTGCACTGAATACTTTTTAGTTACAAAGAAAAAGGTAACATTATAGTGGGATAGATACCACTGTAAACAAGTTATCAAAGTGAACATCCTAAGATAGAATGAATCATTAACCAAATAATAGTTTAAAATGAGAAGAATACAGCATCGCTTCCGTTACACTCCTGTTCTGGCCACCTCCTGCTGCTTAACAAATGGCTCCAAGTTCACTTTGCTAACGTGATCACAGATTCTGTGGGTCGGGCTTTGTGCAGCAGAGGAACTGTCTGTGGCCTCAGCTAGGAAGAATTTAACTTCAGAGAGTAACTACGATAGCCAGCGGATGGGATCTTCCTAAGGACATCTTGAACAATGAATTATCAAATACTGAGTCGCTGCCCCAGAGGAAATAGGTTAGACCCTTGTAAAATATAAGATTGTCATTGACCACTCAATACATAACCTTGTGTGAGGTGTGCTTTGTTTAAAGATAACTTTTAATATAAACTATTGATTCACCATTGCTGAACATAGCCAATAGCACTGTACTGGGTTTTGAACCCATGGCCATTACAATGAACTGAATTTCCAGCTTTCTTACATGTTTTGTTTTTGAGATGGGGTTTAACAAAGTAGCTAAGATGCCCAGTCTCGACTCAAACTTGTGATCTCAGTCTTCCAAAGTTCTGAGATTACAGGCATCCATCGGGCTACCTGGGTGCTCTTATAAACAATAAAACCACACACAAAATAGCACAAAAATGAGAAAACATAGCACCGAACAGACTGTAAGAAAGACAGTCGTTTATGAGAGCTGAAACAGGAAGACAGGGTTCTACTTTATTAGACCTCAGCTGGGAACATAAGTACCAGGTGATTCAAATTTTTTTTGGTTACTCTGCACATGGACATGTCGTGTAAATGGAAAACCATTAATAATTTGGGGGTCATGAATACATTTTAGGAAGCAGGCAAATATGTAAACATGGAATCCACAAATAACTAGAATTTACTGTATTTTCTTTATCTATTCACAGCTGGTCAACATTCTTTTATTTTTAGTTGTTGGCTGCTACAATGCTGCCATGAATATTTGTGCCCCAGTCTTTGTGTAGGTGTGCTTGCTTTCTCTTGGGTAGATACATAGGAGTGGGCTGCCCAGGTCAGATAGTAAGTCTATATTTACCTTTTAAAGAAATTGCTGAAGTGCCTGTTCACATTCCTGTCAGGAAGGTCATGGGCTCATTGCTCCATATCCTTATCAAAACTTATGGCCCTTTTTATTATTGCCATTTTCCTGTGAAGTAATACCTCATGTATTTCTTATAGTTCCCTAATAACTAAAGATTTTGAGCACTCGTTTCATGTGCTAATTAATCATTCATGTATACCTTTGGTAAAATGTTTATTAAAATATTTTGCTCATTTTTTATTTGGGTTACTGTGCAGTGCTTGGGATAAAAGCCAGGGCCCAACTCACATTAAGCAACTGTTCTGCCACTGAGCTACACGCCCAGCCCATGTTGTCTGCCTTACCATTGTTGGGTCAGTCCTTCCCTTTTCTGGATATAAAGTATTTTATCAGGTACCAGTCCTCTCTTCATAGTTTTGTCTTCACTTCTTAGTGATTTCTTTATAATGTGCAAATGTACATGTTCATTGTCCAGTTTATAAGTCTTTTTTCTTTTCTGGATTTGATTTTGGAGGTATACGGGAAAACTTTGATTAACAAATACCATAAAATTTTTCTCTTTTCCTCTAAAAGTTATTTAGCTTTCAAAAATTTTAGTAGGATATTGGATTGGCCATCATGGGGCAAAACTGCCTCTAGATTATGGTGTACCAGGAAAGTTGTAGGCTTTTTAATTTTTGTGAGAAAAATTATTTTTCTTATCTATTTTCTTAAATGTTTCATTGTCTTTGCTTTTCTTCCTACGGACTTCAATTAAGTTTTTTGCCCACCTTCTATTACCTCTCATTTTCTTTATAGTTCTTTTTATATTTATGTTCTGCTTCATCTTTTATCATTTCCCCTGACTTTGGCCACGATTTGGTCTTCCTTGGGATTTTATAATTCAGTTGTTATTTTTTGAAAAATATTTTAATTGTTCTTTTCCTTGAGGTGGTTGTTCAGGTTTCTTTTACTTAACAAATACCTCACATAATCAACTTACAATCAAAAGGTTTACTTTGGCTCAGGGTTTTAGGTGTTGCAGTCCATGATCAGTTTAGCCTGTTGCTTTTGGGCTTCTTGTGAAGCAGCACAACCAGGTGAGACGTGGTAAGTGGTGGGATGAAACCACCACTGCATGATAGCGTGACTGGAGAGCTCCACCCGGGGTTCCTGTTCTGCTGATGTCGAAAGTGGTGAAAGGCAAGATTTATTAAGGTGGAGAGGTGAACTCTCCCAAGGCAAAGTGGTGAACTCTCCAGAAGTAGAGGGGCAAAGACAGCAAAGAGGTGAGCTCTCCCCAGAGGGAGGGAGGCTGGGGTGCCACTGTTGTACTACTTAGGGGTAACTTTATATGCTTTGGCTGTTACTGGGTGGGGAAGTTAAAGAGGCTAAAGTTGCCTAGCTCTTACTGATTGGGGCCAGGGGTTGACTTCTAATTTTGATTAGCTGGAGGCAGGTGGGTTGTTAAGAATGTTAGTATTTCACCTGTGGGTCCTGGTTCCCATGGCTGTTTGTCTTATGTTTTATGTAAGGTTTGTGTTGTGCTAGCAACCTGTCTTATAACATGTTAGTGTAAGTTTTGTGTTGTGCTTCCTGCTTTGTGGTTCCCCTGTCTCTCTGGAAACTGACCTATCCTATGAGAACGCCTTGACCAGCTGGACCTAACTGCTCTGAACCTGTCTAAATGGATTCTGCCTTAGTATGCAAAAAACAGAAACAGGAAGAGACTAGAGTTCCTGTCTTTGAGGGCACAATGCCTGTGACCTAAAACCTCCCAAGGCCCCACCTCTCAAAGTTTCTTCCACCTCCTAACAGCACCAAAGTGAACACAAGCCTTTAACACATGGGCCTCTGGGGACACTCCAGATCCTAACTATAGTAGATACGTACGTACTCCTTAATGCTTCATCCTTCCTGTCTTCTAGCTATTATCTCCTATTATCTCCTATTGTCTGATCATTTCTTTCCTAAGTTCTTATACATCAAAGTATATTTTCCTTCTTAGATTCAATTAAGCATTGAGTTTTTAAAGGTCAATTTTTGGATGCTGAGTTATCATCATCTGCCTTTGTGTATGTGTGTCTGTTTTCTGTGTGTGACGGGGGTCTCGCTCTGTAGTCCAGCAGGCTGGTCCTGAACTCACTGTGTAGCCCAGGCTGGTCTCAAACTCATGGCAATGTTCCTGCCTCAGCCTCCTGAGAGCTGGGACTACAAGTGTGCACTGCCAAGCCTGGCTCATCATCTCCTTTGAGTCAACACTCTTCTGTTGTGTTCTCCTTACAAAAAAATTGTTGAATGTTTTCATTGTTTTGTTAAATATCTTTGTAAGTTATTAAAATCATTATTTAATATGATTTTAAAAGGTCAGTTGGGGTTGGAGGAACAGCATAGTAGTCAGAGTGTTTGCCTGGTAAGCTCAAGGCCTTGAGATAATTCCTCAGAACCACAAAAGCTGGCATGGTGGCACATGCCTCTAATCCCTGCACTCAGGAGACTGAGGCAGGAGGATTGCCTTGAGTTTGAGGCCAGTCTGCAGCTACGTAGTGAGTTCACCACTTTGCTTTGGATTCTTCCAGGAGGGTAGAGGGGGAGCAATCTTGTAGTATAAAATAGGTCAGTCATAAGCAACTTCCTTAATAAAGTGACATCTGAGCAGACCTGGAGGAAATAAAGTACCAAGCAAGAAATGCCAAGCACTCTGGGAGGAGGAACAGTAATAAGGTGAATGCTTGACAAGTTTGAAGAATGGCAGGGGGCCAATCTAGCTACAGCAGTGTAACCAAGACAGAAACGAACAGAAGACAAGTCAGGGTGCAGAGAAAAAAGAAAGGAATATAATTCCCACAGGGCCTTTGTAGGAACTGAACAGATTTTGGCTTTTACTCTGAATAAAGTTCCACGAAAGGTTTCTAGCTGAGACGTTTTGAAAAGTAAACTCAAAATGCTTTGTTGAGAAATGACCATAAGGGACAAGGGCTAGAATAAGAAAACTGGCTGGAAGGCTACCGCTGTACTCCAGGTCAGAAATGAGGGAGGGCTGAGCCACAGCAGCAGCAAGTAAAAGGGCTGAGAAGTAGTGAATGTGTAAAGTATGTGTGAAGAGGGAAGTAACTGGGTTCTCCAAAGATATACTGTAGAAACTTGGCAAAAGAAGACAAAGGCTCAAGAATAACTGTAAGATTTTTCAACAGAGAAATTAGAAAGATGTAGTTGTCACCAACTGAGCTGGGAAAGACTGCTGGATAATCGAAGTTGAGGGGCACAATCAGTAATTCTTTTGGACTTTAGTTTTGAAATACCATTATTATATCGCAATGGAATCTTCCAGTAAACAACTGAGTATACCTATCAGTCTGGTCTTCTGGGTAGTGGTCTGAAATAGATATAAACTTAGGAGTAATCAGTACTTATATAAATTTAAAGCCATAATATTAAAACCAGACAAGTAACGGAATTAATTACCGCCTTTGGTTAAGATGGATTCTTGGGGTATTACAAAGATTAAAAGTAAGGATGAGGGACAGGGGAATAACTCGATGACTAGAACACTTGCTAGGAGGCCCAGGCCTTGGGTGATTTGATTCCCAAGCACCTCCATACTAGCTGTGTGTGATGGCGTGTGTCTGTAATCCCAGAACTCAGGAGGCTGAGGCAGGAGGATTGCTGTGAGTTCAAGGGCAGTCTGGGCTACACAGTGAGTTCAGAACCAGCCTGGACTATAGACTGTAGAGCAAGACCTAGCTTAAAAAAAAAAAAAAAAAAGGATGAGAAGGCACTAACTTGAGATTCAGATGGCATCTGAAAACCAATGAGACAAAGATTGAGAACTTAGGAACCCACTCACTGAGCCAGGCACATTATCCACATCAACCATGAATTCATTTATAAGAACTAGACCATTGGAAAGCAGAAAGGTAAGGAAGATCACGCTGAATGACTAAGCATTTATCCCTACAGAGGCTAATTTGACCTTCAGAAGTCTCCTAATAATGGAAAGAGGTTGAGTTATTCTTACTAAACAAATTCAGTTTTTCTCCTGTCATCATTAGGAATAGGTATATCAAGGAATGTTACGGAAATAAAGGGTGCTACATATTTTACACAATCTAGTACCATGTGCAAAATTTAGAATTTGTTACACTGACCAAAAGTTTGATCAAAGACTTCATATCCTTAGTCCCCATGAGGGTCTAATAGCCCAAGAAGATAAAATCTATTTCTAGGCCTCAAAAACCTGAAGAGAGAAGATATAATACCTTTAACTGTCTATCATAATATGTATCTGAGTACTCAGACTACGCATAAGCAATTATTGCAAATTTTGCATTATTGCAAAAGCGTGGGTCTTAATGGTCCCTTAAAGGTCTGTGTGGTAAGGGCTGCTCCTCAGGGTGGTGCTATTGGGAGCTGATGGAACCTTCACGAGGTAGGGCCTGGTAAAAGGTCTTAAGTCACTGGAAGAACCGTGCTTTTGAAGGGGCTTGTGAAACCTTGTTCTTTTCCTCTTTTTCTCTTTTGCTTCCCAATCACAAGTTGGAAAGTTTTGTTCTCCCACTCTGATGTGCTGTCTAGCCTGAGTCAACAGGGAAAACTGATCATGACTGGAACCTCTGAAACCATGAGTCAATATAAATTATTTCTCTCTACAAGCTGATTAGCTCAGGTATTTGTTATTGTAATGAAAACTAACTAACACAATGATGTTCTTTTGTTAATAACCACAATCTTAGGAGATGAAGACTGGTTGTTGCTATGACTTTACCTGGCAATGTGGTCTGGAAGCCTTTGGAAATGGTTTGAGAGAGGAGTTTTTAAAAGTTTGAAAAAGGAACCAAGGTAAGTTTAGGAACTAATCCAAGTATCAGAGTCATGACTGAAACCCAGGTCTTGTCATTACAGCACTTGGACTTTGAGCTACCATACCATATTACCTAGTCGTTATCTTGAAACTCAGACTTTATCTATTCAGGGCTCTACAAATTTTGAGAGACTGGCCAAGGCAATCTACCAGAGGCCAGGAGCTGGAGGTAAGATATTTCATAAGCATAAAGGCATTGATAGATATGTGCTTGTTTAAGTTTTCTTATTCCTATAATCCATCTTTGTAAGATGAAAGGGCAATGGTACTAGTGCTATATTTTGGGATAAGTAATTAGTACAGAAGCTCTAAAAAGCTAATTGTTCTCTTGAAAAATTAATGATTAGATCCATGTAAGAATGTGCCCTGAAGACAAGGAAAATGGTAAGTCAAGCAGTCACTAATATTAATTTTAGTTTCGCAGTTTTAAATCTGGGAAGAGACTAATATTGGCTTCTTTGCACTCTAATAAAGAACTGGTTGCTATTTCCCTCAATTCTGTGTGACTATAAAGGACAGACTTCAAAAATTACCCTAACACAAATTATTCCTTTCCTAGAATTTATTTGCTTTTGCAAACTGTTTGTTACCAGTATTTCAAGTTAGGAGAAATTGACCTACCCTGGCTATAGAGGACTTGATGTTAGATGTCAGAATATCCTTAGGCTTTTTCCTCCTTGTAAAAGAAAGACCATGCCTTTCAGAATGTATATACCACTGCCTAAACAATGGGAAGAACATTTGTTCCAAGGCAAAGGCCAATCTGAGAACCTCTACAAACAGCCCAAACAAACCGTATTATATTCTGGGGTCACACGAAACATGTGAACTCAGAAAGTGTCCTTTCTCATAATAAGCAAACATGTTCTTTCATTCCAACCTAGCTATTTCAGGTCATAAGGACTCTACAGCTTGGCTTTGGATTGTTCCATTCTCCTTTTTAAAGCTCTACCTTGCTTATCCTCATCAATCCCCATATAAATCATTACCATTGGCAAGGCTTCTGGTGAGTGAGTTTGGTATCATTTGGGATATTGTGCCCCAAGCTGACACAAGCTCATGTTAACTGCTCGCCCCTTCTTGGTTCTAGCATCCACACTGGATACGGGTGGAGATGCATAGTAATTGTTCCTGTCTGACAACTTACCAGTATTCAGCTCAAGTCCTTATAAAAGTAGGCACTCAATACTGACTATAAGATGATGTTTCTCCTTCTGTCTCAGAAGCTTTCTCTAGCCCATACCCATAGCTATCTTTCCACATCCATTCAGTTCTTATTTTTTGACTATCCATTTTGGAATTTGTTTTCTCCTTTAATGACTTGTGCATGGTTGAGGGGCACATCTTGTCTTTCTCAACAGTGTAAATGCCTTAAAAGTAAGATATATATTTTTTATCCTCTAGTGCTACATACGTGTGTAGTGTATAAGAAATGCTTGATACTATTGTTAGATTTTTTTGGTTAAAAGAAGCAGAAGTTATAATTCCCTAAAGTAACAAAGGAGACAACTGAAAAAGAATCCAGACAAAGCTAAAGACTTCATAGCTAGGTCCAGTGGCACAGGTCTATAATCTCAGCACTCTGAGAATGTTACGCTTTGGATCTGGAATGTCCCCCAAAAGCCTTATGTGTTGGATGTAATGGGATACCTGTAAAACCAAGTGCTGTCGGGAGGTGGGGCCTGGATGGAAAGGGTAGATTTTTTGGGCTTTACCTGGAGGGACTGTGTCAATTTGTTGAGATTGGGTATGCCAAGGGCTAAGCTTTCAGGTATGTGTAATTCATTTGTGGGTCTGGGAGTGAGGGAGGAGCATGTATTCTGGGTGTGGGTGGTTCAACTGGCACCCTAAGCTAAGTAAAGAAAGAAAGAGAGAAGAAATATGGTTTACAGCTTCATTCTGTGAAAGCTTGAACCTTTGCCTTACTCTCCAGATACTGACTTCTTCCTCCTTCCCTTGCATTTCTATCTGCCATGCTGTAAAGAGCTTTTCTTCAACTAGACCCCTGCCACGTGCTTCTACCATTGCTGGCCACCCATGGATAGACTGTGTGAGACTTTCTGAAACTGTGAGATAAATCCTTCTTAAGTTGTGGATGTTGGCTATTCCATCACAGCAATGAGAAACAAAGATACACGTAGGTACAAGTGAGGTTGTTGCTGTGACTTTACCTGGCAATGTGGTTTGGAAGCATTTGGAAATAGTTTGAGAGAGGAGTTTTTAAAAGTTTGAAAATTCCACCTAGAGAAGCCTTAGAATGCTGTGAGCCAAGCTTGATGAGAGATTCTGGTCAGAGAGCTCAGAAGACCAGAATGCTAATAGAAGTGTGGATTATAAAGGCCAGGCTCAAAAAGTTTCAGATGGAAAGGAGAATTTTATTGACAACTGGTTTAGAAACCATGCATACTATGCTCTGGCAAAGAAGTGCATCAGCATTTTGTCCTTGTCCAGAGACTGAAACTGAGATTAAGGGTGGTGGACTTAATCTGGTAGAAGAAATCTCAAAGCAGTCCAAAGTTCAGGCTGTCATATAGCTACTGTTTGCAGCTTTTAGCCAGCTCTACACTAAAGAGCAGAGAAAATGATAAAAAAGATGAAAAAAAAGTTTGTAGTTCTGCTAGAAACAATTTGACTTCAGACTAGGGACATAAGAGCACACTATTGTTAGAGATTAACATTAAGAAAAACCAAGTACTTGAAATCAAGACCATAAAAAAAGATGCTCTGAAGGTGTTTCATGAATCAACAATATCCACCCTTTCCCAATTAAAGGGTGGAAGGCAAAAGACCTTGCTCTATGAAGACCACCCCAAAACATCTGCAGGGCCAAAGAGAGAAGTTCAGTCATTTAAGAACTCACAACTCACAGACCTTAGCAGCGGCAATTGTCCAAGGGGGCAAAACTGCTGCTCAAGCCAATGATGGTCCTTGGTGACATTCACATGGTGCTGGTTTCATAAGTATGCAATATGCAAGAGTTGTGGGGTCATGAAGGCTTTCATCCAGATTTCCCAGGAGGGCCTTGGAGGCCAGGCAGAGTGCCCTGGGAGGGCAATGAATGAGGATATGATAGGGAAGCCAAAGTGCAGTGGAGACTTGGAAACTTTGGAGGTGCTACTGAGGATTGCTACAGGATGGGAGAAAGGTCAGCCCAAAGGAGAAGCCATGGAGGTTATAGGTAGAGGTAATGCTGTAGGGGTGGGACCATTCAAGCCCTTTGGAGCTCACATCTGACCACAGTTTACCCCACATGCTAGATGCAGAGATACAGGATTTAAACCTTGCCCTGATGAGTTTAGAACTTGTTTTGGTCCTATTGCTTTCAGTCCTCCTATTCCTCTCTTTTGGAATGGAAATGTTTACCCTGTGCCATTGTAATCGGAAATGTTTAACTTTTCTTGGATCTTCATGGGAGTTCACAACTAAAAGTTTGCCTTGAGACTTAGAGAAGACTTTGGACTTGGACTTTTTACCAGTACTGGACCTGTTAAGACCTTACCAACTCTTAGAGGACTAAATGCATTTTGCATAAGAAGGCCAGGGGTGGAATATTATGGTTTGTATCTGGAATGTCCCCCTGAAGCATCATGTATTTGGATGTAGTGGGATGCCTGTGGAACTATATGCTGTTGGAAGGTGTGGTCTGGATGGAAGGGAGTTTTACCTACAGGGATTATATGAACAGGTTGAGATGGGGGACAGCCAGGGTAGAGCTTTCAGGTGTGTGTGATTAATTTGTGGGACAGGAAATAAGGGAGAGGCATGCATCCTAGTGTGGGTGACCCAACTGTCAGCTTAAATTACATAAGAAGAAACATCGGTTACAGCTTCTTCTTGGAAAAGCTCTGGCCTTTGTCTTACATCGACTCCTTCCTCCTTCCTCCTTCCCTTGGCTTTCTGTCTGCCATGCTGTGAAGAGCTTTTCTCCAACTAGACCTCTGCCATGTGCTTCCAATGTTACCTGCTGCCCATGAATGGACTGTATAAGACTTCTAAAACTGTGAGCTAAAATAAATCTTTCCTTCCTTAAGTTGTGAATATCAGGTATTCTGTCCCAGCAGCAAATAAGTAACTAAGACATGGAGGGTGAGGTAGGCTATTGCAAGTTTAAGCCCAGTCTGCCCAAATCAGTGACTTAGGGAAACTCTGTCTGAAAATCAAAAATTTAAAAAAATTGGCTGAGGATGTAGTTCAGTGTAAAGGCCCAGGCCTTGATCTCTAGTACCACAAAAACAAAACAAAAACAGTCCAGAAAAGCAGGTCCCATATCAGAATCAGGTTATACCACAATTACCAGACGGTAGAACCAGTGATAGAAGGGAGACTCAAACTGGGGTACTCACATTACTACTGGTTTCTAAAAACTACTGTGAAGTGATGCTTCTTAACAAACATAAGTCAGTTATTTAGCTCAGCCTTCATAGTCACAATGCCAGTTAGCTCTGCCTCAACTCTTCTCCCTCCCTATTTAAGTTCTCCTTTTTAAGATTAGCCTTACTGAGATATACTGTGCATACAGTAAAATTCTTTTTAGTATATTTTGCCAGATTTATACATTGTCTAACCCACATCACAATCAATATATAAAACAGTTCTATCCTATCCCAAAATTCTCTCCAGCCTTTTCATAGTCAATCTCTCTTAGACAATTACTTACCTGTTTTCTTTCCATATGGTTTTGCCTTTCTTAGAATGTCATATAAAATAAATCATATGGTATGTAGACATTTTGGTCTTGATTCTTTCACTTAGAATATTGCATCTGATACTTAGTGTATTAGTAGTTCCTTTTATTTCTTAGTAGATTCCATTATATGCATTTACCACCATTTGACTATCCATTCACCTGCTGAAGAGCACTTATATAGTAGGGATGTGACTCAGGGGTACATTACTTGCCTAGCACACGTAAGGCCCAAGGTTTAATCCTCAGCATCTTAAAGGACTCCCATCCAAGTACTAACCAGGTCTGACCCTCCTTAGCTTCTGAGATCAAACAAGATTGGGAACGTTCCGGGTGGTGTGGCCATAGACAGCATCTTCAAGGAAAAAAAAAAAAAAAGAGTACTTAGGCTGTTTTCAGGTTTAGGCTATTATAAAATGTGTGTAGGTTTTTGTATAAATATGCTTTTATTTCTCTTGGGTAAATATCTGAGTGGGATTATTGGGTCATATGGTAAGTGTACTCATAACTTTGCAAGTAACTGCCAAACTATTTTACCAAACAGTTGTATTATTCTGCAACCCCACCATTGATGGTTTTAGAGGCTTTCCATCAAAAGTATTTGTGCTTTTAACCAAGTAGGAATTTCTATTGTGATTTTGATTTCCAATTCCCTAATGACTATGATGTTGAACACCTTTTCATGCACTTATTTGCCACCTGTATACCTTCTTTGATGAAGTGATCATTCCATTACATATACCTTCTAAAATTAGGTAGTCTTTTTACTGAGTTGTAAGAGGTTCACCATATGTTCTGGATACACTAACTTAACTATGTTTTGGCAAATATTTTCTTCCAGTCTACCTGTCTTTTCATTTTCTTAGCAGTGTCATTCAAACAACAAAAGTTTTAATAATTTATAACTTTTTCTTTTGTGGTCTGTATATTTGATGTTGCATCTAAAAGATCTTTTCTTAACCCAAGATTACAGAGATTTTTCTTCTAAACATTTTATGATGTTTATATTTAAATTCATTTTGCATTATTTTGCACATGATAGAAAGTTGAAGTTGATGGGTTGAGATTTTCTTTTCTCAAAATGATGACCAGTTACTCCAGCATCCTGTTTATTTTCCTTCTCTTGTAATATTGTTCCCTTCGGCAGATACTCCATATAGAACCCAAGAAAAGGAGAAACACCTTTTTTTTTTTTTTCAGACAGGGTCTCACTCTGCAGCCCAGGCTGGTCCTGAACTCATTATGAAGTCCAGGCTGGCCTTTAACTCACAGCAATCCTCCAGCCTCAGCTTCCCAAGTGCTGGGATTACAGGCATGCACCACCACGCCCAGCTTATGTGGTGCTGGGGAATTCAACCCGGGTACTTAGCATTTGGCTTAGCGCTTGCTAGACAAGCACTTTAACCACTGAGCCATTCCTCCAGCCCCACATCTTTTAGTTTTGATGTAACAATTCTATGGCTGAAAATGGAAGGGTGATTTTTAGTTTCTCTAGCAAGAAATTTCTACAAAGTAAGCTTTCTACTTCACAGAAATAGATGGTAATGGTGTAGTATAGTTCAGAAAGAACTATCAGTATTCTTTAGTCATATCTGTAGTCACAGATCACCAAAAATAAGTAAATTGAGCTTATCAATTTAGGATACACAACATGGGGAACAACAGGGCATCTTCGTTATTCCTGGGCTTAGTGATGTAGGCCTGTAATCCCAGCACTCTCTATGAGGTTGAACCAGGAGGACTGCATATTGAAGCCCAGCCTGGGCAACTTAAGTGACTTCGTAAGACCTTGTCTCAAGATCAAAACTAAAAAATGAACTTGGCATATAGCTCAGTGTGAAGGTCTTCAACTTAATCCCTAGTTATTACCCCATTATTGACTAAGGTATTACATTAAGACATTTCACAATTTTTCAAAATAATATCAAGAGATAAAGTTTTGTTTTAGTAATCAAAGAAGATTTTACAGAAAAATGAAGAACTAAGTGGAACTCTTCTTATAAAAGGAGGAATTGGGCCTGACTTCAAGGCAACCACAAATCAAGATAGCGTTCTTTTATGACATCATTTCATAAAACTATTCTTTTCTTTTTTCTTATTGGTGACTGAACCCAGGGAGCATTGATTTTCATCTCCAGCCCTTATGAAGCACTTTTTACTTTGAGACAAGGTCTTGCTAAGTTTGCTCAGCAGACTGGCCTCAAGTTTTCAATCCTTCTGATTCAGCTTCCTGAATAGCTGGGATTACAGACCTACACTAACTACAACGTAGTACTATTCATTTTTATTAAAAAACTCAAGGCAGTAAGAGATGACTAAGGACAGATATACAGAAATCCTTGACTACTTATACTTGCTGTTATAGAGAACTCTCGTGAACCCACAGCCTTGCAAAAGAACTCCCCTATATCTTGATTGGTTTATGAAATAAATTTAACCACTGCTTTGATTTATGGCTTTAATCACTGTAAAAAATCTCCCACAAGTGGCAACAGTTTTGTTAGACACTTTTCCTCTTACAATAAATTCCCTAGTAAAAATAAGTGCAAGGGAAAAAGAAACAAAGGTTAATTACGCACTTGATAATTGCGCCTAGAGTCCAATCATGAAAGGTCACATATTAAAGGGACACTAAGGACAGAGCTTCCATGATAAGAGAGGAAGTATCTAGTACTTCACACACTGGGCAAACAACAATCTGTAGATCCTTCTTATATCCAGCCCATATTTGAAAAGATTATTTAATATTCCCTTTAAGTTCTATAAAACTACATCTCAATAATCTCACTGATTTGATTAACTAGTGATTAGGCCAAAGCCATAAACCGCATTATATTTAGTCTATCTTATTTAAGAACTGGATCAAAGTTAGCTTCTTCTAGTATATTCTCTTTGGTGAGCATGTCCTTTGCTGAGCTTTGTCAGCTGTTATCACTCAGTAGGATCACTCTGATTATTTTGCATTTGAAAAAATATTTTGGAAGGATTTTGGTTCCTGTGTATTTTGACTTGTTAGTCAGATTGTGAAGAAAACCCCACTCAAATATTACATTTCATTTTACAACGCCCTTTCACACCCACTATCTCTTTGGAGCTCAAAAAACTTAGATTTGTCATTTTCATTTTATAGAGTTGACAGAGAGTCAAAGAACAGTTACCAGCGTTATCTAGTCAAGCAGCCTTTGCTGGATGCATTTCACTTGGTCCTTACAATCCCCACTCTGAAGTTCAAATGCCTCAAACCACAGGCAGGGCTGGGCAAGCGTCCACAGCCTTTCATCCTCTTCACTGCCGTTCTACCCTTCTCAACACCTTCTAGAATCGCAAGGAAAGTACCTTGACAGTGGCGGGGAAGACTCCTAGAAGTACATAGTACGTGGCGAGGAAGTTACGCAGGGCCAGGTTTTCTAATTTCTAATTCACTTTACACTACTTAACAGTAACACTTCTCACCAACGAATTTCGAGCGCCTGGCAAGGCAGGCACTGCGCTAAACCCTGGAGGATGACGATGCACCAGGCAGATTTTTCTTTTTCCCCCAAGGAGCTCAGTGGTAGGGCAAGAAAAAGGAAAAAGTAAAGAAACCAAAGCCACCTCCATAAGCAGCGAGTCTCCTCCCCCATCACCTGTCACCGAGGCGCGTGGGGAGCCCGGCCCGTCAGGCCCCTGAGGCCGCGTTAGGCAGGAAGGCAGAAGCCACAGCGCGAGGCGGAGACGGAGAAGCGGGAACGCGCCACCCTCCCAGGGGCGAAACTTCGGAGTCCCCGCAACCGCTACTCCGCGGTAGAAGGGTGATCGAGCGCCGCGTCGCCGCCGGAGTTCGGGAACTGGCGGCACCCGCTGCCCAGCCCGGTTTTTCTTGCCCCTTGGCCGCTCCGATTGGACAGCAGAGGAAAGGGGCGGAGAGACCCCAGGAGGAGGCGCGCGCGCCCGCCGGGGGTTCCCGCGGAGCCCACAGGGGCGGAGGGCGGGGCGGCCTCGCGGCGCTGCGCGTGCGCACGTCCGGAGGCGGCCGGCCGGGGGCTGCTGGGAGGGCCGGGCCCCGGAGCCGCGGTGGGCGCCGCAGGCCGCCGCGGCTGCGCGAGCGCGCCTGCGTGTTGGAACTCGAGCCGCGGGAGGAGGCGGGAGCTGGGGAGGCTGCGGAGGGGGCGGGTCGCGCTGGGCGCCACGTCCGCAGCCGAGGCCGCCGCCGCCGCCCGGGTCTCTGGTCCTTACCCTCGGGAGCGCCTTCCCGGTCCGTCGCTGCCCCGCGGCTCGCTCGTCCTCCTTGGGATTGCCCGCCGTCCCTGCCTGGCTCCCGCCCAGGCGCCGGCCCGGCCCCGCGGTAAGTCGGCCGGGCGCAGGGCGCCGTCGCCCCCCGCCCTCCCGTGCCTTCTTCCGTTATCTCTGCGCTCCCTCCTGCCGCCGTGGGCTGGGGCCCCAGCGCGCCTTCGGGGGCTCGGAGCGGGAACGGGAGGCGGGGCGCAGCCGGGCGGTGGGGGCGCCGTGGCGGGGCTCCTCCGCCGCCCGCGGCGCCCCGAGGAAGCCCCCGCCCCCCGAGGTCTGAGCGTCCCGGTGCCTGCGGGGAGTCGGGGAAGGCGCGGGTCGCCCGTAGCCCGGGAGGGGAGTGCGGCCGGAGACGGTGCGCCGGCTTCTTGCCCGCGGACTCCAGACCTGTTGATAAACAGCCCTGCTGGGGTCGGGCACGCACGACTGGGCCCCCAGGGGAGGGAGGAAGCCCACTCCCACGCCTGACGCGGCTTGTGCGGGAATCGAGAGGGCCCTGGCCTTGCCCGGGGCGAGCGGGGCGATGGGGGCGATGGGGCATCCCTCAGTGCCATCCTGCAGACCCCAGTCTAAGTAACGCCTGCCAGGCACCCGCGGCGTTAGGACAGGTCCCCAGGCTGCTGCTTCCAGTCACACCGTTCCTAAACCGGTCTTTCTTAGAAATTCCGAGCCCTGCGGGAGCGGGGGGGCGGGGGACGCTGGGGGTGAGGGGTGCTGGGTGTACAACGTGGAGCGAAGAAGGAGGTGCCCGGTTCAGCCCCAGCCGCGGCGCCTCCAGGGTCATTTTCTGCCTCTCTTGCCACGTCACTCCCTTTACTATGGCGCAAAAAAAAAAAAAAAAGAAAGAAAGAAAGAAAAAAAGAAAAGAAAAAGAAAAAAAAGAAAAGAAAAAGAGAAGAAGAAAAAAAAGACTTGCCAGGGCCCTAAGGGATCAATGGAGGGATGTGGGAGAAGGGACTGACGAGAAGGGTTAGAAACGCGCAGAGAGGACGGCTTTTATTTCGCCTTGTGAACACTGCTAATTCCAAACGAAAATATGTACCGTCTCTAATAACTTACATAAGCTATTGTTTAACCTTTAAAACTTACACGGATGTGGATATTTTTAAGATCTCCCTAGGAGCATTGATAATCGCACCAACAGGTATTTGAGTATGTTCCCATGTGTGCCTTTTAAAAAGAAAGGGAGAAGTAACTTTTAATAAACCCATGTGCATCCTGTTTTCCTTACTCTACTTTCATTTCTTTGGTCTTTGTTACAACAGATGTACCAGAAGCCACGTTAAGTAACAATTTGAAAGCATTATTAGAAAAGTTGAAGTGATTACTGTGTTAGGCAAGTAAATGTACATGGCAGGGTATGTTTGTTTTTCTTAAACTCAGGGAAAATCTTTACCTTTCTTTGTTTCACCCATTGTTTGATATTTCCTACTTCCTGGTTTATAAATAAACACCTTAATAGTAGGACCTTTGTATGCTTGTTTGGTGACTGAGTATCTGACACATAGTAGGGATACAAACATTTGTTGAACTAATTATCTGTGTATTTATATAGTACGTATATAGAGTTAATTTAGTGAAAACGACTGATGTACTGGTTTTGTGGTTTAACAGTATTGTCATTTTATTTAATGTTTAAGAACGTTTGAGAATTGCTGTTTTGACATTGGCAAAGAAACTAAAACATGGGTGTGAGGATGTGGCAAAATTCTGTAGATTTTAGCTATTTCATAGTATTTCTCATGTAGGAGATTGGCACTTATTTTAAATAATGTATCTTGAAGCTTTAGACTGTTGTGTACTGTATAGTGCAGTTAAACTTTATACAAAGGATGATTTATTTAACTTCCTTGTTATATAAGAGGGATGGTACCTGTACATTTGTGTGTACTATTTTCAGACTTTGTTTATATTATGAACAAAAGTTTATATATGTAAAGGGCTACTTCTTTATTATTTTATTTATTTTTGAGACAGGGTCTTGCTTTGTAGTCCAGGCTGATCTTGAATGTTGTATGTAGCTCAGGCTATCCTCAAGCACACTACAGTCCTCTTGCCTCTGCCTCCCGAGTGCTGGAATTAACAGGTGTGCATCACCACACCCAGCTACCATAGCTCTGGGGAATTAAACTCAGGGCTTTGCACATGCTAGGCAAGCGCCCTATCTGCTGTGCTATTCCTCTAGCCCTTAAGATGCTACTTAAACCCACAAGCAATATTGATTCATCTGATTCTTTAAAGCAGAGTTTTCCCAAGTAGTGTTTACATACTTATTTCTATTACTGGAATAAATTATCCTCCAGGGATATTATTATTAATATAATATTATAATTAATATAATATAATATTAATATTATAAATAATACAGTATTAATAATATGCTATTAATCTTTGCTTAATATATTTTCCAGATGATTTTATCTATGATATAATTGCACTGGACAAGAATTATCTCCCTCTCCTTTGTTTAAAGTAACTACTGATGAATTAGCTGTCAGCTTATACAATCTATAGCAATCTTTCACATTTCGCAATTTTAAAATCAACTTAGAAGCAGTTTTAGTTGGTTGAATAATTGTTCACTTGTTGGAATTAAATGATATGACCAATTTATATTCATAGAATAAGTTACTTGTCCTTATCTAAGGTCAGTTGTCTGTAATTATTACTATCCTTGTCACATTTTTTAAAAATACAAACTTGGGTGTATTATGATCTCCCAAAGAGCAGACATAGGTTATTTTTTGGTAAGTGCTGAGAAAGTGTGTTTTTCTGGTTTAAAGTAATATATGTGTGTGCTTAATCACACTGAAATCTTAGAAGCATAGTAGAATGCCTAGTACATAGTAGGTTTCAAGTATGTGTTGAACTATTGAGTTTAGGGCAGCTGGTTTATATAGAATTTAATATTTTTATTTGATGTATCATTTAAGGGCAACATGTAAATATTGTTATTTTGGCACATTGTGAATAAGTGGTAATTGCCACATGTATATGCTTTTCAGTTTCCTCAGTGGGTTATTTTTAGGAGATGTGTTTTTCTTTACATTTTGCCAGTTAAAGAAAAACAAGTCTCCTGCAATGTTGGTAACAGGAAAGTAACACAATAGTGTCCCTTATTTGTGGGTTTTGCTTTCTGAAGTTTCAGTTACCTGTAGTCAACCATGGTCCAAAAATATTAAGTGGAATATTCCAGGAGTGAACAGTAAGTTTTAAATTGTACTGTGTTTTGAGTGGTATGACAAAACCTTTCACTGTCTTGCTTCATCATACCTGGACATGAGCCTTCTTTTATTCACTGTATCCATGCTATGTATGTTACTTGCCTGTTAGTAGCCCTTTGTACAGTGCTTGTTCAGGTAACTGTTACTTCACTTAAGGCCCCAAAGTGCAGTTAGGGTCATTAGTGATGTGGGTAACTTAGATGTGCCAAAGAGACGTGAAGTGCTTACTTTAAGTAAAAAGGTGAGAGTACAAGTACTTTGAGAGAGACCATTGACTTAGTTACTTAGTCGTTGCTGGTACACATTACTCAACTCCCACGATTAATTAATTAATTAGAGATAAGGTCTTGCTTTGCGGCCCAGGTTGGTCCTTAACACACTATGGAGCCCAGCTGGCCATGGACTCACCATAGTCCTTCTGTCTCAGCCTCCCCGAGTGCTGGGATTATAGATGTGCGCCATTACACCTGACTTAAGCTCCCACAGTTTAAGAAAGGGAAGGTTTATTTGAGCTCACAGTTCCATGAAGTCTCAGTCCATTCAAGGGCAGCTGATAGTAGCAGGAAGGGTACGGCAGAGAATAGCGGTTTGGAGCATCATAATAGGAAGGATCCTGGGCCTCCAGAAGAAGCCAGCGCAAGAATTTATGTCCTTCAAGGCCACACGTCTGTGGTGGGTTATGTGTTTATAACGTGCTACATGCCTGCAATCTACCACCTGCCTGTAATCTGCCTCTCCTGACCAGGCCCCATCTCCTAACAGCACATGAAATCTATTAAGTAATCCATAATATCTAACTACATGAGGCTTTTGGGTGAACATTTGAGATCCAAACTATAACAATCATATTGACATAATTTTTAAATAATGCTATTGTTAATCTCTTATTGTGCCTACTATATAAATTAGACTTTATCTTAGGAATAGGTGTATATATAGGAGAAAACATTTGAGGGCAAAGTGAATTTGTGATGGGAGTGGGAATATAGGTGGGCCGGCAGGGGAGCTGTGGAAAATATGAGAGTACAACTTGAAGCAGCCCTAGACAAGAGAGAAATTTCTTGAAAATCTGGTTATCTTAGATCAATTTCTGGTCACTTTTCACAGTATGGATATTTAAAACAGTATTTAAATTACTGTGTTATAAAATGGATGTATCACATCTCTCTTGTGCCTTCTTGAAGGCCCTAGAAGACTACTATGTACTCATAAAAAGGTACATTTGAGAAGCATGATATAACTTACAGTTTTCTTTAAAAATATCTTAAAATTTAGGCCATGTTTTGTGGTATTTAATGTGAATACAAATACTTTACTTTTATCCCACTTATTCCAAAATACTACATAGTAGCATACAGCAAAAACATGTCCTAATGATATGGTAAAAATATAAATAAGATACTCAGGTTGCTAACCTTACAGTCCTGAGGGAGTGTGGAGTTATGTGGGGACAACTAGGTCACAGGAGACTGACTAGTTGAACTGCGATTTTAGCTGTAAGCATCCTAAAAGTCAAATGCAGAAGAAAGATGATATATCTTTGTATCTTCTAAGCAGAAAAATAGGTTTCAAGGAAAATGTGAAATATTTGGGGGAACAAGATATTTTTGAATGATTACCTTTAAATACATTACGTATGTAGAGTTCCTATTGCTTCTTAGCCTTTTAGCTAAGATCAAGTATATATGGAGTCTTTTGTCAGAGCCATCAAGTAATGTAGTAAGGCTTTTTGTCAGTGTTTCCTTACTAAGGTTGTAAGTGTGAACAAAACTCAAATGATGTCATTTTTTTAAAAAGCATCATATAATTCAAATACATTGTTTTTTAGTTGAGTCTCTGTGTATGGAAACCTAAATAAGCTTGGGATTGGGTGGATTTTAAAAATACCTTTTAAGAACAGTGTTGATTTCCAAGACTAAAATCTTTTTTCTTTAATTGTGAAAGTAATATGTTTATGATAGAAAATTAAATATTGATATTCACTGTATATATTTGTGTATGTCTATATATAGAAATATAGGTAAATATTATGTAAAATATATACACACACATATATTTACTCATAGGCATATTTCTACCTGCTAGTGGCAATCTTTGTTAATATTTTGTTGTACTTCCAGTCTTTTGGTATGCATTTCAAAAACATATATGTTTCCTTTTTTACTATCTAAAAATAAGGATTTTTCTGTTGTATTTGATCTTCATAAATATTTTAATGTCCTCATTATGCATGTCTTTAGGACGCTTGCATATTTATCTCTAGCCATCCTTGAAGCTATACTCACTTGACTGTTCATTTGTAGGTTTCGCTTTTGTTTTTCTCTTTATCACCTAAACATGGGCAATCGAAGAACTACTTCTCAGGACTTGTTTCTTCGATTGTATCACACTCTACAAAGTCAGCTGCCACTTCAGACCATTCTTATAACTTCAACTCCAGATATACTCCTTGCTAAGTCTCTGGCCTTTTAAATACAATTGCCTGCTGTGGAAGCCCTGGAGACACCTGAAATGTACCTTTTAAATTTTTTTTTCATCTCTTGAAGGTGATTTCTGTTCTGTCTTCATCATTTCTTCTCTGCTCAATCATTTGCTGTAGAAAATCTAACTTCCTAGATTCTTCCTTTACATATCCCACGCAAATACCTACATTATATTGTACTTCACAAAAAAAATTCAAGTGTGTGAGTGTTCCCGTGCCCTCCTCCCATGCATTAGACATTGATTAATAAATACTCTGGAAAGGAGCAGTGAACAAAAGAACAAGCCCTGTTCTTCTGGAGGTAAGGTTCTGATTGGGAGAGACACATATATATCAGGTGGCAAGAAGAGCTATAAAGAAAATAGTTTGATTGGGTGAAAATGATAGAGTGTAGAATGTCATTTCATTATGAAGTAGCGACAGAAGGTCTCGTACAAGGACCTCAAAGAATTAAGAAACAAGCCATATACAGACCTTAGTGAAAAACCTCAGGAACTCTTTCTTACTAGAGTGGAAGGAGCAATAGGTGGAGTGATAGGAGATAATATCAGAATAGAAATGGAGGTTAGATAACCAGCTTTTAAGGCCATGGTGTAAGGAGTCTGGATTTTATTCTGACCAGGAAGCAGTTGGAGTCTTAAGAGAGAGTTACATGGGTGGACTGAAGGAAAGCAAAGTTGGAAGGTTGGAGACCAGAGATTTTGTAATAGTACAAGTAAGAGATTATGTTAGTTTTTAGGTGTTTCCAATCTGCTGCCACCATTTTTTGACACCCCTCCCCCCCTTTTTGACAAGTTCTGGCTCTGTAGACCAGGCTGGTCTTGAATTCGCTGTGTAGCTCAGGTTGGTCTCAAACTCTCAGCAGTCCTTCCTCAACCTCCTGAGTGTTGGGATTATGGGTGTGCACCACCACGCCTGGCATATGTGGTACTGGGGAATCAAACCCAGGGCCTTGGGCTGGCTAGGCAAGCACTCTAACTGCTGTGCTATTCCTCCAGCCCCGCTGCCCGCCCCCACTTTTTGAGTGAAGACAAACTTTCTTGGGCTTCATGTAAAATATACATACAATAAATTTATTGCTAATGTATATAAGTACTAAAGCTTTTTAAAAAGTTTTTTTATGATGTTAAAAAATACCAAGGGAAAAATATCAGGCCACAGTTGGGACATGGAGGTTAGATGGTCTAGTAAGTACAGGAGACAGTGATGGAGAGAAGAAAGATGACTGCCAGATTTTTGGTCCAAGCATTTGTCTAGGCAGGAAAAACCGACAGTTAAGACTATTAATCCATCTCACTGGGCTAATGCTAAAGTAGCCACTTATATCTAATCTCCTTGTGCTTCCCACTGTTTTTGTTTTAATTAGCTTATTAAAGCCCAGATCCAGTGGTACAACAGGGTTACTCTTCTTTTGGCTCCACATTGCTTCTACACAGAAGGATCAAGTCAATTCATATTGCTTAGAATAACATGCATGTATCTTTTTAAAATAATAGAATATAGTGTAAAAATAACTGAAAGACTTTTAAGGATTATGTATTAGGAGGAAAAGGTAAGATTTAGTAGGCCACTTTTGAAACATGCAGTTACTACCATCATGTATTTTGATCTCCGATTAAAATATTAAGGTGTGTGTGTGTGTGTGTGTGTGTGTGTGTGTGTGTGTGTAATTTCCCCATATTCTGTAAAGGGTATGGTAGCTTCTCTTGATTAGTTGATCAGCCAAGTGATTTTGTGGATTTATGAGTATATTTAGAATATTGATACTGGGAGTATAATGACCAATAAATTACACAAAGGTATCTATACTCATGAACTAATAGTTCAGTGGGGAAGAAAGTCTCTCTAAAATAGTTGTTTTATAATTTGTTATGACCTTACCATGATGACAAAGAAATACCAATATGAATGGACATAAAAGTAACTTTCTAATTTGAGACAATTTTGAAATTAAGGCAGAGCAACCCAGAATCTCTTCTTCCAGTAATGTAACAGTTGATAATGCTTTTTGGCTATTCTATAAGTAATTATGTAGCTTTGTTATTCTCAGTTTTAAATACATATGGGATGTTTTGCAAAATTAAATTCACAGACCAGACCAAGATAAGATTAGGTGCTGTTGAGTCAGGATTTTCACTAGAGCAGCTGTGATATTTATTAATTACATGTGTTACCAGACTCTAAGGTACAGTGAAGTCTATCTTACATAGCATTTAGGCTTTAAAGGTATAGCAAGATGAAGTTCATGAAGTTAAAATTATGTTCAAAAATCCCCATTTCTTTCAACCTCTGCTACTACCACTTTTAGCCAAGTGAATATTTGTTTTTTGCCTGGATTATTGAAGCTTCTAATAGCTCTTTCTGTCCCTGCTAAACTATTTTATTGCTATCCCCACAACAGCCAGAATGATTTTAAAAATGTAAATCAGAACACCTCTGTATTAGTTTGGATTCTTTCAAAAGACAGAATTTACATATTTTATCACAGAAAGGTCTATTGGGAAGGTTTACAAATCCAAGGATAGAGGTGGTCCAAGATGGTGCTCAGCCATTTAGTAGATCTCCCATCCGGGACTGCAGGACAGCCGGTGAGGTGAGAGTCTGCTGCAGATCTTGGGTGAAGACCAAAGCCTGAAGATCGGCGACTGAAGAACATCAATGGCAGACAGGCACAAGTCGAGAATGGAGCAAATCTGTGCTGACGTTCTGCGGCTTGTAGCAAGTCAGCATCTGTAGACAATTGGCGAAGGTGTGAGCTTTCCCAGAGGAAGAAACTGTAACCATCTTCCCTCTTCCTTCCTTTTATATCCTTGGAGTTCCAGTTGGCCCTCCCACATCTGGGTGGGTGTTCTTCTCTCATTGGCCAGCCCACAAATAACTCACACTCTAATCCAGACCAGTTCAAGTTCCCCAATCTAGGGTGGTTGACATATCCTAATCCTAACAGAGGTGTAGGTCCTATTACATCAAGTTGACATAATCCCATCAACGGACACAACCTCACTCTTCATTTAGTGTTTTTTACTGGCTTCTCATGTCACTTGTTAAAAACCAGTCTCCATCATTGCTGCAGACGCCTTCTTACCACCCTCCTTTGACGTTTTCTACTACTCTAGCCACTGTCACACACTTTATTGGCTGTTCCTTCTTGCTCTCTCTTCTGCCTTGAGCAGTTTTCACCAAAATATTCGATTACCTGAGCCACTGCATAACTAACTTGGTATATAAATATTTTGCACGGGTCTGTTGAAGGGGATAAATATCTGATATCCCTACAGCTTTTGGGGATGTAAATGCAGTGAAGCTTTCAGTCTGTCCTATTAAAAGTATCACATCCTCTTCTCTGTCTCTCTTTCTGTATAGCATTTAATACCATCAGTAGAGTGTTCATATAGTTATTGTCTTTTCCAATGGGAGTGACTATTTCAGGAGGGCAGAGAGTTTTTGGTCTGTATTGGCGACTGCTGTATCCTGTGTACCCAAAACATTGTTTTGTTCAGAGTAGGCGCTTAATTGCATGTGTTAATTAATGGATTAAAGTAGATTGTTTTCACAATACCCATTATTTGTTACATATGTACAGATAGTGTAATTTAGGTTCTAAGGATGTATGACTAAGAAATGAGTATGTTGACTTGAGATCACAACCCTGGTTTTCTATTCAAGCAATACAGTATATCATAAAAAACATGTTTAGACTAATTTTGGCTTAATAGTCTTTACTTATTCATGTGACTTTAAAATCAAGTATTTCAAGATAGTAAAAGACACTGGGAAAAGAAAGTTTAAGCATGTTTTCTTCACTCTAGTATAGCTTATTTCCTGGGTTGTCTCATTACTTTTATTATATCAAGAAATAATCATTGTGTGTGTTTACATAAAAGTATATTTTAAATTTTGTTACTATACCTGTAAGAGCTCTGAAAACTACAGAGAAGTCAGTAAAACGACACTGATTCATTTGTGATGTCGTGTATATAAGAAGGGATGTGATTGGTTTTTTCCTTCAAGCCCCCACCTTCCAGCTTGGTTTCTTTCAATTGATAATTTTTGGTTTAAGTTGAAGCCCCAAAGTACCAACATAGTAAAGCTTAAATAGTAATTGACATTCTTCTGTTTGTGCCTCAGGTAAGATTTATATTGTCCAGTAGTATAATTTAAAGTATTTATTAAAAATTTTCAAATAGAGATAAAGTCTTCTGAAAGGTGTTTTTAACTGTTTCTTTAAAAAGTTGGTTAAGTCTTAATTTAACATATGATAAGTGGTAGTCTCATCTTAAATTTTTTTGTATTTTTTTAGGATATCATGAATCAAGCAGATAAAAATCAAGAAATCCCATCATATCTTAATGATGAACCACCAGAAGGTAAGTATGCGTCTGTTACTAGGAATGGAAGGAATATGCTAGTGAATTAAAATACTGATCATTTTTATTGAAGAAACATAGCTTGCTTACCTAGTCAGTCAATATGTTCCCAAAATAAAGATAAACATTTTTGCCTTTAGTAAAGAAGCATAGATACTGGTTTATAGAGACACATTTTATTAATAAATCAATAAAGTTAATTTTTCTGCCACCCTTTAAGACTATTTTCCAAGTAAGAATATCCTTTTTAAAGGTACAAAGAACGTATAACCAGCAGGGTAAAGTGAACAAGTGAACTTTAAAAACTTACGGTTTTTTTTTCTCCCCTTTAGATAAGTGGTTTCCCCATACTTTCTCAGGGCTGCCTCACCTCACCTCAGCCCAGATGAACTGACAGACTAATTTGGTGCTGGCATTAGGAAACCAAGTGCAGTTTTGTTTCCTTAGTGAAGGGAGAGAGAGTTTGGAGTCAGGAAGGGTTCATGAAACAAGCCTGGGTATCTTTTCTCTTAGTGTATTCCACTGGGCCCTCCTCTGTGCCTCTACATAGTGAGAGGGTATTTGGGTGGTAAGACTTCTCCAGCTCTTTGGAGCTAGTTTTGAATAAATCCTTTTTATCTTTGACCAAAATAAATGGCCTCCTTTGATTTGGTCAGAGGTTAGCAAAGGAACCTTAGTGCAAGTACTTGAATGACTGGTAGCAGATGGACTGTTTATTTTTGATGGTTGCACACAAAACTATCAGCATGCTTCAAGAGGCATTTGGGATGTTGTTAACCTGTTATTCATTACATGGTAATCGGTAGCTTAACGCAACATCTTGGCGTATATCTTGTTTGTCTTTTAATTTGAAAACTGTGACATCATTAATCATTTTATTCTCTCTTTTACTTCCAAAAGCCTTACAAACAGTGCGTACTCGACCAAATATCCTCACGCCATAGAGAGTGACTACAGGCTTTTTAAATTTATGGTTTTAAACAGTTGTTAAACTTAATACAAATAGTTATTTAACTTAATACAAATGATTTGCTTGGAAAACTTTATGTTGATTGCTAGGTCTGGAAGTCCTGACTCTGGTATTGTGTTTTCTTCCCAGTTTTCTTATGTGTTTTCCAAAAATTCTCTTTATATATGGGTAAGTAAATATGGACTTGTTAGGAAAATAACAGTGAAAAACTTTACTTAAGTCTAAAAGAAGATGGCAGAAGTAGCTGATTAGATCTAATCCTGTCTAGTTTGTTGGTATAAGAATAGCTTAGAAAGTTATTAGCTCAGCTGTTTTCCTGATTTTATTTTTTAGAATTAGAACCATAGCATTTTGAAAGGACAAGAGAGAGCTCAGTGAGAAAGTTAACATGAAGTCAGGAAAGGGATAAACAAAGGCCGCCCAGAAGCATAATTGTCAAGTAAGAGGACAGAGGCTCAAGAATACTTTATATGCCAGCTGCTTACCCAAGGGTAAACTGCAAGACAGATTTATGTGGTAACAGTAAAGAGTACACTGTAATTAAAGAAATAATTATATTAATATTTACCTTATCTGATTGGGGAAATCCTGTATCTTCATAAATGACTGGACACCAAATTTGGCAAAACATGGTAATTTTGGTAATGAAGTATTTCGCATGAGGGTATCACCTGTTACACTCAAATCAGAATTTTGCTTCTTAATGTTTTTCACCTTGAATACAAGAGTTACCAATTATGGATTTTCTTTAATCATACTTAATATATCCAAATGGCTCATTTATAGCTTGCCTTTATTTTGGCCATTTAAATATTTATATTAATTACATTATATATTTTTTGTGATGCTGGGGATTAAACCTAGAACCTTGTACATGCTTGGCAAGAAAGCCCTGTCTCTGTGCTATATCCCCAACCGTAAAACTTAGTTTTAATGAAAATATTTGAGGTTTTAAAATTTTAGCCATTTCTATATATCCATACGATGTGCTATTTTCACTAGTGAGATTTTCCCACTTATGAAAGAATATAAGCCTCTGAATGATGAAAATAAAAACTATCAAAGTAAATTTATGCTTTGTATATAAGAAAAGCTCAATTTCAGGAATATTTTCTCTTTAAAATTAAATATTGTCAGCTTTCGTATATTACTTTCTCTGGTAACCTCATTCTGCTAGGATCTAGTCTAAGCTTTGGTAGTTCCATTTGGACCTGTGTACTCAATAACTGATCTACTTTTATGTGAGTTTGTATGTTTTCAATGAGTGAAGACTGCATTGTATAGTTACTAAGTATTTTCCATGTACCTTAGAGGAACACCATTGCTTATGTGTTGATGGCTACCTATATTGTTGTGTTCATTTGAAACAAGTACAAAGTTTTATGAAATTTTCCTGTTAGTCATTATGTGAGTTTGAAGGCATGTGCTAATTTGTATTGCTTCATTAAAAAAAATTCCAAAGTAACTGAAGAAAGCTAATTCATGACTTAGAGAAAGTTAATTTTTTTTCTCTTGATTTACCTTTTCTAGTGTGTGAGCATAGTTTTTAAAAACTAGATGTTTCAAGCACAGACTGTCTTCTGCAAGAATTACTGGGACAGTTACTTAAGTTTTATTATATTAACCATATTTGTAGTTTATCTACCTATTTATATCTGTGTAAAAATGACTTTAGGCAAGTAACATGGTTTTAAATAATAGTTTTTCTGTTCTTACATAGTATTAACTCTTTAAATCACTAAGGAACAAACAGAACCAAAACCCAGATATATTGGAATTAGTGGCTTTCAGACTTTCTCTGGTTTTGGAAGTGGCATGTCTATTTCTCATTGTTAGGATGCAGTATCCAGCACCTACAAGGGAGGAAATGAAATGAGAAATTTAAATATCTTATTTAGTAAAAGAACCTAATATACACATTAGATGTTGACAAGATTAGCACATTTTTATGAAATCAACTCTTCCAGACAGCAATAAAAACTTGTGATTAGGGTAACATTTTTTTTTTTTTTGTTTCTGCAAATCATGTTGATGTCCTAATTAACAGAACATAGTTATAATCTTGTAGTCTGTTGTGGCTACTGTACATCATCTAGATTCTCAAAGCTCCACTGTAGGCTTGTGACAGAATGAAAGTTTAAAAACATTTTTTTTCTATTATGTAAGTAGTGTATACCTGTGAGACACCATTCTACCCAAATGCTCATGGGTTCCTAGGGTTCTCTGGCTATATTTTGAGGACCATTACTTTATATGAAGAAGACTGTTTCAGGAATAACTGATGGAATTTTGTCAAGGAAATTGAAGTTTACAAATGTTTATCTTTTTAGTTCCTCATGCTTCTTTGAGAATATAAAAAGACTTTTTTTTAACAAAACTATAAAGCAAACAACTTAAAATAGGGTTCTATTTTATGAATATTATCTCGTTTCTAAAGCATTTCTTTTCATGAACACTAAGACTTGGCACTGGAGCAGGATACTATAAAAACATTTGTGCATCTTGAGGCAAGAGTTTTTCATTGTCTTTCAGTATGTTGGCTGTATCAAATTAATCAGATTGTAAGGTGACTTAATGATTTTATAGTGTTCATTGAAGACTTTCATTTGCCTAACTAAATGGTATTTTCTCTCATTAGGTTCCATGAAAGATCATCCACAGCAGCAACCAGGCATGTTGTCCCGTGTGACTGGAGGTATCTTCAGTGTTACAAAGGGAGCTGTTGGTGCCACCATTGGTGGTGTGGCTTGGATTGGTGGAAAGAGTCTGGAGGTGACCAAAACAGCTGTTACAACTGTGCCTTCCATGGGAATAGGGCTGGTGAAAGGGGGTGTGTCTGCTGTGGCTGGAGGTGTGACAGCTGTTGGGTCTGCTGTTGTAAACAAAGTGCCGTTAACAGGAAAGAAGAAAGACAAATCTGACTAAAATATGGAGATACCCTTGCTCTCCACAGCATTATGATGCCAGTGGCATTGAATTGCTAAATTATGGACTACAACCAAGCCACCTGTTTTGGACATTTATCTTCTAAACTGCTGTGTTGAAAGTATTGATGACTGGCTTTCATCTAAACAGAAGAGACCAATACTAGCACAGTGTATGAAGGTTTCTCATACTTAAGTTCCAGCTTTTTATCTGGTAAAATGTTACACTTGCTAAGTTGTAACTGAAGATATGGTTTGTTTGAATATTTACTATTGAGTCTTTCAGTTTGACTAAAAATGTGAAAATTGAATTTAGTATATGATCTACAGTTCCATATGTATAATGTGCCAGGTAACTCATCTGTCCCTTACAAAGGGAACCTTGAACTACATAAAATGTACCTTTGATGTGCCTAATAGTTTCAGATGTCTTAGTTCTTTTTTAAACCATTAAGTTGTTCAGGCCAAGAGGCATTTTTTTTTTTTTTTTCTTATTTAAGCTGGCAAAAGTAGCAGGAATTGAAGAAGTTCAAAAGAAAAGTGGTTTTGTAATACTGTTAACCATCTTCTGTTAGATATGCATCCTATTCTTTTTTTCATTGATGCCTTAAAAAAGAAAACATGTTTTCTAATAATACCTGTGCAGTTCTTAGAATTATTTATGGATTCTTTTAAAGATTGTGAAATCAGTTTTCTCTCTTAAGAATCTCAGGCAGGAGTTAGGGGTCAAGGATGTTTGGCTCTCAGTGGTTAAGACAGCTCTTACAACTGTTTGGTCAGAAGGTAACAGTCAAATTGTAATTGGTACACTTCAACCTGAGTTCATGCTCCATCGATAATACACCTAACTGTGTAAGGAACGTTTCTTAGCTGGTCAGAGTCTGTGTTGGAAGAGTTTCATATTAAGGAGGAACCAATATTTAGTTAAGAATTACCTGAAGTACCCAAAATAGAAAAACTTTCATACTTATTTTATCTCAAGAATGTCTTAAATTATACCAGTACTCCCTTTTAAAAGTATGATAAAGCAGCCACAAATATGTCAGGATTGACATTTAAATAGAATGAAATGGGCTCCATAGATTAGTTTTGAATGTAAAATACATGTATGGGCTTTCAGTGATTTATACAGGCTTCTAAAATAAGTTATCTGACAGTCTTTTAAAGAAGCCATAGATATTGTACCATACTCAAGCCAATTTCAGGCAAGGAATTGAGGTTTCTGATTATGGATGGTAAGTGTGTCATGTGTTAATTGTATCTCATTCTCAAGAATGTGATTAGGTAGAAATAATTTTTTCCCATGTTGAGTTCATGAACATTTTAACAACTGGCATATGTATTTGGCATTCCTCTTAACTAAGGGTTATAATGAAGAAAAATTTTATTTTCTTTTTACTGTTAAGTCTGGAATTGTCCATTCTTTCAACAGTTCTCCATGCCTAGGAGCAAGGGGATGATATCTGCTATAAATAAAGTACTATCAATAAGAATTTGAACAGATCACTCTTAATACCTATGGCCTAGCTTAAATGTAAACCATTAAAAGTATTACATTAATAATGTGGATTGACAAACAGGTAAGAATATAACCTTTAAAAACTTCTGTAAATACTAGCAGGGATTGTGAGCAAATTTACAAAGATTCTTAAATCTTTCTGCATATACAAAACTAAAATGTAATTGAAGAGTTCAGTTCATGAAGAATTAAATGGTCATTTCATACAGTATAATTTAAGATGTATTTTTTTGGTATATTTTAGTTAAATATTTTAATTAGCAACAGGGATCTGTTTTAAAACTCCAGAATTAATAGATAATGCCAAATTATCTAAATAATGGTATTGGACAACTTGTTTATTGCATAGAAGGAATTACTGCTTCATTATTTGTATTTCTGTTTTATCTTCTATAGTCATAGGCTTGCTGTGCTTTGTACTTGAATTTCTTCTAAGGATAGACTGGTTTATTGTATGCTTGCATATTTATATTTTCAACTTTGCTTATCCTTAAAATAGCTTGAGGAGAAATGTTTGTAATTAATTTCTGCTACAAAAAAGCCACTTGGTACATTTTATCTTATCAACATAATTTTAAATTCTAAGCCACAACTTTGTTTAGAGGGGTTTTTGCAATGAAAGCAGAGAACTGTACAGATGTACAGTTAATTATAGAGGTTTTTGTGAAAATGAACATGCCACCTAATGATATGTATATCTGTATCTTTGAGTCTTTTCCAGTTTATTTACATAGACTAGGAGTTTGACCTGTTAAACAAGAGTAGTTCACTTCAAGAAATTACACTTGTTGTATACACCTGGAGGCATCTGTTATTCAGCGTAGTTTTTGAGTGGGTATTTGTCACAATGAAGATAAACTTGTGCAACCTACTCGATTGACTGATCTAATAATGTTGACATTATGAATCCTGTACTTAGTGAAATGTCAGATGAAAGTGATTGAATAAATTTTTTTGTATTAAAAGGATGGGAAATGAAGATATGAATCTGTTAATAAAGCACTCTGATTTGCAAAAGATGGAATGTTTCTTAAAGATCTAAAGAAATAAAGGACTTTTAAAACAGGCTTATATTAAAACGTAGTTGCATAAAAGCTCAGAAGGTGCTATGGCCAGTTTTTCATTTTTGATACTAATGTACAAATCTGGCATTCTGGAATATATATTTTGATGCTAACACAACATTGAAATACAATTTTTAAAAAAACAACTCTAATAAAGGTTAAAAATGCAGATTTCTAGGTCTTACCTCAACTTGCTGACTCTGCAGAATAGGGCTCTGTACTTGATGTTACTCTTCTGCACACTGCACTGTAAAACTGATGAATTGTGAAGTAGGGAGCGCTTCTTTCTGTTCGAGTAGCTGTGGAGCCAGCAGCTTAGATATCTCAGTGGACAGATAAGGTTAAAGGGGATGGGGAGGAGGGTGGAAAATTGACTTACTTGTCACCTGCTTACCTGCCAGATCCTGTCCTGTATCATCTAATTTAATTAGCATGAAGCTATTATGAGGAAAGTATGTTGATTTCCTTCCTTTTAAAAATACAGATAACAGAAGACATTTAAAATACTAAAAAGTAAATATTTAAATATTAAAATATTAGTTGAGTTAGCATAAGTCACACCCTCTCCAGATTATATCCGGAAATGGAAATGAGGCTGCCTAGTAACTAGTCCTTGCTTCTAGTGTTAACAGTTCAGGCTCCATTTGGCTAAGTTAACCTGAAGTTCACAAAGTCAGGTCTTCATAGTACTTCAGCAACAAATTCCATTTTTCTGCAGAAATGAGTTTTAAATAATTATACATAAATTGAAGACTTTAAAATGTAATTTTATTGTTAGAACTTCTTTATGGCACAGGAAATGTTTTAGTGTTCAATGCAAGAAACCTCTCCTGCTATGATGTTGGTTTTCAGTTTTCAAAATTCTTTTATAGCTGGGTCTGTAATCCCAGTATTCGGAGAGGTAGATGGCTCACAAATTTGAGCCTGGCCTGAAAAACTTAGTGAATCTGTCTCTAAGATAAAACATGGGCTGAAGATGTAGTTCAATGTGAAGGCCCTGGGCTGGGTCCCCTCTACTACATGAAAAAAAAAAGTTTTGTTCTATAATGAAATCTAAGAACATGAGAGCAGGAAAAAAAAAAAAAAAAAACCCGGCAAAACAAAACTGTAGCTCAGGGATCAAACAATGAAATGGGACTTAACCTCAAGGGAAGTAGTATTGTACACAGCTGACCTGGAATGTGGGTCCATTTTTAAAAATGTAATCTTGTGTTAGAATAAGCTACAGATGTGTGAAGTTTTAGCCCTGGTACTGCTTTTTGAGACAAGGTCTTGCTTTGTGGCACAGGCTGGCCTTGAGAACTCACAGCACTCCTGCCTCACTTCCCAAATGTTGGAGTAACAGGCCTGGCTGCTACGGTTGTTGTACCTGGTGTTGGAATCAAACTCAGAGACTTGAGCCTGCTTGGCAAGGGCTTTAACTGCTGAGCTATGCTCCCAGGCCCCCTTCCCTAAATTAATGACCGTGAAGTGAACATCCCACTGAAATTTTGTTGAATTTTCTCACATTTCATCTTGTATGTCCAGTCCATACCGTAATGGCTAGTTCGCATCTCCTCTTTCCAACCTCTTAAATACTTCCTTCCCATTTTGCTGTGAAGGAGAGTAACTCCCCCTGCTTCTCACTCCACCGGTCCTGTTGGGTTACCTGCATCTGTTCCCACACCGAGAGCCAGGACGACTATCTCTGCACTGATCCAGCATCAACTCACTTTCCCTTTTCTTAAGATAATAGTCATAAAGAGTTTCCATCTTTTGTATGTCTCTGCTAGGCTGTATTCATCAGCATATGAACATGTTCATAAAAGATTAGTCTCAAAACTTTCATTTTTAAAATCCACAGGAAAGTTTCATGAAAAACTTCATAGTTCATGAATCTGTTCTCTTTGGGTCACTCCAGCTGCCTTCTTACCTTCATCATACCAGAACACTCTTTGTAGCATGACTGACTTTTTTTTCCCCCCAACTCCACCAGTCACTTTGTATCTTAGCGGGCCTCAGTGTCATTCAGTATTACTGGTCACATCTTTTCTTCCTGTGAAGATATGTCTTCCAAACTACATAGATAGTCCCATCTAGAGCCATGGCTTTAAATATCAGCTGTGTGAATGATCCCCATACGTGTTATCTGCAACTCTGACTTCTCAATTCCAGATTTAGTTTGTCAACCCTACTAGGATGTCTAGTGAACATTCCAAAATTGACATTGTCTGGGGTGACCACACAACACATATATGAGATAGTAATATACTCCAAACAGATACTTTTGAGAGTGCGAGAGAAGGAACATCACCGATAAGTGATGTCAGAGGAAAACTCTTTTAAGCATCACCCACCACCCTTGGACTGATTCATCTCCTCAGATGGACCTGTGATGCTTACCTCATTTTGTGCTGCTGTCCCCATCAATGGATCCTGCTGCAAACTTGCTGGCTTTTTTCCTTGTATGTCCTCTACCATGGAGCTGCACTCCCATCCTCTGGCTTTACCCGACCCCCCAACCCCCCTATTTTTTGGACAAAGACTCTTGAATTTGGGCAAGTGACTTACAATGGATCTCCTTGTATGTAGAGCAGAACGATAGTACTCACCTCTTTGGAAGAATTTGGACCATGTCTGGCATTATCCCACTTAGAGGCATGGCTTGGCAGTTACCTAGTAAGCTCTACGTCAAGCGCTAAGTACCCGAGTTCGATTTCCCAGCATCACATAAGCTGGGCATGGTGGCGCATACCTGTAATCCCAGCACTCGAGAGGCTGAGGCAGGAGGATTGCCAGGAGTCCAAGTCCAACCTGAGCTACAGAGCAAGGCCCTGTCTCAAAAAATAATTATCCCATTTAGGAACTAAACAGTGGATAGTGAGGGTTACTTGTATTTGCTTTCATTATGCTTAAAAGGCCACATAATATGGTGCACAGATGTTCCATGTCAAGAGTCAACACTTTGGTTGTATACTGGGTACAAAAGTCAACTTTACAGCTGAAAGTGAGCCAGTATCTGGATAGTGCTTATCTTGGAACAAATGTTTTGGAAATGGACACACTGTCAGTAAAATTCCTATTAACCATCATTCCTATTCCCTGACAGTAGGACCTGGGTTTTCAACACTTTTCTAGAAAGTGACATTTATTTCAAATGTATATGTTAGATAATTCTGTGTTAAGACACTTTATAGAGAAGTTTTCATTAAAAAAGTTCACTTGCACTCATTTTGTATTTTTCACCTGACAGGAAGAGTGAATGCTTACACTACCTTATAATCCTTTTCGTAAAGTCTGAACAGAAGTCAGGTCTTAGGAAATCTGGGCTGTGCCCTCTGGCTGAGTGGCCTTCTGAGCTTCAGCTTCCTCCTTTGTAAATTGAGAATAAGGACTGCATGTAAGTGTTTCATAAGAGAAAATAGTCAATTTAGTTAATTTTAAAGAAGCTGGCCACAAAAGAAAGATCTTGGTTATTCTTTCTCTATTCTCAAAGATATTTATTCCAAAAATAAGATGAAATTAGTTTTCTTAGAAAAATGTATTAGAGTTTATGTTCCACTTATCACTAAGCTATAGAATTCTGGCCCTAGTTCAGAGCTGGTAGTGAGGAAGACTGGATTTTCATCTAGGATGAAATGCTGTATGAATAAGGATGTCTATAGAATTAAGGTAATTGTACTTATCAGCTACTTCGAAATAACTCAGTGTCACATGGTTGTATCAGTTAAGAGTACATATGTTTTAGGACAGTAGTTCAAAGTTAAAGTTACTAACTTTATTTAAAATAGATGCAATTTAAAAACTGAAATAAAACAAATGAGTGAGTCATTATTTAGATATAACAACAGAACTCAGAAACTGAGTAGGTACTTAAAGTTACTGTTGATGTAAACTGCCTGAATAAGTCTTTATGAATAATCTCTTCCATTCTGTAATGCTAGGAAAAAGCACCATCAGTCAGTAAGTCACTCTTCAACATTTAATGGTGCCACTGGGTTAAATAAAGGCCTTTCTTTTTTGGCTTGAATTTTGCCGAAGTTAGCCTCAAACTCCTTTTTTGTTCCACTTAGATTTGCTACATGTCCATCCTTTATTCTATAACCTAAGGAATTTAGTTTCCTTATTCTGTACTGAACAATTTGGGGTGTTAACTCAAGAACCATTGGCGTCTCTCTTATCTGAGCTATAGAAATTCCTTCTTTCATTAATCCCTGAATTCTTTCTTCTAACACTGGAACAGAATAATACAAAAGAGCTGGACATTTCAAAACTAATTGTTTCAGGTCATGATCTGTGCACTCAAAAGCGTTTTTAGAGAAGCAAATACTGTTCTGTATACTTTTGGGGCAAAGCTGAAAAAGAAATCCTTTGAGTTTGGACAAAAGTTGAAGAATTTCAAAGTTTGTGAAACCTTGTACCTGGAGAAATTGTAGTGTTTCCCTCACAGCTACAGGAGAATTTAACAAAATAAATGGATTTTGACTCAATAATTTTAGTAGCCAAACTTTCATGTTGGCCTCAGAGCCACCTATGTTTAGATAACTCTCTTGGAGAATCCTTATCATCTGCTTATTCTTCTCAACAGGATTATGAAAAATACTGGATGCAGTTGTCAAAAATCTGCTAATAACCACATTCTTGAGTCCCAGCTCTTGAAAGAACTGAACGTTCAGCTTGAGATTCTCCTGGTCCTTAATAGTAAAGAAAGACTCTGGAAACTGCTCTATTATCTTGACCAACTCTTCCTCATTTTTGCAGACCAACTGCCAGAGTTTTCTCTGGGTGTCAACAGTAGTTGGACTACAGACAATTGCTTCTGGGCAACGTTCCAAAATACTGGCTACTGCAGTCTCAGTAGCACCGAGTTGTTGTAAAATACTTGCTATTTCTTCCACATAAGTTTCATCCTCCAGAAGTACCCATCCTTTTAATCTTCGAATTTTCCTAATGTCAACTGAAAACTTACAGAGCTTTTCTACTGTTCTTTCATTTTCTTTGCTTGATTGTCTATCAGTTGTAAAAGTGAAGCATGCCAAAAAAGGTTTGTCTTTTGGCGTTGATTGCATCTTTCTGAAAGAATACAGCCTGCAGGGCTGGGATCTCACCAGCAACTTCCACAACATGCCTGTAATCCACTGGCTTCTTTCCACTGTTCTCGGACCAGAATATAGTTATGTTACCTGTAAAGAAGGAAAAGGGTTTTTTTTTTTTTTAATTGTAAGAAGCATTGACTTTTAACACACAGACATAAATCTGAGTTCTAAGTAGTAAGTATAGAAATGGATTTAGAGGGGAAAATTGTTTTTGGGCTGTTAAAATACCCTCTTACATAATTTTTTGAAGTAATTGTAATATACTTATTTACATCTCAGACATCTTATCCTTTACACATTGGCTCTTTGAGATTTGGAACAACTTATGAAGTAGTTAATTCCACTTTACAGAGCAAGACCACAAAGACAATGATTCTGAAGAATGATTCTGCATGTGCTGTTTTTAAGGTGCCTTTAATTCAAAATGGAATGCCAGAGCGGTATATTCCTAACTACTTCACCATTACTTCTGTCTCTCCTAGTAAAACACACACCATTTATGATGTGTGGTGGATGCAATGTTACTTGACATAAATTTCCTTTCCTACAACTGGTGCTTCAATTTAGGAGATGTATTACACACACACACACACACACACACACACACACACACACACACACAGTTTTTAAGAATATGTTACATTTTAATTTGATGTTTAGCAAACATTTTTTAAGGAAAGGGGTGTCATCTCTAATTTTAAATAGCCAAGTCTTTTAAATGAGTTAATAAATACATGCTTGTTTTATTACAGTTAAAGTACTCTAATACATTCTAAAGAAAGAATTTATAAATCCAAAATTAAAGTAAATCTTAGCCAAGTAAAATAACAAGTACCACCTAACTGCCTTAGTGGAGCCAAGGAAAATCAGGCTGATTGTGGAATGGTCTAGCCAGCTGTTCCAAGTGGACATCTCTGGTACTCTCAGGTGGCACTGTGTCTGTAGCTTTTGCATCTGCAGAAGCAATAAAATACCACCTTGATCCCCTCAGGGCTGTACATGTGCCAGAAATGTAATAAATTGTTAAAGGAAAAAGCATATCTACCTAATACAAGTTTTACGTGGTAGGTTAATTCTCATAAGTAAAGATCCAGAGAACAGTTAGAGTCAGCTATACTAAACTGGTCAAAGAATAGTAAGTGGTGAACAAGCAACTATTGGGTTGTCAGAAAACTCATGATGAATTTTTTGCAACAGATGGTGACAGTTCATTTTTGGAAGTAACAGAGTCAATTACATCTAAGTTACTACTATGTCATTAATAGCTGACAGTTCTAGCTTCATTCTAAAAACAAACTTGAGTGATCTGGTTGAGTTATAGAGATATTACAAGTTGAAGATGGAAGGCCAAAATCTGCATTTTCACCATATTTTACTGTTCTACTTCCATACCTGGAGGAGTGTGTCAAGCTTGTGGAAAGTTGCATACAGTTTATGGTGACAATAAAGGAATATCAGTGCCAATGGTCATTTTTATCTCAGTAATGCTCCTTGGTCAGGGAGTGCCACCAAGGTGGATGATGACAAAATAAAGGGACTGATCAAGTCTAAACCCCATTACACGAGTGACTGCAGAAACACTGAACGGCCATCACTCAAGCTTTCATGACCAACTAAAGAACCTGGGATACACAAGCAAGCTCGGTATTCGGTCCCTCATGAACATCAAGAATGTTTGATGGCACATACAAACATCTGCAATATGCTTATTACACACAGGAAAATGATCCTTTTTTTGAAGTAACTGATAACTGGTGATGAGAAGTTGACTGTTCACAACAATGTGGTACACAAATGGTTTTGGTTCCAACATGACAAATGACCCTCAGGTGACACCAAAAGCAGACATTCATGAGAGGAATGTAATGCTCTCATTGTGGCAGGATTTTAAGGTGTGTTTTTTAAGCACCTGCAAAGGAACCAAACAATGTGAATGTGTACCACTGGCAGCAGGGCAGCTGGAACAAATCCGTCATTCAGAAACATTCAGCGCTGTAATCAGCAAGGAGTTGTGTTCCATTAGATAACACAAGGTTACACACAAGTCTGTCAAAAATTTTTGGAGCTTAGACAGGATGTTTCACCACCTGCACCATTATCATCTGACCTCACGCTTCCACTTGTTTCTTCTCAAAACTTTTTGCATGGCATAACGTTCAATTTAGATGAGGCTGTTAGAATAGCACTGTATGCAGTTTTTCACTGATGAAGCCATATCCTTCTATGAATGAGGCATATGAAGCTCCCTAAAAGATGGCACAAGGTTATGCCACCAAATGAGCAATGGATCACTGAGTGATCTTCATTCTTTACATAAATAAGTGACCTTTGGAAAACAAAAAAAAAAAATGTCATGACTTTTCCTACAAGCTAGTAAGTTAAGTGAGGAGTCTTAAAAGGTACAATTTATTTTAATACAGTCTACAATGACTTCTTCCAGTCTCAGCTCCTCATTTTTGAGGAAAAGGATGTTCTACCCTAGTATACAGACGGTGCCTTTCAAATTAAAATGTTATCTTTAAGAAAAAGAAAACAGCAGAATGATTCTGCATGTGCTGTTTTTAAGGTGCCTTTAATTCAAAATAGAATGCCAGAGCGGTATACTCCTAACTGCTTCGCCATTACTTCTGTCTCTCCTAGTGAAACACACACCATTTATTTCACTTGAGTTCCTGACAGTGTTTGAAAGCATCTCAGCTGTGCTATACAGCACATAGTACTAGGCTAGTTAGCTAGTTTGCAGCTTAACTGCAGGCTTGAAAGGAAAGATAAAAATAGCTGTTTTCAATTCCTGATACTAAAACGACCTTGCTGTCAATGCCAGACTCACTTTCAAGCCTGTCCTCACGAATCCAAATCATGTTTATCCTATAAGGAAAATTAAGAATGCTCATTTTGATTTCCTCTTTGTAGTGACAGCTCACTGTTGGTGCTTATGAAGTAAAAAATAATTACAGACAGACTTGGTGGTGCAGGCCTGTAATCCCAGCACTATGGGAGGCTGAGGCAGGAGGACTGCAAGTTTGAGCCAACCTGGGCAACTTAGTGATTTAGCAAGACCCTATTTCAAGATGATCAGAAATAAAAAAATGGGCTAGAGATGTAGCTTAGTGTGAAGGCATCGGGAGGATCATCATCATAGCTTTCGTGCTAATGGTTCAGTCATTTTTCTTTAGACAATTGCTAAAATCAGTAGCCAAGATGAAAATGAAGTATCTTTAAGAAAAATAT
Organism: Ctenodactylus gundi; assembly: GCA_004027205.1. Taxonomy (NCBI): domain Eukaryota; kingdom Metazoa; phylum Chordata; class Mammalia; order Rodentia; family Ctenodactylidae; genus Ctenodactylus; species Ctenodactylus gundi. Next base: position 598,805 of record PVKB01000009.1, on the reverse strand, counting down.
CAATTCTAACAGGGAGGTGAAGGTATACTCCATTCAGAAAGCATATATCTAGGCGGGGGCCCTACACACTCCGTGTGACCTTACAAGCTCAGCTGTCACATGGCTACCACGTGCTAGGGAGGAGAGAAGGCTTTATGGCCCATCTACCCATGACCAGTCATGGCTCTCACTTACGGAGTGATCTTGGATAAGTGCTTCTCGGACTGAATATCACAGTAGTGACTGAACAGTGCCTCACAGAGAACATTCAAAGCTTATTCCTAATGACAGTGATCTCTAAAATGACAAGAACAGCATCTAAACCGAACAGGAATACTGTGAGGGTTAAAACTGATGTCCAATACTCTGTACAGAGGCTGGTACACAGCAAGTGTTTAATAAATGACAGCCACTGCTGGGAGATGGCTGGAGCCTACATCTTGTAGTAACACAACTTGAAACCATTTTAGAAAGTACATTATTTACATAGGGTAGCTGAGAAAACTTTCTGTGCTTCTAGTTTCTAAAATAACTGCATAAGACTGATGCACACTTACAGCAGAGAAGTTGCCAAATTCTGTAAAGTATAAGCAAAAGAGGTTTCATCATCCCACCACCTACAGACAACTGTTCATATTTTAACATATGCATCCATGCTCTTATTTATTTATTTATTTTGGTACTACTGGTGATTGTTTGGCCTCATTCTTACTAAGCAAACGCTCTGCCACTGAGCTACAACCACAGCCAGACTTTTTTTTTTTCTATCTTCACCCTCTACCCTGACTTCTCACTGCCTTTAATTCTTCAAATATACAAAGCAAGGCTGCCTCACATGTAGGAGTTACTTTCTGAATTCAACATATAAAATGAAAATTGCAAAGAGTCAAAATTTCCCACCAAGTTCTATACAGCCAGTGTTCCTTGAGGGTTAGAACAGGTTCTGCTGTCTAACTAAAAGGTATCAGATGAGGCAGTTGGCTTAGCCTGAGGATTACATTAATCAGAAGTCCAAATCATTAAACACTGGAGTGACACTGACCATGGCAAAGTGCACCCAATGTCAGAAATGTCTATCAAATGAGGCCATGGGAAAAGCAAGTTGTCTCCCATTTCCTGCTTGCTTGAAGGTGAACTAGGATGTATTTAGGTGAATTGTCTCAACAATTACAGCTGTTTATCCTGCTCTCTCTTTGCTAAAGCAAACACTGCTGACTGTAAAAGTAAAAAGCACAACTGCTATAATGAATATACATTATATAAACAATTTATTTGCTTTTATTTTACCTAATGTATTTTAAAACACTAAAAATGTAAAATATGTTCATGATATATGGATTAAACTATAATTTTATAATTTTTCTTTTTTGGGGGGCAGGGTCTCCCTCTGTAGTCCAGGCTGGTCCTGAACCACTATGGAGCCTAGGCTGGCCTTGGAGTCATGGCAATCCTCCTGGCTCATCCTCCTGAGTGATGGGGTTACAGATATGCACCACCATGCCCAGCTAATTTTTATGTAGTGCTGGGTAATCAAACCCAGGACCTTGTTTGTGTCAGGCAAGCTCTTTAACTACTGAGATGCATCTCCAGTCCCTGTAATTCATTCCTCACATTGGGCATTTAAGCTATTTTTAATTTTGTTTCATGCTATCTTTCCACTCCTTCAGGTATTTACTGATTTTCCACCTTTTCTCCTCCATGGTTTTCCTTTTCACTGCTCTTCAAAAAGCTAAAACCTCACTTGTTTCTTCCCCTTAGTGAATTTTGCTGATCTGGTTTCTATTTCTCTCTCCTACTTACACAGCTCTCCATAAAGACATCTTCTAGGTGGTATGTGCATCTCCTAGTTCTCTTGATCTTTGCAGCTTTCAATAAATTTGACCACTTTCTCCTCAAAATAATTTTTCATTTTACTTCTAGGACTTCACTCTCCACCTTCTCCTTCCTGCTTTCTGGTCAACTTTGATGTGTCTCCTCTGTAAGCTTATCTTAAAGCTTCACCCTCAGCCCTCTCATCCTCTTACCTTACAGTAGGCTCCCAAAGATCTGTCCTTATCCAGGTCTTCAGTCAATCCACACAGGGTTCTCAACAGCTACTTTTAACTGTGCTCTTGTCACCCCCTGCAAAAGACTTCAATGGCACTTTAGGATAAAGATATAAAATGAAGCACAGATACCCCCTACCATGACCCACGTGGCCTCTGAACACTCTGCCACCACCTGCTTTTCATCTTCTGCTCCCACGCCAACCATTCCTGCTGCCTCCCAAATTGCTGGTGATCTACCTACTCCCACTACATTGTCTTTAAAAACTGCAAGCTATTCTCCATGTTCAGAAATGTCTATTAACTCCTAAGCTTCAGTGTCATGCTCTCAAGGAAACTCTCCTGGCTTCTGAATAGATGAAGCCTCTTATCCTCTTAATAGGCCTTATGATACCATGGACTGTATCTTAGCTGCATTTATCTTAGCTGCAAATGTTCATGTGTCTTTCCTTTGTTCCCTTCCTTTCCTTTTTTTCTCCTTTTTTCCTGTCTTTTGTGGCACTGGAGATCAAGTACATAACCTTCACACTGAGGTGCATCCCCAATTGTTTTTTTTTTTTTTTTTTTGAGACAGGGTCTTGCCATATTGCTAAGTTTTCTGGGTTGGGCTTGAACGTGTGCTCCTGCTGCCTCTGCCTCCCAGAGTGCTGGGATTACAGGTCATGTTTTGTATATCAACACAAGGGCAGACTGTTCATGAAAGTATTTGAATGAACTGTTTCCCTGCACTTTGTTCACTGGCATCACTGACTCTGGGAGGCATTCCTGAGTAGATGGCTCTCTTGTGCATTCTTCCACAGCAACTCTCCCACTCTTGAGTCCACTGTTGTTCATTCATTCAACAGGAAGCTTTTTTAATGCTCAGACTATACACTGGGTAACATGGTAGGATCTAACTGTTCTTGGGATCACAGCTTATCTGAGAATTTGAAAACTACCCTATCTTTTCAGGGGAAAAAGGGCTCATACCCACAACGTTTTGCAAATGACTTTAACAGGACTCATGCAGCCCCTGAAGAACACTCACTGTCAGCCTACACTAAAATTACAAGGGCGGCAGAGCCGGGTCTGGAAGCTGTTCTGCCTCACACCCCACATCAGCAAAGAACTCGGTCCACTGAGGAATCAAATCAGTATCTGCCAACTGTAACTGAACAAACAAAGCTCGGGAGGAAACTTAATGCACAAAGTAAAATTAAGAATTGGTGAAGTTACACTGCCTGAGTTTAATTCCTGATCAGCTGTGACTTGATAAAGTTATGTCACTTCTCTGTACCTCAATTAGGGCCATTACTTCTGTGAAGACTGACTGGGTTAATACCATATGTCACAATATCTTAACAATTCGTATATAATTATTCATTAAACTATCACAACCCATTTTAAAGACGAGTAAATGTTCAGGGAAAGTAGCTTGTCTAAAGCAGCTCTGCCATTAAACCCAAGGCACTGGATGCAAACCTCGACATCACGTCTGCAGAATTCTGCTCTAAGTCCGGTGCCCCACATACAGTCATGCTTTTGTAAACGTTTGTCAAATCGCTGTGGTTGATTCTATGATGTTTCACGCTAAAGTGTTTTTGAGGGTGAAACCCACTTGTGTAATACGTATACTTTTATATTTAATACAGTCTCCTCTGTAACACCACTAATTCCAACTCTGCCCTTTCGTAACATGTATGATCTGCTGAACAATTTCACATTAATCTCTATGTTCACAAGCAACGGAAAACAAAGGTCCAAAGGGCATCTCCGGGACCAAAGGGTCTCACATTCACATGTAGGGTATCCCTTTTTCCACAAAAACTTGTGATCCACGATTCCGGCGTTGGTTTAAGCCAGGCAGGCCGAGCTGAGGCTGGCAAAGCAGGGCGTTCTCTGCGGAGAGTCACAGATTTGGGCTGCTGGCATCGGATGTAGGATCACCCACGAAAGGGAAGAGCAGAGCCACTCACCTGTTACCGTCTACTCCAAGGAAGGCGCAGGGGGTCCCAGAGCCGTGGCTCCATCCTCCTCGTCCTGTTAGCCTGCTTCTCCAAGAATTGGCCTCCCCTGGAGCCTGTGGCTGAGACCCCGAGACCCAGGACCAAGATCAGGCACAGAACTTGACTTTTTCCAAAGGGCGGACGCGAACGCGACGCCTCTCGCCCGTAGCCTATCACAGCTGACTACACTTGTTGAGTCAGTACGTCGCCGTGGCTCCCAACGCAGCTAATCAGAGCGCTGGACACAAGCTACGAAATCCTCTCCACGCTGCGAGGGGCGGGGCGGGGCGGGGCGCGGCGGGGCGAAGGCTGGCTGCCCTGGGAATCAGCTTTGCTGGGAAGGTTCCCATCGCCGACATTGATGGTATCTTCGTTTCACGTCATTTCTGTACCGGCAAGCCTGCTCCACTAAGCTCAGCTTTTAAGTATTTTAAGAAACTTGGAGTTTGAGTCGTTTTGCCCCTTACAGACTGTCATTAGCTTGTAAAATGTAGAACTTTACAACCTGCCTTTGACATACAGGCATTCGGAATTCGCAGTCTTTTTTAAAACCCTAAAACTCTTTTCAAACAGAACAGTCTCCATCTTCTGGCCTATCCCAACCGTTAGCGATGGTGTCCAAATCTCCAAAAGCCACCAGTCCTCTTTCTCCTGCTTCCTTCACCTAAATGCTCTCCTTTTCTGATGCCCAATGTAACCCTGTAAATAAATTTCTCCTTACAGCCTGCCTCAGTGGCTTTCCTCTATTCTCTATCTATTCAATAAATACTGCGGCTTCTGTAGTACCAGGCATGCGAAACTACGACGAAAAGACAACGGGTAGACAAGACAATTGGGGAAAACAAATCCTCTACACTCACGGCGGACAGGCAGTACGAACATTATTAAACACAATTAGGGTTAAGTGTTACTAAAGTCAGAACATCCCGATCCTGGTCTATTTTTCTACTTGCATGGAGTGTACTAAGGAAATGTTAATCAAATCTTCAAGCCTAGCCTATGCAATGTATGCTCAAAAGGCTCCAGTGAGAGAAACTCACAACTGCACTTAACTTCACAAGGAGTGGCAAAAATCCTGCCTGATTATCTCTAAATCAACTCTGATCTCCAGCATATTCTAAAGTGAACTAAGCAGCTGACGTCTATGGGTCAGGGGACCTGGTTTAGCAACCCTCTGACTCTGGGTTACTCTTACAACAACACTTTCATTCACGGATTTACTGCACACTTTTTCTTGAAATACAAGGACCTGGGGCCCAAACTAACCAAATGTCATTTCCATTTAGGGAGAGGGAATTCGAGAAAGATATGGAAAAAAAGAAAGGAGGAGTGTAAACTCAGGGCTTAGAACTGCATGCAGCATCAGTGGTCAGGAGGGAAGGAGGCAGAAATGTGTGGAGGGTTCTGGAAGCCTACACTGAGGCTCCACAAACTGTGTGAGGAATGACAATACAAATGACCCTGTGCACTGTAATCAAAACTTCAAATTAACTAACTTGGCTGTGAAACTATATTAAATAAATACTACTCAGAGTTTTCCATCCCCATGTTTTCTTATTTTTGAGACAGGGTTTATAATATATAGTCTAGGGTGGTCTTAAACTTGCTACTGTAGCCCAGTCTGGCCTTGCACTTGCAAATTCTCCTGCCTGAACCCACATGCCACAAAGCCCATCTTCATCACAAAGGTTCCAACAATGCATTTCTAGGATCACAGTCAGGGTGGGGCAGGGGACCTTAGATGGAGAAAGAGGTAGAATGCATTTATGCATATTAACTTCAAAAATTACAAACATGTCTGGATGTATGGAAGAGATATATTTAAAAATATTCGTCTTTTACATCTTGAATTCACTACTGTGAGCAAATGTGAAAATACATAAGGACCACTCAAAAACTTGGTTCTCTCAAATTTTCAAAGTTTTCAACAATTTTTTGGCAGTAAGAATTTAAGTAGCATTTGTCAAATAAATAAAATGTCTTTAATCCTCTAACCACTAGTTATTATAGTAAGATTTTTAAATCACAAGCCCTTCTAATCACAGGAAGATATTCAATTCAAACATAGCACATCTGCAAAATTAGAGTACACTGAGTGATTCTTTCTTTTCCCTTTCAATGATTCACTTTGGTGAAATTTAGGCCAAACTGAAAAAGCTTTAAAAAAAAAAACTCTTAAAAAAAGAGAACAAAATAATCCTGTGTTTATAAGTAGTATATCAGTGCCTATGTTCAAATAATATTCTTTTACTGAAATGTTTATTTATATTAAAATAATCTTTTATCCCTAGACAGAGATGACAAACCTATGACTATTTCAATTTTATGCAGTATAATCAGGTCCACAGAACATGAAATACGGTTAAAATGAAAAAAGTTAATATGCATTATCATTTTAAAATGTTATATTTCTGCATGTTGACTCAAATTTATCATCAGACACCTTTTAACACAATTTTGAGTATTTGTTGCTACAGAAGCTGGGAAAATAAAAAGTTACTGATTATAATCCAGAATGGTAAGAATTAGTCTAGAGAACCGTGAAGGATAACAGCAGCAGTAACAGCAGCAGCTCACCAGAGCGGAGGCTCATCACTATACAGACTGTGCAATGTACAATCCAACACAGCATGGTAGTCAGGCAGCTAACCCTTATTAAGTATCTTACCTTATGCCAGGTATTATTACAGGTATTTTACATGGAACTGGACTCTGACACAGACACCACTGTCATCCTTGTTTTATAGATGATAAAAAGGAATGCACAGAAGGTTAAAATCTTGTCTCGAATCTCAAAATTAAGTTGCAAAGCCAGGCATCTGACTCCAGGATCCACATTCTCTCCCCATTTTATTGATATGTATATACAGGATACATAATGTTTACAATGAACTTCAATGTTCTGTGCACACATATATATCATGTTAAAATTATCAATCCTTCCCCTCTTTCTTTTTGACCCTCCCATTCTTATCTGTTGTTCCAGCCTAATTTATAGTTTTAAAAGCTCCATCACATGAACAAATCCTTTTGATTTTAAATCTTTCTTGCAAATAATTTTGAAAAGTTTTGTTTAAATGGTAGCTGTTCCTTTATTTAAAATGGTGACATGTTGCTTATATGATCTGTCTCTGAAATTATAATCATATCTCACACAGCAATGGCTTCTTACCAAAAACAAACAAAAAGAAAACAAATACAAAAGCAAACCAAGCACAAGATTCCATATTTGCATATACTTTAATAACAAAGTCACTTTAGATGAAATGAACAAAAACAGGTAGACAAGGAGATTTTAACACATGATTCTTTCACAAGTTTGGGTCAAAACAGGCATATGTAAAGCTTTAAAACATTTACCGTCTGTGTTAACAGAAGCTAAGTCTACTAATCTGGACTAAGCATGTTCTCTAAAACATTATTACGAAAGAGTGCAAAGTTAGGTCAATGTTATGAAGAAAATTTGGCCTAAAATTTTAACAAAGTCTCTTAAGAAAGTCTAAAAACCTCCTAAATCCCCACATTGACTCTCAAAACTTTTGAGTGTATCAGAGTATCAGTTTTCAACTTAAGCTTTTACCATACATGAAAAATTATCAAAAATATATTGATGGGTCTATACTAGTTGTGACTGTATTTACATTAAGCAAATTTTTTACCAAGTTCTTTATATACATATTACCACTTGTCGCATGTGAAATTCATTAAAAAGTTACAAACCACAGAAATGTCAATAGAAATAATGTACTCAAAATGTAACTGTTTTCCATCAATGAAGAATATTTTAAAATAATTTAATTGAAAAGTACTGAATTTCTCATCAATTTCAGCTGCAACAGTATTCCTCCTGCATGTTTTCTGTGATTTAAGGGAGGAAAAAAAGGGAGTAAAGCTTAATTGCAAAGAATTAAATAAAAATTTGATGAGCATTTGATCTTCAAGAAATTTATATTCCAATTAAGTTGACACAAAACCAATCAATTAAAATATAAACAGTTTAAGATAAATGAATAAACAGTCTCTAAAAACTGGCAAGTATACCATATAAATATTTTTCATATTAATTCAAATCACTAATACTAACCCAAATCCACTTAAACTGAAGGGAGGTATGGCTTCTTGGTACTTCTAAAAAGGACCAGGATTTAAAATAATTTAAAGCAGCTAGAAAAAGTTTAGATTTTAGAAGCAGCACGTGGATAAAGAAATTCATGAATATTTAAAAGGTAAAAAGTTAGCAAAAGTTTATAAAGGGATTATTTGTGTCATCAAAATAAGGAAGCACTGTGTTTTGAACTAGTTATACAATAAGATGACAAGTCTTTCTTTTAGAAAAAACTTGATCACAATATTGTAAGTTTTTCAAACTTTAAGATCAGATCACATAATCATAAAACTACAGTTTTTGTCCAGAACAAATGCATCTCTCTTGTCTAATAATTAACTGATTTTGTGATAATTACTCAAGAATTTATGCTTCAAGATTCTCTGGTTAGAAAACAGACATTAGCTCTATTTTGGGTATTACTTTATATTAATTATATATTCTATGAAAGTAAGAAACAAAACTCTAAGATAATTACCTAATTAATTAGTACTCTGTCTCTGGACTTTGGGGACAATACTCTGAGCATCCTCTTCCTGACTAGGACGTTTCCCGCTGCTGAGACCTGAGCCCACGGAGTTTCTTCCTACACATTTCAAAAATGGAACACTTAAGATAGGGAAGGGGAGAAGCACAGTGTGCACGAGTGCTTCTCACTTACCTTGCTTTAACAGGTGGGTCTGTTGGCTGTCTCCATGAACATAATGTAAGATACCACTCCCTTGAGAACAACCTGGTATATTTAAAATACAGTAAAATTATTTAAAATAAAATCCAATGTGTATTAAGACTACAAATCTAATTTTTAATATTTCAGTTCATCGATGTGTTTTTTTTTTTCAATCCTTCCTATGAACCAAAAGTCACATGCCCAAATCAGAAAATTTTAAAATTAGGCTTACAGAAATGCTCAAAAGCATTTTCTAAGAACAATTTCTTTACCAGTTAATGATGACAATTAGAAACTTGACCATGAAGAACAGGGGGCAACAGTAAAAAAAAAAAAAAAAAAAAAAAAAAAAAAAAAAAACAAAAAAGACAACCAACCCAGGACCCTTGCACTAAAGTATCTGAGCTTAGGCTTAAACTTGGGATCCTCCTACCTCAGCTTCCCAGAGGGCTGGGAAGGTCTGCACTGCCAGGTCTAGGGTCCCTTCACTGGACACTCTGTCCCATAGCCTTTCTTTTGAGCCTTTTCAAAACGTACTTCCTTGCAGATAAAGGAATAAGGGTCGGGTCTGCCAGATGAGAGTTTTAACAATTCAAATTGTACAGCAAGATACAGACTATGGGGAGTTACTTAGCCTGAGGAATTGTATCAACCCTTCTTCTTTTTTTTTTTTTTTAAGATAATGCTACAGGAGAATGAAAAATATTCAGCCCCTAGACAGATTACTTCATGACCTGCTCAAGACTATGTAAATATTTACTTAATGTTTTTTGAATAAAGAATTCAACTTTTCAGGTACTCAACACCAGGAAAATGGATGCCTTATATTACTAATGACATGCTTCCCTACCTGGAAGGTATCTATCATAAATGAGTAAGTACAGTCACTGTCTGTGGAGAAAATTTGTACCTGCCCTTCACTGAATGGGCACCCCTAATTATACTGAAAACATTCAGCATCTGGGCTTGTATGGCTGAAAGTCAGACTACAGCAAATTCACCACTGACTGGCGCTCCTTCTGCTCTGACCAACTGCAGGGCTCCCCAAGCGATACCTGCTGCCATGCAGTACTGTGTTCCATTATCTAACACTACACACAATGATGCGAATATGCCTAACTAAGCCACTGCACTGCAGCATACTTTAACATGGCTGAAATGGTATGTTTTATGCTATGTACCTTTTACTACAATAAAAAATCAATACATACATTTTCAAGTATCATATTTACTTAAACTCCAACTCATTTTATTTTATTTATATCTTACATTTTTGCTAAGTAATTGTTTATTCTACAGACTATGCCAGGTACTAGGGACATAAATATTACTTAGACATGGGGTTTGCACTGAAGAGATTTTCAGTCTCACAGTAGACAGATACGTAGCACTGCCTCACTTTCAAAACATCTCACACCATTTCCGTTCATTCCCCAGTCCTGTTCCTAGGCCCAAGGTAACCACTCATCTATTTCATCTCTAAAGATTTGCCACTGTGACTAATTTGTAACAATGGAATCATGTAGCATGGCTTTAGTGGTTCTGATTTTCACAGTGGCACAGCAAACATCAGTATTCTGTTCCTTTTTCTGAAACATTTCATTGTATGGCTACATTACAATTTCACTATTATAAGCAAAGCTGCCATAAATGGTTATTTGTGAGATCTGTATCAACACAGACTTTTCATTTCTTTTGGGTAGAGATACAGAAATTTTAGGGTGTACAATACATTTATGGCTGGCTTTTTAAAAAGGTGCCAAACTATCTCATCAAAGTCACTGTATCATTTTACCTCTCGAGACGCGTTCCTAGATTTTTAAAATATCACTCATTATATTTGGTGTTCTCTTGTTTACTTCAGCTATTCTCATAAGTATAGAGCGACAACTTGCTTCAGTTTGCCTGGTACATTCCAGGTTATAGCACCGAAAGTTCAATGCCCCAGAAAACTGATCAATCCCAGCCAATCAGTGACAGCTGCTCACTCTTAGAGGGTGTAAGGTACAACCTCATAATCTTGCTAACTTGCATTTCTCTAATGGCTAGCATGCTAATGAAACAGATTGTAATAGAAAAAAATAAAACTAAAAATCAAGTAAAAACTAAAACACACTGCGATAGAAAAAGAGTCTGTGATATGTTTTATTATAAAAACAAAAGTACTTTTAAGCTGAGTGTGGTAGTGCCTGCCTGTAATCCCAGCACTGGGGAGGCTGAGGCAGGAGGACTGCTCTGACGTCAAGGCCAGTTTAGGCTACATAATGAGTTCAAGACCACACTGGATACAGAAAAAGATCCTGTCTCAAAAAAAGTACTTTAAAACATCTTTGTATGGTTTATTCCTTTTCTGAGCCTACACAGTAAGCAATTGTAAAAAGGAGAGAAAAAAATGCAATCTGTATCACAAAAAAATAGGCATTTTCCGGGCGTTTAACCACAGCCCTTCCACCCTATATATCTTTAAGAATTTTGCCCTTTGACGTACCTTGAAAGGTACTAAAAAGTCTATAGACAAAATAAGCACAGGCCATAAAGACGTATGTTCTAGAAGCACGCCAGTCCTTGCAAATGGAGTAGAAATATGACAAGTGTACAGGAGAATAGTACTGACTCCAGGACTGTTTCTTAAACACTCATGTGCATCTGATGTTCTCTCCTTTATTACCCAAATGCTACTTGTCCTACTGCCTTCCATAATCCATAAATTCTGTAGTTCCTTCAGATCTCAGTGGTCTTGTTTCTTACAAATGTAAGAAATTACAATTGCTTTTGTTTTTCTTCCACATCTCCATTCAGACCATAAGCTGTGTGTAGCTTTTATGCCTCTATGTCTTTTGAAAGCACCAGAGTATCCAGTTGCAAAGTGAGTTGAAGGAAAATATTTTCATGATTATAGTAATTTTAAGATTATGTATGTCATAAGCTATCCTGTTTTTATTAATTTGTGAACTAAAAATTATCCCAAATAGATCTGCCACCATTACGAGCTTCTCAAGGTCACTCCAAATAAAGAACACATTAGTGCATAAACGAAGAAGGAGGATGCACCATCACTTCCCATTAGACCCCTGTGGCCTGCAGATCCCTGTTCCTCTATTGCTCTGTATTACTGCTTCAATAAGCTTCTGTCCCTCATGCTCATGTGTGGACTGACACGGCTGGTTGTGAACAAAACAGGACATTTGAAAGAATGGTGAAACGATGTATTGTTGAGGATTGTGTTAAACTGTGGGAGACCCTAGGAAAGGCTGCTTTTGAAGTACACTGCCTTTACTGGCAACTATTTGAATGCTAGGAAGGTAACATTCCAGTAATTATTTCTTATCAACAATAAATCGAGCAATCATTTGCAAAGGAAGCCCACTGATGCAAGAAACAGCACAAGCTTTGGTGCTACTCAGACCTGGCCCTGCTCTTAGCTCAACTATTTATTAACTGTGGCATCTCTGTTTTTCAAAAAAATTTATTCTTTAATAAATCTGAGTGATTAAAAATATAATTTCTCAAATGCTCCCTTTTTAAAATAAAATCATGTAGCTTTGTACTATTTCTGGTTAGTCTTAGAAAATAATACAATGATTTAAATTCTAAAATATTCTGGCTTGGTATCACTAATATCACAGATATTTAGTAATTATGTGGTAACTAAGCATGAATCATACAGAGGACTATCACAGACCAGACTATAAGAAAAAAACTCATGTGTTAAAAGAACCAAAGACCCTATGTACCCATGGGCCAAATCTTCTGGTTTTGTTCACCGTACTAATGGCTTTCTTAATGAGTTTCTATTAATAGCTGATGTGAGCTTAAAGAGAGTAGAAATAATGAGCATCCTGAAAACACGACATTGGAGTTCCATTTTACTATTTTCCATCAAACTAGGAGAATGAGAGGATGTGTGATTATATGCACATGTATGCATTTATACAACAACTTATTATACTAATTTTTAAAATACAATCTATTAAAGTACAGTTCACTAAATATGATCAGTAATCTCCTTATGTTACTAAGGGTAGAAATGTCCTGTTCACTTACTTCCACTGCTGCTACAACCTGGCACATTTTCTGGAGAAGCATACCCCATTAGACCTCCATTCCCATTGGGATTAGAAGGTACCGATGCAAGAAGACCTAAGGGGACAAAGTTCCCTATTACATTGTGCATGCTCAAGACACATTCAACAATAGGCATATATATAGTTGACAAAGAAATAAATTAATGGCTGTGACATACCTAGTCCTCTATATCGTGAAAGTTGTTGATAGATCTGCTTCATTCTTTCAATATTCAGACGGCTTGCCTCAGCGTGGTTAACCATTGGCTTGGGATAATTAATTCCTATCAAACACTTAGCTACTTTCTGGATACCTTCTGGTGCATTCCAAGGATCATAGATATATTTTGCAGGAAAGCCTCTTAGAACAGGCAAATAACGCCTTTTGGGAGAAGGAAGAAAAGTTATTAATAAAATGTATGTTAGGCAAACTGTAGCAAGACTACTATCTATGAATGACCAAAAATCAAGCCAGTAGCATTTAAACGATCTGTTTACCCTTGTTTTCATCTCTGCTGCCCATCATGAGTGGGGAACACTTTAAGTATTGCTTAAACATGAAAAGCTCATCCTGAATTAGCTATTCCAAACTGAGTAATAATCACCCTTGATTTACCTGATATAGTCTCCATTGGGATCTGTTCTCCTACCAAAACCAACAGGGCAATAGCAGTGAAAAAACTGTTGAAAAAAGGAACTACAAGATAGCCACATCCAACTTCCAGCATTTATGCTCCAATCTGCATCAAGCAGCAATTCTTCAAATACCTTCAGAAGTAACAGTAACCAATTAGTTTGTACACATATAATTCTCAAAGCAAGCATTTTTGAGGTCACTGTAGATCAAGTCATGGCAAAGAAAATCTAGCACAGACCTGTAAAATTAAACATTTCAAAGTTAGCTTTCTTGTGCTAATGTGGAGTTTTAATATTGAGTTATATGAGCTATTCTGGGGAAAGATATATATCAGCAATGTAGCAGATCTCTGAATAGAATTTACCTTTCACTATTTTTAATATTATTGTGTGGAGAGGGCAAAAATAAGTCACTTCTTTTAAAGGATGGTAAGAGAGTAAGTAGATTAAAAGCAGGATGCCATTTTCAAGAAAACAAAAAAGCTACTTAATAATCACGAACAAATATGTAGATGCCTACTACACTGGCCTAATGTATTTGCATTATTTAGTTTAAATCTCAAATTCATTGATTCAAAAGATAGTAGAATTACATAGATTTTTCTTAAATTTGTGAAGTAGGTTCTATACATCTTCATGTAAACTTACTAGTAGGAAACATACAAGAATGATAAAAAAAAAAAAACCCAGTTTCAGAACTGGCCCTTGGATAGGGAAAATTAATAATATAGCCAGAAAGGTAAAACACTTGTAAATCCTATCATATACAATCACAAAATCATGCCACAAAATGCAGCATGCTTGATTTCATACAAAGAAGTTATTATTAAACTAATGTTGAAGTGATATGAAATGATTTATATTTTAAACCTTATAAATTTACTGTTTCTAAGAATTCTTGGGTGATTCTTTTTGACAAGTGATCACCTTCAAATATATCTACCTAATAAAATTGAAATATTAAATATTAATTCTCTTAATGTCAGGGGGTTTAATCACTAAAATGACTATAGGTTAATTGATGTGACCATTTTTCATCATTTCTCCTATTTGATTTTACTGTCCTGCTCTCCAAAAGTGTGCCTGTCTTGTGGGGATTATATTTCATCTATTAAAAACTAACTGTAAGTGAATCATAATGAATCTTAGACAAATTCTAAGATTTTTAAAAGAAGGTAGGAACTGAATTCCTTAAAAAATTCAACCATGCTACACCAGCTGGAACACTTACCTTCATTCCTTCTTCCCAGCTAATCCATAGGTCACCCCGTGTCAGGAAACAAGCGACAGCATGTCTGGCTAAATGATGAATCCAACCCTCCTGACGAAGCTGTGTCATGATGGCATCAATCCATGGAAAGCCTGTCCGGCCTTCTGCCCATTTGGCTAAAGCTTCAGGATTCTTATCCCAAGGAATCTGAACACAGATGGGGTTTCCTTCCATTTTATCAAAGCGTGGATTATTTGTTGCTGCTGTATAGAAAAATTCACGCCATAATAGTTGCCCATAAAGAGAAAGGGGAGGGGAACTATTCTTCTTTACCTGTGATTAAAATGCAAGAAAGTATTATCAGCAATTTAAAAAGAAGTATTTTGAAAAATAAGCACTAGTTTTAGTCAATACCTTTTTGTAAAGATCGGTGAGTTTGAAGTAAAAGAGTCGACATGACAAACATCCAAATCGGAGGTAAGGGCTGAGACCTGTAGGGCTTGCAAGCAGGGAGTTTGCATTCATTCGCGGTCTTTCAAAGTTAGCCACCCAAGCCTGAAAACACAGAGAAAAACATTCAATAACTGCCTTTTTTCATTTTAAAACAGTACTCAAAATTTACACAGTTCTCAGGAAATAATTTCTTCTCTCAGCCACAAATTTCATGTTCCAATAAAAAAAGGTTAATACAGCAAGCATTCTATTCATTTAGCCAACATCATGCACCACTTATGTGATACATTTGCAGTTTACCAACATAAAGCTGAGAGCATCTGTGACCTGTCTCTTTGAAATAGAAGGAAAGATTAAACACAGCAGTCCACTCTTGTCCACAGTTTCACTTTTCAAAGTTTCAGTTACTCCAGACCAGTGTATGGTCAGGAAATACTAAAATGGAAAATAATAAGTTTTAAATTTTATTAGTTACTCAAGACCAATGTATGGTCAGGAAATACTAAAATGGAAAATAATAAGTTTTAAATTTTATTTAGTCTGCTGTTATTATTCTACTTTGTCATTAGATAAATATTTATCAATAACTATTATTGTGCTAATTTCTTAGTGTACGTAATTTATAAGTTAACTTTATCATAGGTAGCTTGCATAGGAAGAAGCATAGTATAAATATGGTTCAGTGCTATACATGGATTCAGGCATCCACAGGATCCCAGAACATACTCTCTGTTGAAAAGGGGGCACTCCCGCAGAAGAATTAATTCTAGTTTCAAGTTATGGTCATTTGATACGGCTTAAATAGAAAAGAGAGGTAGTATGGGAGTAGTCAAACAAGAAATATCAAGGGAGAAATGACATTTAAATGATCTACTACTTATGATCCAAATAATCTTCTATTTTCATTTTTAAAAGAGTGAAATAATTTTTAAAATGCCAGTTTAGAAGTATGAACATTGAATATATAATCTTACTTTTCTTTCTAAATGTCTTTCCAAACGTGTAAGTGCTTCAGTTTCTCCTCCTGGCCACACAGCAGAAGATAAGCCATCAGTATCAAAGCCTACAAGAAAGGAAAAAAAAATACTAAATGAAAAAATTTTCATTTAGTAGCAACTAGAAAGACAAATTACTTTGTAGAAAAATTATGAGAATAGAATAAAAATAGATAGGCCCTCACTGAGGATATTGCATTGTCTCTATTCTTCAGGACACACATCCTGCTTCATATGTTAACAGGTCACACAGATATATATAACACAAATAATGTACACAGTTATCACTCATTTTATCTTGTTTCGCCCCTTTATTTTTTTTCTCCAAATACTTTATATGGCAAAATGAGAAGAAGTGGAATTTTCTGAGTGATTCATGATTTATTAATCTTAAGTTCCACCCTTAATATAACCAGACACCTACCTAGCTCTTCCAGTGAAGGAACTCCATATTTCTCATCATGGTCATCAGACAAAGGAGTTGTGCACTTTTCTATTACCTCTGACGTAATTGTCTCTACCGGTATCTCTAGTGGTTCCATTTTGCTGATAAGAGTCTGAAATCTCTTGTAAGTTAGAGGCGGTTGTCCACCATTGAGTTCTATGATCCTATTATAAAAGTTAGTAAGATGTAGTTAATAAAAAATGATGATATATTTTGGCAGATAAGCTCTGAAAAGGCTTAAAATTAGAAAATAAAATTTATCACTTCTGAGTTTTAGAATGTTAGTTTCTTATATGACCCAGGAAATGGGTACAAATCATCTATTATTAGTGAGTCTAAATATCATTCTCTTTACTTTCTAGACAGTTGCTAGGTATCAAAAGTATACAGTATATGTAAGAAAACCATTAAGATAGAGATTATTTCTTAAGAACCTATGAGTGAAAAAAATAACTGGTAAATTAACCTAAAAGTAATACCAAGAAATTAATAACATATGGGACATATGGCATACATATAAGCAAAAGAACAGTTTCTATGGTGAAACCAACATCTATGATCTCAGTTACTTTTTTGTGACTAGAGCTACAATTTACTCAAAAAATATCAAATGCAGTATTATTTTATTACAAGAGGCCTCAAGTTACACCTTAGAATCCATACTTTGCTTATCTTACCTATTTTTGTATCTTACAGCCGGTATTTCCCCATATTCTACAGCAAGTTTCATTAATGAGAATTCTCGATTCAGATGGATAAATGGTATAAGATGGCAGCCATGTAGGATCTCCTGCTTAGTGCATCCTCACAGACTCAGCCAAAAAGCTGAGATACAGTTAAAAAAATTATTTTAGTAATACAGTTAGGAAAAGAAGTGAACTCTAGGAATTATAAACAGGCCAAATGGAAAGTTAGAAATCTTGGAAGACAAGGCAGTGAGAACATGCTGCTTGGAAGTTGCCACAGGCTGCCCAGGCCACGCGGGAAGAACTGTAAGCAGCAACGGTCAGCAGGTATCTGCATATGAGAGCTTGCAGGGTACAAGACACAGAGACAGCATTGGGGGCAGCGGCCTCCTTCTCTTCTAGTCAGTAAAGCTCCCTAATCCTGCCCAGCTGCCTCAACATGTGTGCCAGAGGGTAAGAATTAAAGATGCATGGAGTCTGACTGTGCAACAGCGTGAAAGCCAGAGACAGGAGGTAGCTGCGAGGGTCCCCTGAATGGCTGCCATTGAATCTATGATGAGCACTGGCCCATGGGCGGTAACAAGCATACACAACTACAGATCTGAAGTACTTAGAATTCCTGTTCACAGCACAGGCAGCCACAGCTCAATTCTATTCCTCACGCAGAACTTGCTCAACTCCTACATGTCTTCAACTCTCTCCCTAAGAGGGAGAGAAAGGGAAAGAGCTGGTATTATCCACAAAGATCTCAGCTCTACAGCCCCTCCAGACAGACTCTGTTCAACTGAAAGGAAAAGAGAGGAACTGTGCAGTTTGAGAGATAGTGGGCAGCAATAGGAGCAGGGAAACCGACCACAGGTAAGTTAGGCACAGCGGAAGTCCTGGAGGCTATATAGGCATAATCAGCTGAACACAGGGGTCTGGTACCCAATTATCTCTGCTCCTGTGCCTAGTAAAAGGGCAGCTATCAACACTTGCTGGCTTCAATAGTATCTCCAGCAGGAGGCAAAACTGAGTTGAGTTTAGATATGACCACAAACACTCATCTACAAAAGACAAGCAATCAGCCCCGTAGAGGCCAACCGAAGACCAAGCTCCAGACCACCATAGCACCATAGTGCCAGGTTATACCAGTCATAGTCAAGGGGAGATATATATCAAATACAGAGAGTCCTACTGTTGATCATAGATTTCCACCCTAGCTGACCTTTAAGTCTTGCTACAAAAGCATCAGCACGATGAGAAAACAAGCAAACAAGATGCTTCACAAAGACCCTAGTTTATTAAAGGAGGTCCAAATGGGAACAGAAGAGGATTCAAATTTCCAAAACTTCAAAAGCAGAATAATCAAGCCACTGGAGGAACATAAGACAGATTCAAACAATAACCTGCTCAAGTAAAATTATTAAAGAGACAGAATCTAAGAATAAACTCCTCAAATTATTGCAGGAGCATATGACAGAGTTAAACAATCTCCTTAAGATGTTTAGTGAGCTTGAAAAGGATGTAAATAGTTTAAGGATAGAAGAAACAAAACATCCAGTCAGATGAATAAGAAAACCAAGGTGATGTTACCTGAATTACGGAAGTCAATTCAAGAAAGGAATTTCTTGAGTCACCACAGTCCAAAAATATGAAAAGATATTAGCAGAACATCAGGACATAAAAACCTTAATGATAAGTCTGGTGAATAGAATGATCCAATGTGAGGACTGAACCTTGGAAGTAGAAAACAAGATGGAAGCCATGGGTCAAACCCTCAGGGATGCTCTAGCACTATGTGAGCAAGGCAACGGTACCCAATAGCTGGGAAGTGACTCAAAACAAGCTTAATCTAACAATCATATTATTACAGTGAAAAGAAGAACCAAGACAGTTTCTTAGAATAACAGCAAACTTCTTAACACAAGCCCTAAAACCAGAAGAGTTTGGAGTAAAATCTAAGCCCTGAAAGAAAATAATTACCAACCAAGACTCTTATATCCGGCAAAATTATCTTTCAAAATTAATAGTGAAATAAAGTCCTTCCATTACAAAGAAAACCTGAAGAAATTTATGACAACTAAACCAACATTACAAAAATACTTAAGCATCTGCAGGATAGAGATATGGAGAATAAACAGAGGCAGGCAGGCATTCAACAGGAAAAATAAAAAGGAAAACAAAAACCTCAACACCTGAATATCTAGAATTTCAAGCATCCAAAATTTGGAACAATGATAGGATTCAATAATTCCAAGAAAATAGTAAGTCTCAATGTCAACTATCTCAACTTTCCAATCAAGAGACACAGGTTAGCAGACTAAATTAAAAAGCATAATCCAACCATAATTTTTCTGTAAAAGACACACCTTATCATGAAGAAAAACACGTATCGAAAGTGAAAGGATGGAAAACCATATTCCATTCAACAGGAACACAAAAACAAGTAGTAGTAGTAGCTACCCTTTTCTCTGATAAATTGGGTATCAAGCCAAAATTGGTCAAAAGAGACAAGGTTATTACACCTTACAAAGAGAACAACTCAACAGGACGAGGTAACAATAGTAAATATTCATACACCACAAATTAGCATACCCAACTTTATAAAACAAAAGCTATTGGACATAAAAAAAGACATCAAAACAATTATAGTGGGGAATTTTAACAGTCGACTGTCCAGGAAGACAGGTCAACTAGACCAAAAAAAAAAAAAAATCAACAAAGAAATAAAAGAATGGAACCTCACAGTTGAAAAAAACAATGTTTTACCCAGTAACAACAGAATACAAATTCCTTTCAGCAGCTGACTGAACATTCTCTATAACAGAACACATTCTAAGCCACAAAATGTGCTTAAACAAATAAAATAATTGAAATAATCTTATGCATACTATTAGATCACACTGGAATAAAATTAGAAATCAACAAAAGAAACTACAGAAAATATACAAACACATGGATTCAATAATACACTATTGAACAAACAGAACAAATTAGGGAAGAAATCAAAAAGTTTCTGGAGTCAAATGACAATGGAAGTATATTTGTGGTTTGGATCTGTAATGTCCCCATAAAATCTCATGTATGGATGTGGTGGATTATCTATGGAACTATGTGCTGTTAGGAGATAGAGGCCTAGTCTGGAGGGGTAGACTATTGGCATGTGGTGGATTATGGGTATGTAGTGGAAGACAGGCATGTGGTAGATCATAGATTATAGGTGTGTGGTGAATTAAAGGCTTCAACCTCGAAGGGGTAGAACACTAAGGCTGGACCTGGAAGGGGCAGATCATTGGACAGAACCTGGAAGGGAATATATGCTACCTCCTCCACTCCTTCAGGGAACTTAGCTTCCTTTTTGCAATGCCACAAGGAGCTGCTTCTACTTCTGCATGTGCTTCCACCACTGCCAGCTGCCCATGACTTGACTGTCACCTTCTGAAACTGTGAGCTAAGAAACCTTTTTTCTCCTAATTAGTTCAAACTGTGTATTTTGTCACAGCAATACAAAAGTAACTAAAGAAAAACACATCACTCCAAAACCTTTGGGACACAGTGAGTGTTAAGATGGAAATTCATTACTACAAATTCACATTTAAAAAAATCTGAACAATCTCAAATAACCTAATTGTTGTGGTTAGGATCTGGAGTGTCCCCCAAAAGTCTCATGTATTTTGATGTTATGGATTGTCTATGGAACCATGTGATGTTGGTGGACTGGGGTCTAGTCTGGAGGGGTGGATTACAGTTAAGACTAAAGGCATGTGAGTTAGGATTAACGGTGTGTAGTGGCCACACCTGGATTCAGGAGGGACTGGTTACTGGGCAGAGACCACATCCATGCATGAGACTTTATGGGGACATTACAGATCCAAACCACAAATATACTTCCATTGTCATTTGACTCCAAAAACTTTTTGATACATAAGCTGCACCTGCCTTCCTGGAGGACTGGGCCTAGTCTCAACTAGCTTGTCTTCCTGTTTGTTCAGGGAAGCTGCCTCCATCTCTCTCTCTCTGCCACGTACTTCGACTGTTGCCGGCCACCCCTGAATGGACTGTGACCTCTGAGACTGTGAGCTAAAATAAACCTTTCCTTTCCTAGATTTGTGGATGTTGGGTATTGAGTTACAGTAATGAAAAAGTAACTAAGACACTAATGATGTAGATCAAGATGTTAGAAAAGCAAGAACAATCTAATTCCAAAACTAACAGAAGGAAAGAAATTATAAAGATCAGAGCAGAAATTAATGAAATTGAAACTAAAAAAAAAATACAAAAGATCAATGAAACAAAAGCCTGTTTTTTGAAAGGATAAATAAGACTGATAAACTTCTAGCTAAACTGACTAAAAGAAGAAAATAAAAAAAAACCCTAAAACAATGTAAATAAAAATGAAAAAGGCACAATTACAGCACACAGTAATTTCAAACTACTTTGAAAACCTATACTCTATTAAATTTAAGAAGTTATAAGAAATGCATGTTTCTAGATAATATATTAACTTCTCAAAACTGAGTCAAGAAAATACAAAATATTTGAATTGGACAATAACAAGCAATGAAATCAAGAAAGTAATACAGAATACTTCCAACCAAGAAAAGCCCAGGACTCAACGGATTCACAGCAGAACTCAAACAGAAATTCATGGAAATGAATTAATGGAAATACTTATTAAATTCTTTCTAGAAATCAAACGGGGAGGAAATAGCCAAATTTATTCTTTTAAGCCAATAAAACTAATAAAACCAGACAACGACCCAACAACAAAAGAAAACTATAGGCCAATTTTCCCTAATGAACACAGATGCAAAAATATGCAACAAGATACTTGTTAACAGAATCCGTCATAAAAAAAATACATCATGACCAAGTTGGCTTCATCGAGGGATGCAGGGGTGGTTCACCATATGCATATCAATAATGTAATACATTCCATCAACAAAAGCAAAGATAAAAATCATTATCTGAATAGATGCATAAAAGCCTTTGACAAAATTCAACATCCATTCATAAAACCCTGAATAAAACATATGGAAGGACCTTATCTCAAACTGATAAAAGTCATTTATGACAATCCTGCCAATATCAGTTTAACTGAGGGGGAAAAAAATAAAAGCATTCACTCTAAAATCTGGAACTAGACAAGGATGTCTGCTGTCACTCCTGTTCAACAAAGTACTTGAAACTTTGGCCAGAACAATCAAGCAAAAGGAAAAAACGGAATGCAAATAAGGACAGAAGAAGTTATGATATCCCTATCTGCAGATGACACAATCCTCTACACTGAAGACACACAAACATATGCACACACACATACTCCTCTACCAGAAGTGTCGCAGAACTAAAGTAATAAGTTAATCACTCAAATCAATAGCACTCCTGTATATCAGGAACAAACTCAATGAGAAAGAAATTAAGAAAGCCACCACATTCAAAATAGCTACAAAAAAATGAGATTATGTAGGAATAAACCTTACCCAGGAAGTGAAGGATCTCTACAGTGAAAACTACAGAACTGTGAAGAAAGACATTGAAGAAAACTTCAAAAAATGAAAAGAGATCCCACATTCCTGGACAGGCAAAATTAACATTGTCAAAATGATCATACTTTCAAAACTGTGATACAGATTCAACACAATACCAATCAAAATACCAACAGCATTCTTCACACAGCTAGAAAAAACCTCCAAAATTTATATAGAACCAGAACTAAGGCCTCAAAATCCTAAAGCAATCCTTAGTATCAAGAACAAAGCAGGAGGTATCACAATCCCAGATGTCAAATCATTTTATAAAGTGACAGTAATTAAAACCATATAGCACTGGTACAAAAAAACAGGAAGGTCAAAGGTTCAGAATTGGGGATGAGACAAACCCGCGCACCGTTAGCCAGTTAATCTTTGACAAAGAGGCCAAAAGTATTTCTTGGAGAAAGACAGTATCTTCAATAACTGGTGCTAAGAAAACTGGCCAATGACATGCAGAAGAATGAATCTAGACCTATTATCTTTCATCCCATACTAACTTCAAATCGAAACAGGTCAAAGAACTAGACATCGAAACAGAAACACGGAACCTTTTGGAAGATAAAATAGGCAAAACACTAGAAGATATGGGGACATCATGAACAGGATGCCAAGTACACAGGAAATAACACCAAGAATCAACAAATGGAACTACAACAAACTAAAAGACTTTCTGCAGAGCAAAAGAAATAATCAACCAAGTGAAGAGACAACCCACAGAATGAGAAGAAAATTTTGCCAGCTACTCCTTGGATAGCTACCACCTTTCAAAACAAATGACACCACCAAAAAATGGTGACTTGAAAAGACATTTCTCGAAAGAAGTACCAAGGCCAATAAACACCTGAAAACATATTCAACATTTCTGGCCACCAGAGGAAGGTAAAGCATCAAACCACCAAGACTTCATCTTACTCCAAAAAGAATTGCTATCATTCTTAAGTCAAAAGACTACAAAAAGCAGCAAGGAAGTGCAGCTGGGAGGAGGAAACATCTATTTTATTTATTTTTTATTTTTTGTTTTTTGTGACCCTGAACTAGTACAATCATCAGGGAAATCAGTTCAGAGATGCCTTAGAAAGATGAAGCTAAAGTTTCTTTGGACCCAGCTACAGCTCTCCTGGGCATCTTGTCAAGGGAACTAAAATCATCATATCAGAGAAACATGAATGCCTGTGTTTGTAGCAGTACATCGAACCCATACTAGCTAAATCCTGAGAACAACCTATATGTCCATCAATAAAGGAATAAAGAAAATATGGTATATACGCACAATGGAGTATATCATGCTGCCATAAAGATAGATATGAAGCTACTGTAAGAAAATGGGGCTACTTTGAGTCAGTATCGCTTAGCAAAATAAATAAAACACAAAGACTAAGTATCGCAGAGTTCCTGCTATATGAGATTGTCAAAAGATAAATGTCTAAAAATTAACATAATGTAAGAAAGAGGGTAGGAAATAGGGGGATAGGCTGCTTGGAGATGGGAAGTGATCCTGAGGTAGAAGAAGGGGGAAATGAAGTGTGAGAGGAAAAGGGAAAGAAAAAAAAAAAGGCCAAGAAGTGGTATGTATGGATACCATTTTCCCATGTTGTATGTAATCAACATACAAATGAATTTGTAGTCCATACATATTAAAATACAAGTACCATACAAAGAGACTTATCTATTACAAGATTGCTACCTTGTATTGTGTTCCTATCTTCCCTAAGATGTCAGTATATATACATCTACGTAACTAGTATCCTCTTATCTGTGGCTTTGTCTTCCATGGTCCCAGTTACCCTTGGTAAACAGTGATTCAAAAATACTGATATTTGTTTTGACTCTTTACACACAAAGAGATCACATTAATACAAATTTCATTATGGTACAGTTATAATTATTTATACAATTGCACTTTAATGCTATTAATTTCTTACTATGCCTAATTTATAAAATTAATTTTATCATGGGAATGTATCAGAAAAAAACATAGCATATACAGAGTTTGTTACTATGTAGCTTCAGGGAACCATTGGAGATAATGGAGTGTCTCCTCTGGGGAGAAGGGGTAGGGATACCATTTTTAGTACATGTTAACCCCAAAATATCAAATTATTTAATAACATATATTCATTTCTGATCATTTACTGTCTCAAACAAGTCATACATAAAAATATAACAGTTCTGCTAACTGTACTTAAGTTTAGATTCCAATACTATTTTGGAATAACTATTCTCTCATTATAGCCATTTTACTTAGCTTTGGGCCTTAAGTAAGGACTGTATGAAGAATCCTAGATATGGAAAATTGAAGTCTATCAAGAAGGCTAAGTAATCTAGTCAAGGTTACTTAACTAATAAATGGCAAATCAAGGCTTCCTTAGTCTAAAACATAGTATATTTTTCTTTGCATACCTTATATAATTATCAACTCAATTACAAAAATTAATTACTAGAAAAGCTATCTCCTCTACTTAAATTTTCTTTAGACATAGTATTTTGAATTTTCCCAGTCATAAATACATTTTAATGATGCTACAATGATGCTAATGAAGACTGTATTAATTGCATAATAAAGAAAACATTTTCTGTGTATTAAGAATACATACAATAAATATTCATTCAATCCAATAAACACTACTTTTATGTAAAATACTGAATCTCCCACTTAGTAGTAACCTCCTTAAAGTTAAGCCCACTAGTAAACTAGAAAGAAAGTTTATTAGAATGTAAGTTTCCTAACTTAACATCAAGTAAGACCCTTGTCTGAATCAAATCATGATTTTTTATATATATTTGTAAGGCTGGAATAAAATTAGCTTGACATGTTACCTAAAAATTACCTTTATTAACTTGATACAATGTGTAAAATAGTTTATTATATTTCAATATTTCTAAGGACAACTTTACACCATGTTTGAGCAAGTTAACACATCGTATAAACCTGCCAAACTCATAGAGCATACTACTTCCTAAACTTAAAAATCTGATCACAGAATCTTTGTTGGACAAAGCATCACCAGGAGTTGGTGTTTTAAGAAATACACTTTGAGACACATGGCAATATGTTACTGTTCAGAGGACTAACGTTGGGTGAAATTATATTACATTCAATTTGCATCTGGACTTAAAATCTAAATAAAAAGACCAGACATACGTTTATAAAATTAAAACAAGACAACCATAGAAAATATAAATAAAAATTTATGAATGAATTTAAATAATTTATAAATTAGGCATAGAAAAAGATTAACAATACAAATTCAGTTATTATAATGTATGATATAAACTATAAAATTAATAATACTAAGATTTCAAAAAGGCAAGAACATAGTCGGCTGAGTTAGTGTTAAGTAACATTTTGTAACAGTATTAATGATAGTTCTGAAACCAAAATACTGAATATTTTTTTCTTTTTCTCTTTTAAGACAGGCTCTTATCTTGCCCTATAGTTTACCACTCCTGAACTTACTATGCAGTCCAGGCTGGCCCTGAATGCATAGCAATCCTTCTGCCTTAGTCCCCTGAGTACTGGGCATTTGTTACCATGCCCAGCTAATTTTTATGTGGTGCTGGGGAATCTAACCAAAGGCCTTGTACATGCTAGGTAAGCTTTTTAACAAGCCTCATATGCTGAGGAGTTCTATCTTATGTCTATAATTTTGGTACTTGTTATAAAGGGTGAATAAAATCACAGCAGTTAAATAAATGCTAATAGCTTAACACATTCATTTAATTTTCTAACAACTCTATAATGTATGTTATTTCCATTTAATAAATTTGAGTCCCACCAGTTAAAACTTGTCTAAGTAAGTACTTACCACCTCTGAATTGCATACCTAAAATGCTTAAGATGAATACTGTGACATATATTTATTTTCCCACAAAAAATTGCCAAAACAAAACAAAACAAAAAAAACAAAACAACAAACAAAAAAAACCCCTACCCA
Source organism: Ctenodactylus gundi (assembly GCA_004027205.1). Lineage (NCBI taxonomy): Eukaryota > Metazoa > Chordata > Mammalia > Rodentia > Ctenodactylidae > Ctenodactylus > Ctenodactylus gundi. The sequence goes on along the minus strand of PVKB01000009.1, from coordinate 572,084 downwards.
GTCAGGCCTGGTGGCACAGGCCTCTAATGCAAGCACTTTGGAAAGCTGAGGTAGGAAGATTTAAAGTTTGAGCACAGTACAGGCAATGGAAACTCTCTCAAAATAAAAAATAAATAATGGGATGGGGAAGTAGCCTTGCGTACACAAAACAACACAAAAAATCTTACTTGTCTAGGTCATATAATGTATGTGAAATTCGTACAATGACTTCTACTCCAGCTTCAGTAGCCAGTTTCTTAATGGCTGCATCTCGTTCCTTCCCAAAGGGCTCCGAATCATATTCAATTGAAAGTTTAGTAATATTCCATTCCTAACACAAGAGAAAAGAGCAAAAATACACACCAATTTTACAATTTTTTCTATGCTAAGTGAAAAACTCAAAGTCTACGTATCAAAGAATTATATATGTTTTATATATCCAGGAAGAAAACAGAATTATCAATTCAAAAATATGTTAAAGATAATCATATACACATTAGATTCTAGGAATTGTACTAATTTAGCAATACAGTTAAAATCAGTTCTTATCCTAAACGTGCTTGCACAGCACTTTGTGTTCAAATTACTTTCTTATTTCAATCTTCAAAACACCACCCAAAATTTGGCATTTTGGTTGGTTTCTCCATTTTTCAGATAAGATATTAAAAAATACGGATTTGCTCAAGTTCAAAGAGAGCCACAGCACCCAAATTTATGTCTGCTGATTCTACAATGTCCTTTAACATAGCTTTGACACTAACTACTGTATAACCTATTTTGTTGAGGTACTCTCTGTGTTTATAAATTCTTATTTCTGTTTACTAACAGATGTGTTCTGCAGAATATTTGGACATAGTAATCATAATAGATACTAAATATCAGGTGCAATATTAGTAAGTTCTCTATACCTCTATTGTGATTTTAAATGAGGAGACTATGGCTTAAGAGAATTATGTGATTTTTTAAAGGCAATGGCAATAGTAAATATTTTATTTATCTCAGAAATTTGAAAAATTACATGCAATTCTACCATTATTTAACTGACTACATGGTAGCACATTCTAATTATCTAAATCCTTATAAATTAGACAACCCACTTGTCTAGGTTATTTAACATAAGTGAAATTCATATAATGACTTCTAGTCCAGCTTTAGTAGCCAGTTTCTCACCAGTTGCCTCTCATTCCTTTAACTGAGAACGAGGGCTATTCCTAATCTTGTAGCTTTTAGAAAACTGCTATAACTTTTATAGTGACTATATTTATGTGTATACTCTAAATACATTTAGACATTTTTCTTAGAAATAATTCTTTGAGAAACAGTTAGTGGATCAAAGATTAGCACATTCAAATTGTAACAGACTGTCAAATTTTCTACCAGATATGTGACACCAACTTAGACTTCCATCAGTCGTACAGCAAAGAGCTTGCTCCCCACACAGCTAATAATACATACTGGCGATCATTTCGAATGCCTGCTAAACTTCGTGGAGAAAAACAATAACCTCATTAAAAATTTTTCTTTAAAGTCTTGATGAATGCAATGGCTGCTGTTAGCTTTTATCTTTAAGGACGATTTAGAAGCCTGATTTCACACACCAGTACATTGCTCAGATTTGTCAAGACAAGCATGTACTATTTTTGAAGTTTAAAAATGAATTGAGAATAGGATATAACAACTCTCTCTGCCTAATATGGTCTCAAACTATTTTCTTACTAATGGTTTGCAGTTCTGAAACTGTCTGAAAAATATTTCAGTACACATTTGAGATGAATTAATAGAGAACACAGCTTGCCCTTTTCCTTCCTTGCGATCAGTCTCATAAGTAAAAGAGTTAAAGGTCAAATTATAAGTAACATCACTAGTAAAGGTGAATTAAGGAAAACATTAGTCTTAAAGGTGCATAAGCTCATTGTGAGTTCACTGATAAGTTAAGCAGCCACGCATAATGTCACACACTCAATCATAAGCTGCACCTCCCTGCCATGATGTTGTGCCTATAAACTCACTTTATGGAAGAGGATATGTTTGCTGCCCACACTACAGGGAAGAAAGGAGGGGCTGAAGAAACAGTTCAGCACTTAAAGCACTTGCCTATCAAGCTCAAGGCCCTGAGTTCAATTCCCCAGCACCACATAAAGTTGGGTGTGTGGCATATGCCTGAGACAGGAGAATTGCCATTAGTTCAAGGTCAGCCTGGGCTCCATAGTTCAGGACCAGCCTGGACTGCAGAGTGAGGTAGCAGAGCAATGACATGTCTCCATGTGGTCTCCCATAAAAAGTTGAGATTATAATTAAAAACTGATTGTTCTACTTAGCTATGAGAGAAAGGAACAAACCAATAATTGAAAGGAAGCCGTCGGAAGTTCAGAAATCCTGAAGACGAACTGGGAGCAGAGGGAAATAGCAGCTCAGGAAGCAGTCTCAGGCCGACTGAGTGCAGCCCTGAGCTACCTGCATCCACAGATGGAGGAAAGCCCAGAGCCCATAACCTCTGTCCAAGATAAGAGCAGATTCAGAAGTGGGAACTGACAGCAACTGGTAGCCCGAGCCTCCAAAAAACAAGCCTGGGGTAGTGCATACTACAAACACAACATGAGTTTCCTCTAGAAAAGGTCTCTGGGAGCCCAGACCAGAAGCAGCACTCAGTAGCCATAACAGGCAGTGATGTAAGCAGGAGTTATTAAAAAAAATGAGACTGAACTTTTCAGAGTAAAAGACGGCTCAGAAGAGCACATCACGGCTTTTGGCGTCACTTTTAAACAGTCTCTAGGAAGAAATTGGCATGAGACAGTTGCAGAGAGAAGAGAAAGGCCACCAACCTCCTGAATGCCTTGGGTGGTAGTGGGCACACCTCTGAGGGTGGGGAGCTTTGCTCCCAAGGGAGGGAAGCCAGGAAAGATCAAGACACCTCAGAGGCCATCAGGCTGTTAGGTCCTCCCCCACTGACTATTCCCAGTACCGAACTTAGAGAAATTCTGGCTTCCCCCCTCACCCTCAGCTTTGTTCAAAGAAACTTCTTGGCTAGGACTTTAAAGTAAGTGCCTCAACAACAGAAACACAGGAAGAAGACAAGGTAACAGGACATACACAGAAATACCTGAGACCCGAGAAACTGATGTCCTGGGTCTTGAAAGAGTGGAACTCATGGGGAAAGAAGTCAAAAAGCAAATAAATTAGTCGAACAGCCAGTTCAAACAAGATATTTTGAAAGAAATGTAAGCAATAATCAGTGGGCTTAGAGAGGAACTTCCTATACAAATAGTGGTCCTCATGAATACAAAGCTTATGGAGCACATAGAAGCTACAAATAAAAAGTTGGCAGAGGTAAATGAGGAAATGCAGAATATGAAGGAACATTTTGATAGAGAAGTGGAAATTCTGAAAAGAAATCTAGCTGAAATTCAAGATACAAAAAATATATTTGAAAGGAGGGGAAGTCAACTCAAACACTGTAAGGACAGAATTTCAGACCTTAAAGACAAGGCCCAGAAAACAAAGGCTATAATTAAGTACTACTACAAAATTAGAAATGAGCAAAGGAGCTGAATATAGCAGATAATAGATGGTTCAAAAAGAACCAATCTCAGAATTATGGGTGTTGGAGAAAGAGCAGAAAACACTAAAGGTATAAAAAATTTATTTATTGAAATCATACAAGAAAACTCCCCAAATCTAGAAAAAGAAATTTTCAGGTATAATAAACATACAGAACACCAAATAACCTCAACCAGCAACAAGACTCAACATGACATTTCACAATCAAAATCACAGGAAGACAACATAAAGAGGGAATATTAAAAGCAGCAAGACAAAAACAGACACTATTCTACCAAGGCAAACCCATCTGAATTACTGCAGACTTCCCAATGCAAACTTTAGGCAAGGGCTTTAATCACTGAGCTATTCCTCCAGTCCCTTCCAAGGCCAGGAGAATCTGGTGCAAAATCTTTCAAGCATTCAAAACACAGCAAGAGTCACACCAGGTTGTTGCATCTCGCAAAATTATCCTTGAAATTTGAAGGGAAAGTAAAACATTTCCATGACCAAGAATCCCTAAAGAAATTTGCAACCACTAGTGCAGCTTTGCAGAAAATGCTTGAAATCTTTGAGAAAAAAAGGAGCACCAAAGAACATGGAGGGAACATCTGAAGGGAAAATGTAACAACAACAACAACAATAAAAACAAAAAGACATCAATCATTTGGTTGGTATCCCACTAAAACAGTACCAGCTTTCCCATAAAATCTGTGAGAATCTCCACATAATTTTTATTTTTATTAGTATATTAGTCTGCAAAACATAACTATATTTCAACATGGGGAAGTGGTATAAACTTTTAATCTGTGAAACTTTTTGATGTGTATGATGTGTGTAGATATTTAGCTGAGGGTGAAATGGCAGAAGGCAGTGGTTTTCATTTGGAATATTATTAGTTTTAAAAACAGTAAGAGTTGGTAAATAAGAGTTTCTTGGGGGTATTTTCCCTGAAGCTACATTGAGTAGTACAGACAGAGGGTCACATAGCGTTAGTCCACTGGCTAAGAAATCAGTTGGTTATTAGTTCAACTGGTGACTCTTGAATTTTACTTTTAAATTTCATGCTTTGTAACTAAATTTGTAATAATGATCTTATTCACTTCTTCCTACTCTTTGGGGAAGAACTATCAAAAATTCTGAAATAACTAAGTATGCCATTTTCTCTATTGCTTTATGTGTAATACACTTTTGTGATACAGACTTAAGTTCATTCAATGTTGTGATTCATTTATTTGGTCTCTGATATAAGTTTAGCCTAAGAAAACTAACTGATGTAATAACTTGAGTGTCTTTTGTATAGGAGCACAACTAATAACAGCTAATCTTGGAAGAAGCCAATATGCCTTAG